>OZ035841.1:23699721-24125796 GCA_964034765.1 Knipowitschia caucasica
CTCAGACAGAATAAAGGCAGTACACAGTTTATATAGTCATTGTCACGTCACACATCGAAAGACATACGTGTCACAAAGAGACAGTCAAATCATAGTCATAACATGGAGTCCTTGTAGAGTCCTTGTACAGTCCTGCACGTAGGCCATATTGCTATCTAATACTAATACCTGTTTTAAGTATCTTACAAAAGCTCGTCTCTTTTTGGGGCGGATTAGTTTGTGTGTGTGCGTGGGTTTGTGTGTGTGTGTTTGTGTGTAAGACTGGGACAATGGATTGAAATTAGCTCAAGGCTACAATCTTGATTATTTACAGAACCTGCTGTTCATTAATGCTCATGGTCCCATTCTAAGAAACACATACATTATAGCTCCAGAGTTTTATTTCATTATTTTATTATCCATTATCTTAAACAATAGGTTCTGTTTGATGTGCACATAACTTGAGCGCTCTTATTTCTCCTTTTACTCTGCTGTAATGTGCGCATCGATGACATTTAAAAATCCCCACTGAGTGACGAATAAAGGTCTATCTCATACAATTGCATGATTTGGTGTAACTATTGAGCATTTTCCCTTGGGGCTCTATTTCCCTTGGGGCTCTATTCTATGGCAAGAGCAGTTGTATTCACACACCAAACAAAAACATACAACGCAGCACTTTTTGTTCCCACCTCACATCCAACCGCTTTTCAAAGCTGTATTCGTCTAAAGAAATATAGAATTGTGTTTTGCAGGTTTGAGCTGAATGTGTTTTTTGTCAATAGATTAGCTAGCATGATTTTCACAGGTGTGCTTCAGGCCGTCCACAGCAACAGGCTACTAAGACCTTTAATCACAGCACAATGCATCAGATGTCTCAAGTTTTGAGGAAGTGTGCAATCGGCTGCAGGAATGTCCACCAGAACTGTTGCCAGAGAGTGGAATAGTCAGTCTGTACCATAAACCATCTCTAAAGCGTTTGGGTTTGGGTAACGTCTAACATCAAACTGCTGACGACCACAGACCTCGTGTTACTGGTCACTTAAAGTGGCCTTATATTATAGTCAACCTGAAGAATTACTCACAAAATGTATATGGTCTAATCAAAAGATAAGTTCTTAACCAAATAAATACAAAACACAATTGCAGTCATTTCAGTTATGCTAGACGTATTCCATTACAAACAGCTTGCGTTTTGTATCATGTTTTTCATGTAACTGATTTATATTGCAGGCAAAATGCATAACACTTTCCCTTTAAGCAGCAACAAGTCTCGTTGACTGGAAATTAAATTCCAATTAATTTGCCACAATGACAACATGTACATAATAATAAGTCTTAACCCTCTAATTAGTGGCAAATTTCAATCTGTCATGGACTAGTTTAGCTTGTTGAATTTACACTTCCTATTTGTATTTTGTCAGATGACTCAACATATGTCTCATATGGAAATCCAATCCTCCATCACACCCTCTACTTTTAACGTTCGATTAGCCAACATTTAGGAGCGTGTTCAAATCCAAACTTTTGCATCCTCCTCGCTGGCGTCTTACAAATCTCCCAACTTGTAAATTGGCCGACGTGGGAAAACCCTTGGCAGTACATGAGAAGCCTGTTCAAAGCCACAGCCTCCCATCGATTTGACCTGTGTGGGCCTTAACCGCGCCAACCATTAGTATATTCTCAGATTCTGCTTGTGCAAACGAGCTCCCATGATGATTCTCCACTAAGCATACAAGATATTTGCAACTATCAATCTGGAGCCTCCATGGCCACAATAACCTGTCCTTGGGCATCTTCACTGTACTCTGCTTTTACGTCAATTTTCTGTAATGGCCTTTTATTTTCCTGAGTTATTTTTACAAAGCATGTATTCCACAAAGCCGCTGTACATTTCTCCTGCAATTAAATGATGAAAGAACCACTCGAAGTGCTTCAAAAGCTTTCGTAAGAGGCACAAGAGCGGCCCATTAGCTGAGAAGCTTCCTCATTTGAGCGAAGAAATGACTGGCGACAAATTTGATGTGCTTTTGGGCCCATCTGTACACTGGTTCACTTAAGCGCTGGTTCTGATCTGCAGATATTTCCCAGGAACAGTATATGACAGTGAGTATACTCGATTACAGGTAAAATAAACACAACGTGGAGAGTTTTCAGCATAGACCTCTGCGGACGAGCAAGCAATCATAAACAAGCAATCACTGTATACGAAAAACTACGACTAGATTAAGAGATTCTTATTTGTCCCACAGAGGAGAAATGTCACTGTTGCATCACGAGTTATCGAACAGTAGGAATGGGGAGAACGCAACACAAAATTAATCAATATTAAGTACAGCGCAACTCTAAACTTAAAAAAATAAAATAAAAAATTCCATCTTTAGCTGTAGCTAGTCCAGTCACATGCATTCAGGGGAGGCAGGTGAGTCCGAGCGTCACCTACAATCACGGAACGAAAAAAGAAGAAAAAGGAAACAATAATTTACCAAGCGATTAGTGTTGTTGTATTATTTCAATGTAACTTTGCCTCATTTTATATATTTGTACATAGAAATTGCAGGTTTTCTTCATATGTTCCTAATACTTGACGGACAAATAAAAAAGGACGAACAATCAATAATTGATGTTCATTTAAAAAGTTAGGTACCCATACATCCATCCATTTTCTTCCCCTTAATCCATTTCTGGGTCGGGGGGATGGCAGTCAGAGATGCCACCTAGTACACAGAGCACCAGCCCCTCAAAGTTAGGTACCTCAACTTTAAATTATCCATCCATTTGCTGTTGGATGGCTGCTCTATGGCACAGCCTTGATCTTTCAGCGGGGGCTTCAGGCAAAGTGGGGTTAAGTGTCTTGCCCAAGGACACAACGATAGCAGTCATCAGTGGGAGTCGGTGGAGAAGGTCTCATGGTGGGCTCAAACCCACGACCTTCAGGTTCAAAGGCCAATGCTCTACCTACTGAGCCACTGTCGCCCCTTTAAACTTTAAATTAGTAAAAGGATAAATATTTTGACACATGAACATAGCCATTTTTATGCTCAGAAGAAAACAATTTTTGATGATTTTTTTTATTTGTGTAGCAGTTAAGTGCTTCACACAGACGCAACAAAAGCAGATAGTAAATAATAACAGCATTCATCAATAACAAGGCTAACAAACACCAAACACAAACACACTGCACACCTTGAGTGTTGTTCATATATTTTGCACATTGTGATTAAGGATACTAATATTAAATACATTTGTTTTATTTCCGTACTTTTAATGTTGATTTATGTCTGTATTTATCTGTGCACACTGGTGACTTTTGCTTATGTATTCCAATGTGGTTTTTTTTTACTGCAAATGGCAAATAAACGGAATCTGAATCTGAATCTGAATTATTAGTAGTCATGATTACCCATGGTTGGTGATTTGAGATAGATAGATACTTTATTGATCCCCGTAAGATAAATTCATGTGTCCAGTAGCAGCAGAAACACATCCATCCGTACAAAAAACCAAATAAATACAAAATACATAACAATTGGCTGAAGCTCCAATGATTCCAATCAATACTTGGGTCTGAGGATCGTCTTTGTGCCCTTTAATATCCTGCCAAACAACCCACATCCAGTTGTCCTTGAATATTTTCAAAACTTTGATTCTAATGTTATCAGTCCACTTCCACTACATCAGGCCCTCCGATGTTCCTCTTCGCCTCTCCCCTGCCCATTTTCAAAGCAGTTGGCATCCGTCAACGCTCTAACAATGCGCCTTGGCTCCGAGAAAAGTCATTTGCAACTATTTCCGCCACGCTAACGGAGAAAAAAAAAAGAGGGAAGAAAAACATGCGTCTGCTGATTTGACTTTCATTCTGTTGTGAGACAAAGCGACTGCAGGGCCTTTTGGAGGAAGCAGAAATAAACATGGCTTGGTCGTGCCAGCAGGTCTGAGAGAGAGCCATCACTCCAAGACATGGCTTTGTCTGTACTGAGCACCAGACGCCACGGGAGGACAATACTCTCCACCTCACTATTTTTCTATTGAAATACTTTGTCTATTGTGAAGCCAATCTTTCCATTGCAAGCTGCATTCTGACTTGTAATGAACACAGCTTGGACATTATGGCAGTTACAGAGCTAGAAGAATGTACAATGCTTACCCTGCAACCAACCAACTGGGATTTTGTACTCGTGAAATATTGTTGACAATATACTCAACAGTATAATTGATCACATATTTATATTCAAAATGTCTGAATTTTTCATCAGAAAGAAACAGATGTGGCTTCATGCTGCGGTGTATTTGTTTAGACCTATATGCCAACAACAGCCAATGTCGAGGTTATTTGTACGGCAAGTGTTGAGAAATGAAGGCAGAGATTGTACAGTATGCACTCGTGACCCTCCGTTTATTTGTTAGTTTTTTCAGATCGAACAAAGGAAGACAAAGATATGTATATGAGGTATATCAATGTGCATAAGAACAAGTTGAGATGTACATACTATATAGATTAGTTACCAATGTGGGACAAAAACAATGCGTTCAGTTCTTGAGAAAAATGTTGCAATACAAATATAAATGAGGTACAAAGAAAATGTGCAGGTCAGATTCTACACATGTTTACAACAAATGAAGCTAAAGCCGAGGTTCAGCCTGGAAGACAGAAGAAGCTTTTTAAATCTAGTCTAAAGACACATTTGTAATCTTGCAAAAAACAGTCCTCCTGCTGTTGCTTCTCGGCATCAGTCAATCACACTCAGCTGGCAACACCACACTGCCAATCCTTACCTGGGGGTAATCAAGCATTTCCCCGAATCAAGCTTCATATCCTGAATAAAAGCTTTTATTTAGGAGAAGCTTTCATCCATGCTGCAACCCTCCTCCTCCCCATCACAGTGTTGTTATCCGGTCCAGCACCTTATTCCAAGCTAGTACCAACTGGGGGATTTAATCTCCTTCTTTATTTTCATTTCCCCTTCTGCAACTGTTGTGAAGTGCTCTTTCTGGGTCCGAGAGGCAAATTTTAAAATTTCTTGTACGGCATACAAGTTTAAGAAAAATGTTTTACTCTTAAAATCTAGGTTCAAACATTTCTGTTTAGCCCTGCTTCTAACTGAAATATGTTATCTGTCCTTTTTAATGTGAAAATAAAACCTATAAACAAATGATCCACACCATGACAGTACATCTGTACGTCTAAATAAATCAAATCAAGATAATTATTTCAGACTTACTCTGCCATGCGTAAAAAGTTTGCCTGCGTTCAGGCCTCTTTATTCATACCTTATGGGGCAATTCATTTGAGCAGTATACAGGCATAAAAACACTGGGTCTGTGTTGCTACCATACATTGTAAATATTAACGGACGTAGTCACGCCTATCTCCACCGTTGAAACTAATGTGCCACCACTTCCGCGGTCTATTGGTAGTTTCAAAATGGCTGCGGGGGCTGGAAAATGTGAAAAAACGCATCTGCACATGTGTCAGCCGGCACGAGTCCCATTCATTTAAACGAGTGCCTTCAAAATTTCACAGCGACTAAACAAGACTGGTTCAAAAAAATTCACTCCCCTCAGCATTGACACACCGCCTTTAGACCATCCTGTAAAGACGTTTTTGAGAGTTCAGCTAATGATATACATTAGCCTTGAATAATTCTTATCCTGGGTCCACCCCCATCGGCCCGGGGTGGTATTGCAAGCATGTCAGCGCACCCCATTTTGGCCACTTTTGAGCCGGGACCCACCCCCACTGGTTGCTACACATGTTTTACCTGATCTTCACATGAAAGTTTCATGTTTTTTCTCACTTAGAAGGCAATCAGCTGACAAGTTGGTCTTGCCTGCTTTAATTCATTAACATGCTCGAAACAGCCTTTTAAAGCAGCTCTTATTAGCAATGCTAATGTGACCCCCAAGTGATTTTCCAGGAATCTCTCGATAAACCCACCAGTGTTTTTATCCACCCAACCCGTCCTCCCAAATTTCTGCACAAAAGAGCTGCTATGCAAATGTACACCTTTGGGAGAGGTGGCACCCGTAGACACCTCTGAACCCTGCTACTTTTAGATAATCAGCATGGAGATTGTCATGAATTGTGAGCAAACTTCACACGCCCAAAAGTTCACAAACTAAAACTTTGTGGTGAAGAGGCAAAAGTTCCAGGGAAGATGAAGTTGGTGCCAAGTAGAAGCTTGTCACACTCACGCAACATGAATTAATTTTAAAACTTCTTTCTCATTTAATTTGAGGTGTGATAACAAAAGTAGTTATTCCCTTGAATTCCCAATATTATGATTGTATGTTTCCATTTTGGTTCGCAGCTTATCATCTAAAACTAATCACGGTGCAGTCTGATTAACAGAATAACAGAATTTGCAGAGCTCAATTCTTTGATCCTTGGTTTGTCTCTTTGTGCTAGTTTATAATATTCCAACTTACTGCTGACCATGTATGGACCTGTATGAGACGCTTGGGTTCTGGCTTTTAGAGGTTAGGTTGGCAAGTCTGCAGTCCACATCAGAGATATCTTTCTCTGCAGCTGAGTCATAGATATAACAGGGTGACTCCAACGGGACAGAATAAATTAATCTTGAATCTCGAGATAAAGGAAATAGTAGCAGGCAAACACCTGAAAGAAAAAATAGCAGAAGCAATGAGATGCAAAGGTAGCCTGGCCTTAGCCATCTGTAAACTCCAGTCAATTATCATTTCCCTACATGTACGTCTGGGTCTGATCTTAGTGGCTGCTCTTAGTCCTGCATTGAGTTCCCTCCGATCATTTAGCGAGCGGGAGAGACGGGTGTTGTAGGTAGGTGGAGTGACGTCAAGAATTTGAGCCGAATTTGCTGGTTGTAGTTTGGCAATGACGGCAACTGTGATAGTAAAGTCATCCGTTCTGGTTCGGCAATATCAATAGTGAATACCAGCAAGGAAATGTTTAGAACATTTCCTTGCTGGTAAGATGTTGAGGCTCTACTCTGTTAGTGGCAAAAGAGATGGCTAATGCTAGGATAAATTCTAATTGCCTAACTCACTCGGGTGCATCCAATTGTTTCAATCTGCAAATGAAGTTAAACCCTCCTACCTGTTAACAGAGCTTAATGAAACAAATCCAGACCTGAGTACGAAAAGAAATGAGTATGATGGTATGGTAAGACCAGGCTAATGCGGAGCCAGCATGAGAGACTACACATACTGTAAAGATAGCTTTATAAATAAAGTAGCCACACCGACGGCAAGCAGGCCTCATAGTTCGATCCACGTCCTCTCCTGAACTCCAAACATTCATTTTCATATTTCACCCATCCAATTTGTCCCAAGCCCATACCCCACCTGCCCTTTGAGCATCCAAACATTTGCATACACTCCCGCCTTTGTGATTCCAGCCTCTCCTGATGTAAATTGGTATGGAAATGAATGAGCAGGGGTTAGCGGTGGACCCTTGCCAAGTGAAATAGGCTGTATAGTATAAGTATATAGAATACAGTACTTAAGCGTGATGGATGGGTGGCACAGGCTTGGCATAATAGTCCTGCAGAGTGGACCACAGCCCTGTTGAAAGAGCGAGCTTATATACATCATGATAGAAGGGACACCCGGCTAATACACAGCCCCCACACTGCTACACCCAAACAGCCCCAGTATCCACAAATGTGATGGATTAAGACAAACAGGTTATTTATGGAGCCAGCCACGCTTCAGGAGCTCTGGTCTGTGCCGTGCCCACACATCTGTTAGCTGAAGGGGAGAGAAGCAAGAAAGAAGAGTTGGACGGAGAGTGGACCAGACCAGGGAGTCCAAGTTTGAAACTTAAGACGAGTTTATGCTGTAAATGAACTAACTACCTGAGAGTAACGATGAACAGAAATGGGATGGGAGAAAGTCATGTAAAACTTCCTTCTTTATGTTTACATGAGAGGCCATTTCAGCGATTCATACGGGTCAATATGATGACTGGGAAGACATTATTGAAAAAACAGATACATCAATAAAAAATCATCAGTAATAACTATCGCTACTATCAGATATGTAATTTAATACAAAATGTGAGAAAATGGCTGAGAAACTGTTGTAGAAAAAAACGTTTATCTAAAGTTCAATTCAATTTATTTTAGTATGGCCATAAATCACAACAGTAGTTATCTTGGGGGACTTTACACAACCATTGATTAACCAACACAGATCAGAAAATCAAACAGTTCAAACACAAGAAAGGCTAGGGTAAAATACACATAGAGCCTTCCCTTTGTTCCATAATGGCCGGATGACCAATGTCCATAAATGTTGTTGAATGTAGAGAATCCTGGATCATCCCCACCGTCCTAAGACCCTCCTGCATTGGCAAGGAAAAACTCATTGAAAGACACTCAAACAGAGATATAAAACTGGTATGAACAAGAAAGGGATATGACAGAGGTACATGTCGAACAAAAACATCCATGACAGAGGTACACCGTGACCTTAAATAGATATTTCTCAGTTATCGTATTTTGATTTGTGACGGCTATCATTCACAACATGTAATTTAGTTAGCATGCCGGAGTCTTGCACGTTATCAGAATTAACCAGACAAATCGCTCCATAAAGTAAGAACGGCCATGCCCCACCACCCACAGAATTGAGCAAGAGCTATCAATCTGTCAATCTTTTCCGTGTCCCCCTGGAACCGAGTGGCATTCAAGCGTTTATGGACTTATTTTGACTCCAATTTTTAGAAGCGATGTACTGACCCTTAGCGTCAGTAAAGATCGGTAAAATGCTGGAACGCCATTCATTGCAGACATGGAAGCCAACAGCTAAAGTCTCTGGCTAGAGGGAATTATCCACTTCTTGAGGCTATTTTTCTTGACACACATTTAAATAATACGTAGTTTGGGGCAGGCACCTTACCTTAACGCATAGGGATAAGGGTTAGGCTAGGCTTCTGCAGGAGGAAATACCAAGATTTTAGTGAGCCCAGCATATACAAAAATTGCATTGTCAGAACCTCTGTGTGCCATTTCAGCCGCACTCGCATCTTTTAACATGAAATCCTTGCTTTCAATTCGAGTTCAAAGTTTATTTTCTTTTTAAAAATTTCACTGGTGTGCCAAGAAGTAATGGTGTTTATTTGGAATGTTGTTATGTAACCTGTTTTTGTCCCAGATCACAATTGTACAATAATAAGATAATCAACACGTTTCTCTGTGCATTTTGCTTCCATGCTCTTAATTAGAGTTTTGGCCGCACCAATCCTCCCTATAAGTGTAAGTGTTCTCCCATGATTTGAAAGTTGAACTTCTTCCACGACACATCAATTCCCCAGTTTACCAAATAAGCCAAATCTGTTATTTTTGAGCATGTAAAAAAAAAAAACTGCACTTTTGTATTTTTGGCCATTATCTTACCAACTATTTTGTATACTTCCCTGCTTTTTGTTAAGTTTTATTGTCATCTCTAAGTTTGTAGAAGCTTCTTTAACAAACGTGTTAATTGGGATGCAAGAATGGATCCACAACTAAAGGCTACACGAGGCCGTCTTCGACTGAGGAGGTTTCAGAGTGGACATTTGGTGTGAGAGTCACGCGTCTGTGGTATTGGGCTCAAAGGATTCAGTGACCATTGTGTAATTAAAAGGCTGGCATTTTAGCCCCATTGGCATTTGTAAAAGTCAAATAGTAATTAATCCGGAGATGTAACTTAAGGTGAAGGCCCAGACTGAAAGAATACAAATGGCTGGCCTCGGAACAATTAGGAAACATTTCAAGCTTTAAAGTCAAGGTCAAATATTCGCAGAGTTATGCCGTAAAAAATCATACATTTAATATCAAACACAATCAGTTAAAGCGGTAGCACCTTTTTTTTTTCTTTTTTGTAGTGTTTGTCTAGACGGAAAGCGTTATGTAAAAGTACCATTTTGTTGGCAAATCAGACCACATCTTGCTGACCACATCATAACACTTTTTTATCTCTTTTGCATAAAAGTTTTAAAATCTTGTCATCTTGTCTTCGAGTAGAAATAAATTAACGTTTTTGAGACTAGACAAGTATACCGGCGAAACATGTCACATCAAGGAGGTGGCGGTGCACTTTATTTATCAGCATAATACATTTTGATGCTGCCATTTCAATTGGCAGTGTGGTATTTTTCTAATTTAATATTTTTTTTTTTGGGCTTCTGTGTGCCATCATTTTAATCCCTATAAGACTATGACACTTGGACTTGCAGGTCCAGAGACTTAGACTTAGACTTGGATTCCTAGGCTGAGGTTTGTGCTGAAATTGAATTTGAGTTGGTTTTGTGGATCCAGATACTTGGACTTGAGTGAATTTTTGATGCATACAACTAATAGTATGCCATTTTTAATCCCTCTAAACATAGCTCAGGAGGTACAGTGTAAACCACACTTAGCGTACCATACATTTCCCAACAACTAAATCAAAATATCCAAAGCTCTACGCAAACATATACTTTCTCTATTTTCTGCCAGACAACAGAGACTAAGCTGCAATCAACTAGATCAGATTGGACTGATTCCACGTTGCTCTCCCATATTTAAGCAAACCAAAACACAGGGGTTCAGAGCCAACCCGCAGACTGATCTACACTAATGAGAGTGCATTAATATGTCACGCTGATGAGCCAAATGGAAGGGTTACGCTTCCCGATTGTCCTGGTGCCAAAAAACGTCCCCCCCCCCCTCTCTCTCCTTCTAAAAAAAACCCATTGAATTCACAGCCTCTAATCTTTGACGAAAGATCTGAGTTCATTTGTGCCACATTTAACAAACTAGCGTGGCACCACTTCATTTAGAATTGGAATTGCTTTGCTAGGAATACACCACACCCCGACGTCTTTCTCATTACGTGGCCATAAAATCCCATAGGAGCAGACAACAAAACTATTTCTATTGCTTTCCACAGAGTCCCTGGTTTGATTAAAAGTGAGGCGGCATAACTAATACACTTTTTCAATGGCATTACGTTTGAAGTGACGAGGAAAATCTCCAGTTCGGTTTTCCAAATCTCTCCTGCACGGTAAACCTTTTTGTTTTCCAATCATTTCCACACCAGAGGAAGGTAGGTTGAATAGTCTAATCTCATAAGCGGCTTAATGCAGATACTGTGACTTCATTACAACCTCGGCTGTTTGTAAACTGCTCTGCCGAAGAAACTGCTGGTTGCTAGGGAAAAAGGCGACGGAGAGTAGAGAAAGGTTGAAGAAAAAAGGCATTATTTTTGAGAGACAAAGCTATGTGTGGGTCCGCGGCGTTCTCCACAGAGTCCCGGCTGTATTAAAAAGTTTGACCGGGTCTTGTAATAAAAAACCTTTGGCTCCCACTGTGCAATTAAGTGGCGGCTGAAGCTATCGATTTGATCTTTTGTTTTGTCCACCCACCTGTTACAGCTCTCTCTCTGAGGAGTTATCAGCAGCTACAGACGAAGAGTTGGACAACCCGAGAGTTAGCATGGCGACCTTGGGCAGTTTAAGATCCTTTTGGGCTTCCCATATGGTTCTTAGGTTTACTGATTGAATGCATAAGACATGAAAAGAATAGTTAACATTTCTGGACATTGGTCATTCGCCCTTTATGGTTGACTAATGGTTCTATGTCCTTTTTATCATTGCATTTATATTCATAATTATTTCCCTTTTACCATTTAGCTTCATATGATGATATTGATTGACGATATGTGGTGCCAATACTGATATCAGTCCTACACCAAATGTCATTAGAGCAATACTCATTTTCAATTAAACCACATACAGTATAGCAGCCACAGGTGATACTCGGATAGTTGGAATGTCGCTCAAAAGGGAATTTATTTCTGGAATTCACCTTATAATGTGAAAGCAATTGATGATATTTACACATTACACACACAGTGATATATGCCAAGCCTTTGTTTTTTTTTTCATCATTATAATGTTTATGGCTTATAGTCCATTTTCTAAATGTTGTTATTTTGGTTTGGATGATTTATTGTTTTGTATAAGCCCATACACTATTGAGCCGCAATTATCAACCTTTCTTGTGACCCTGCTTTGTGTGTTGCATATCATATTGTTTTTTAATTTATTCATTTATATATGTTTTGATTACAAGGACAGTGCATATTAATGAACATTTCTGTAAATATGCCAGAATTAGCCAAGCGGCTATTTTTCATCCGTAGCCGTAGTAATTACAGAATAAAATGCACAAATTACTAGAAACTATAACTAACTATTTGTTCACAATAAGCAGGCAACTTCAGGTCTATGACTATAATTAATTTTGTCCATGTCATTAATTAAAAAACTGTTCGATACAATTCAGGAATAAAGAGATCAGAGATTTTTACCATCCCAGTATCTGATGCCATATGAATGGCACGTAGTACATCCAAAATGCAGCAGCTAGAGTCCTGACAGGAACCAGGAAGTATGACCATATTAGTCCGGTCCTCAGGTCTCTGCACTGGCTTCCTGTGGCTCAAAGAATAGATTTTAAAACAGCTCTGCTTGTGTACAAGTCTCTCCATGGCCTTGCACCATGGAGAGACTTGCATTAGTCACACTTGCATTAGTGACATGTTGGTGTCATATGAACCAGCCCGGACTCTGAGGAGCACAGGGACTGGCCTCCTGCTGGTGCCCAGAGTGAGAACCAAACATGGGGAGGCTGCGTTTCAGATCCATGCAGCTAAGATATGGAACAATCTCCCTGAAAATGTGAGGGAGGCGTCTACTCTGTCAATGTTCAAATCCAGGTTAAAGACTGTTCTGTTTGCCTGTGCATACAACTGAAGGATTTTATCTCCATTTCTAATGCACTGCTGTCATTTATTTATTTATTTTTTTTAAATTTCTTGTGTAATTTTGAAAGTTTTAATGGTTTTATTCTTTTGTGTGATTTTAATGTTTTAATTGTGTTTTAATCTTTTGTGTGATTTTAATGTTTTAATTGTGTTTTAATCTTTTGTGTGATTTTAATGTTGTAATTGTGATTCTGGTGTTTGTTTTATGTGATGATTTGTGATGTGGACTGTGAAGCGCTTTGTGTTGCCCTGTGTATGAAAGGCGCTCTACAAATAAACTTTGATTGATTGATTGATAGTATTTTACTTGATAAATTACATAACTGCCACGGATTTAAGAACAAAGGCTTGCACTGGGGGCCTGTGTCCCCATTCATTATGTATTAAAGAGGTTTCACAAACTGGGAAAAAGAATTGTGCTATCTACACTGATCTACTGTTATATCACACAGATCTTGTTTGGTTTCTCAGACTCCAAAAGCAATGACCCAGCAGTCTTTTTATCCCCTGCATATTACATTAGCGAAACAAACTGCTGTACAAATTGCCTGGTTGGGAGTAAAAGACGTGTCTGCAGATTCATCATAATACTGTAGTTGCAGCTGCGCTCTTTTGAGTTGTGTGTTTGTGATTGGAATCCTCCTGCTCATTGCTCTTGTCCAAGATTCGTTCATTAACTCCCACAGCAAATCCAGTCTGCACCCACGAGCTGCGATCTAATGAAAAGAGCAGATTGACAGGACTCCACCAATCAACAGCATATTTAATTTGTCCCAAAAAGGCAAAGGTCCTCACTTAGACACATGTAGGCGCAGTCGGGAAGGGCCTCCCACATGCACCAGGCGTCGGTCCCACTAAAACATGATATAAGGAGATTCCCAGATACATAATTGAACAGTTTGCACCCTACTTGATAGCTGGAAATGTGCTTCGTTAATCCTCCTACTGAGTTATGAAAGCTTGAGGAGGGGAGGTTTACAGCAATGGCAGATCATAATGAAATAGAATTGGATGCTCGTGAGCCAGGCAACAAGAAAGATGGCAAGGGTTAGAACTACTATCGGTATTACACAAACTTGAAACTTTATTAATCAATTCTGCATGTACTTGAAACTTTTCCTTTGATTCTATGTGGTTTTCTGTGATGTATTAATTGCATGAATATTTTACCAGAGTAAGACTATCTTGGATCAAACTACAGCGTAATAAATTGTGTTTTGTGTACAAGACAGTGCAAGACTGCCAATTAAAGACAGGCCATGTAGTGCATTTGGCGAGCAAGCCAGGAGAAAACTTTCACATAAGACTCTTGACTCTTAGAAGGTCTTTTAATTCCTTTTCTGATTTTTTTTTTTTTTTTTTTTACCACTTGCACTTATAGATTGATATGAAGTCAGCAAAATGTCTGAGCTGGCTGCTGGAGCGAAAGCATATATTTCAGTTGGCTGCCAGTGCACACTTGCTTTCTCGCAGTGACATTATGAAAAGTGAAGGTGCGCCTCTGCCAAGTGTTAATAGAGGTCAGAGCCAGAACAAACAACATAAAAAAAGATTCTTAAAACAAGAGCGGTTACATTTACAAAGGGAAATAAACTCATTTGTTTCAGGGGCTCAATGTGCTTACAAAAAAGCAAATTGAATTTGCTGTAAAATATAGGCCTTTTCTTCCTTGTTTTTGTTTACATAAATTAACTGCATTTTTTCTAAACATGGTTAGCAAGCAGTATGGCAAGTTTAATTAGTAAACCATATTCAGTGAAACTTTTCACAAACTAGAAATTCTACATAAAAGATTATTTCATTTGGTAAGATTTCAGTGCACATAAAAAACATTTCCTGCTTATACTAAATACGCTAAAAAACATTCCTTAATCCTAAATGGTTGTATTTATATTTTTTTCTACCGTCAAGAACAATTCATATTCCCACGCAGTGAGGTGGGCAGGCCAATCTTTCCACCAGGATACAGTATTTACTTATTTACATTGGATTTCCCCTTGATTATGTGTCATGCACAAACATCCACATCCACAAAGACGTGACCCTCATTTTTTTTCTTCAGGATTCAAAATGTCATTCCCCTGATAGAAAACTCATTGATTTAATTGCCTGGCTTTTGGAACATTACATCGTTTTAAATGCAATGTTTGTCCCATGCTTTCAAAGTGGACCTGTATATTTAATTGACAACAACCAAGCAGCAGTGTGGCATTTAGCTTAGAAAAATAAATACAAATTAACAGGGAAAAAGAGTATAATACAAAATAATCCAGCAGAAAAAATAGAAAACATATGTAAAAAATTATTTAGCTACATGAATACTTGAGTGCATCGGTTTAACGAACACAACATCACATCACATTGGCGTACCATAACATGCCGCAAACCAAACTCCTTCTTGCATCACTATCCTTCCTTGTGCATGCTCTGAAACCAGCGCGTACAGTATGTTTGCACAGCCTCGGTTGCAGTAAAATCCGGTGCTGAGTTAAACATGAGCGCGGACATGCTGTTCTGACTGGACCAATGTGTTTCCCTGTCAGGTGCAGCACTCGGGGTTAACAAGGCCAAAGCTTCCACGGCCGAGTCAGCGCTTGTTGCCATAGAAGCCAATCTGTGTCTGCTCCCTGAAATTCAGCCATTAAAACGCGGCGGTAAGAGGTGGAAGCCGAGAGCCGCCATCAGCTGTCCGGCGTGCTGGTGATGCAGTTGTCAATCTCATGGCGAAGACGAAGTGGAACATCGCAGAACAGTGTAGTGAGGCTTAGTTTGACATCATCTTTGCCAGAACCCTTCCACGGTGCATGTATTCTGCCTTGTAAACGTGTTTTTATAAAATGCGGCATATTATTAAAGTGGATTGGATTGGCAATAGTAGATAAAAGACTTATTTTTGCAGACGGATCAATTATGATTTCTGAGTGCGCCCTGGGTTTTAATGTTTACAAGAGAATTAGCTTAATGGTGATGAATGGTATAACACGCTGGGGTAGTCTTGCATGGTTTTTCCAATGCGGTTTTACTGCAAATGGCAAATAAATTCTTGAATCGTGAATCTTGAACGAATCATTTTAATAACATCAGAAAGTTTAATGTCCACTGTCACTTTATTTAGTAACTTTTTCCATACCCTCGTGCTGCTAACATGTATAGATGTATACATACAACTATATATTATATGACTTGGACCGTACGCGCGCTCTGATTGGTTGATTTGTGGTCATTTTTTTTTCCCATCTCGGACCGTTACCATGACAATTGGTCCGAACAGCGCGCATCACATTTGATATCTTTCCAAGGACCGTTACCATGACAATCGGTCCACTGCCCGTATCACACAAAACCAAGTCGGACATGAACATACTTCACAAATATCTCAAAAGCATTGGTAAAGACACAGACGAGAGTCATTTAATAAAACATTTATTAACCTTGCTTGCTCGGTTAATAAGCCGTTATTATTACCTGCACTAGAATTTATTATTCTACTTGCGTCTTTATTATGTGAAGTCAGAGATCTTGTACTTAATTCTCGCTTTGAGTTTTTAGATTTTCTTCCTTAATATGTTAAAGCTAGAGATTTTCTACTTTGTTTATGATAAAGTTAGATTTTATTCTATTTTATGTTAGTATTGTTAGATGTTCATTCATCTTGTTTTGTGTGCTCCTTATTCCTACTGTTCTGTAACTGGTATTGCAACACTGAAATTTCCATAAAGCTTCTCTAATTTTATTCTAATTGCCCGTATTAACCCATTTACTATCAAAGTTTTTAAAATCATTTCAAGAACCCCTGTGGTGCCCCCTGTTGGAATACAAGTAAATAGCAAGTAAGTAACATTTATTTATATAGCAAATTACACAGACAAAGGTCGCACAAAGCACTTTACAATTGTTGTTTACCAGTCATTTCCATTGACAGAATCGAAGCCCCCACAATCCCTTCACTCTCATTCATTCATACCTTTTGTATGTTGTTAGTGGTAAGGCAAACAGGAGCACCCAGAGGAAACCTACGCACAGGGAGAACATGCAAACTCTGTGCAGAAAGGCAGGACCTTGTTGCTATCAAGCACTCGCCACTGTGCTACTGCATACAGATGTATTTTATGTTAAATTAATCATCTATCTTTAATAATAATAATATTTCGGCAATGTCTTTAGCGCAGGTTCATAAACAAACTTTATAAAACCATATATTTATAGGTAATAACTCTACACAACACAAAGAAAACTAATTAAACATTCTCGTAACATGTTTTTAAAGCTCATATTCCGTTGAAATAAACGCTTCAGATGTCTTCTTGTTGACCTCCAGGTGCACAACATTCTAAAGTGAAAGAACGCACTTGGAAACAGAGAACATTTTATCAAGCTTCAGAGTCAGATCAAACTGTATCCTTCTCCGTTACATAAACACGTCTCCTTCGGGAACTTTTATCTCCGCCCCTTCACGTTTGAGATTCCTAATTTGAATCACAGTTGAGAAGAGACGCAGAGAACAGAGGAAGAGAGTGGGTGTTAAAAAGACAGATAATCCATGGCTGACTTTTTCCCATGGGGTGCTTCAGATATACACGGCTGCTTATTCGGTTTATATTTTACTTTTCCTTCTAAACAACTTGCCGTATACTGCCGCACCCCTCGCCGCTCACACTGAGGGCTGCGAAGTGACACTGAGGCAGAACGCTTTTGATTGGGAAGGCGGGTGGAGGGGATAAATTGTGCGAAAAGTGGTAAAAAAAGGGAGGGGGGGTGGTCCTAAGTGAATGTCGCCGTGTTGGAATGGCCCTCGCTCGGCCCGGCAGAGTGGGCTATCTATCATGTGGGTCAGCCTCATTGACAGCTGTTCACTTTGGCTTCTATCAAGGAGAAAATGAGCGTGGATTCTACTCGGGCTGCTGGCTGTGAGAGAGGAGGCCTGTGTGCCTACGTGGAACACAACACATACGGTATTATGAAAGCATCTTGTTATGGGGAAAATGGTTCTCATCCTGTGGTATGACAAGTGGGGGCAGGTCCCGCCTCAAAAGGATCCATGAGCATGTTCTCAGACATGCTTGAAATCTCACTCCAAGCTGGTTGGGGTGTACCCGGAAAGAGAATTACCCAATGATTTTGTGTGCCACGTTCTTTCCTCTCGAGAAAATGTTTACAGGAAGGTCCTAAAGTCGGCTCTTGACCCAACGCTACGTTTTCAGATGTGTGTCAAGAGGGGAGCATTTCTTTTTGGACCAGCCTAGTTTAGCCGCTGTGGACGTTTGAAGGCACTCGTTAAATGAATTGGGCTCATGTCAACTAATGCATGCGCAAAAGCATTTTTAACCATTTTCCTGCCCAGCGGCCATTTTGAAAAAGCCCACCGACGGCAAAAGTGGTGGGACATTAGTTACAACGAGAGAGGCGTGACTACGTCCGTTAATATGTTATGTTTTCTTGGGTGCTTTGTCCATACTCCCTTGAAACGTCATCAAAGATGTGAAACGTCATATCATTAAATAAAAATAATAATAACAATAATGAATCATATAAATAATAATAGTAAATCTTTATTTGTATAGCACTTTTAAACAACAATACAGAAATACAGCAGACTAAAGCAGACAGATAACAAGAAAGACAAAACAAAGACAAAGTGGAACAGTAAAATACAATGTGTGAAGTTTAAAACTAGCAGTTAAAAGCTGTTTGATAAAAGTGAGAACAAAAACATACATTTACCAATAAAACACCTGTATGCAAAATATGCACTTTGATCTTTAGCTCTAAACAAGTGAGGAGCAGCAAATGGTGTGTGACGGAAACACTAAAACTCAAACTCATCGTGAACATATTCATGAAAATACCTCTTTGTTGTTGATGGTTTCTGTTTGGACAATCACACGTCATTGTGCGTTGTGAGGCTTTATCCACGCTCAATGCCACCGCATGCTGTTTTGACAGTTCAATTACAAAGATTCAATAAACATTGGAAAGGTGTCAATATGACCAGCAGCTCTCCTGAATTATCAGTCAATTTACAAAAGGCGATGATTGTTCCAGCACAGACTGTGATGAAATGAAAGTGAATTACATGCATGCGTCCACTCTGCTCACACAGCAGCTTCTTCGGTTCATTACGGAAGCACTCATTTTAACATTTCATTTGTTGGTGAAGGTTGGGTAGGTCCAAGGCCTTCATATGAAATGTTCTTTTTGACACAGTGCTGCAATAGTCTGAATGTTCCCCTGTTTCTGCAAAGGTTTCCTCCGAATGCTCCAGTTTGCTAACCTGGCTCCCCTGAATATGTGTATTGTGTATATGGAACGGCGGCACGTGGAGCCCTGATGCAACAGGGCCAGGGCAAGCCACCTTAAAGAGTGCCAAGCTCATGTTCAGAATACTTCAAATCCTCATTCCATTATTTATAAGTAATAGAATACAGTTATTAAACAGTAGTAACTCCAAGAAGAATAGTACTTATATGCCACTGTTCTTAATAAATATAAACATAACTTTGTGTTTGAGTCCATAGTATCCAAGTATGCGCAATCGGCCCCTCTGACCACCAACCACTCACAATCACACCAGACTCACACTAGGCAATGTGGTTGAGACACCACGGCAGCCCCACTGTGGCCCCTGGTGTTATCAGGTGTGCTCTGCTTAGCTTCAGAGGTCTGCCTGACATCATCCCTTTCACCAATAAACATAAAAGTAAAGTTATATAGAAAACTTGGACACATTATCAAAGTAGTCTCCGGGCATGTTCTGTGGATTCCATTTGCTAGCATTACCGTACAAACTACAAGCTGTTTGACTGAATTGGCGTGCATTTTTCCGTGGTATTTCAAGTGTCCCCACCGGATCCCTCCCACACAGTATCCTCGCGGTGCTATCATGAATGTTGAGTGGCATGATTGCAGAGCTGTCCGTTTGATTTGGATTGGTAAATTGCCCCCTCCTCGCACCTGTCATTTCAGGTTGAGCTTTGTGTTGTAAAACCCAATCACCGGAGCGGCCATACCCTAATTTGTCAACAAAGAAGGCAGTCTGTGGCTATTCTCATCGCCGAGCCCATCCAAAGACGGCAATTTACAGGACAAATGCTTACATGGACCACACCGCACGCCGCTCTTATTATCGGGGCTGCCTACTGTTTATGCTGTCTGATGGAAATCCATAATACGAAGACATTCACGGTGCAATATCAAATATAACAAGCAGAAATGCAGGGAAAAAAGGACTGTCAATAGATTGGCTAACAAAAGTGAAGTTTGTGTTTTGTTCATTTTTACATTGTTGGGTTATTCAAGTCATTACTGGGATACTTTGAGGAACCCGCTGTTTAATGTGTTTTGTATTGTTTGTATTAAAACTGGTGTTATCTAATTTTTCTAATTTAACACCTTGGGCTGAGTGAGGGTCGTCATATTTTTTCACTTTTCTGTCCGATCCAAAAGTTAAAAGTTATAGAACAAAGCTGTTTTTAGGGCACGGAACCGGTTGAATACATGTTCTCCAAATAAATTCTATATAAAATGGTTTGAAAGTTAGATACTCCACCTTTAAGATTAAACAGTAGTAACTCCAAGAAGAATAGTACTTACTGTGTATGCCACTGTCCTTGTGCTGAAGGAGAAAAAATAATAAACAACTTTATCTTATTAGATCAATTACTAAACTGTCAAATAATTGCTTTTCCTGTAGATGTCATAGATGGTGGAATTCTTTATGAGAATTTCCATCCATCTATCCATCCATTTTCTTCCGCTTTATCCATTGCCGGGTCGTAGAGGCAGCAGCTCTGCTCCCTCTTCACCACACAACAGTTCAATGTTTTCTTTATGGCTGTGCAGCAAATCTATCCATACAAAAATTGAGAACTTGTCTTTCAGCAAGTGTCTTGCCCAGGGACTCAACAAAAATAATAATTTAAATAAAATGATTTGTCCAAATAATGCAACATTTGGTGAACTACTAACCAAAAATTTAGGTTTATAGATTTATAGAATCAGTCTATAAACGTACCAGAAAACAGTAACCCATCACACGCACTTGAATAAATGCCCAGACTCAGGCCTGTCACTCCACCGTACCGCCCACCCAGCCATTCAACAGGACAAACAAATCCAGTGCTCCTCACCGAGATGAAGTGAGCGTGTGAAATGAAAGCGGCTCCGTAAAGCCCCCATCGGCGAGCTGTCAGAGCCCCCAGCCGCACCTCCACATAAGCCTCCTCCTGAGCCGGTTATTACTGTGTGCAAGAGAATTACAGCGGCGCGTGGCTTTCCCCTGGGCTACAGTGGGCGCACGGGTTTGTCTCATCTGTGTGCATGTGTCCAAATACTTTGTTAGGAGAGAGAAAGGCCCTGAAGGTGGAGCAGGCAATCATGGAAAGCTCTGGGAAAAAAAGTTCGAATATTTGAATATGCAACAAAAAGTGTCGCTTAGTCGTGTTTGAAACCGAGACCGGCTTTGCGAACGTCCAATAGGTTGCGTTCATGTGACATCACAGAGCCTATAGAGCAGGGGGTGTCACACTCATGTTGGTCAAGGGCAAAATGAAAGAAAGCAGGAACAGATCAGAGGCCAAAAGAATAGAAGAAATGTCCTTTTTTATGAATGTACAAGTAATAAGGTATCTAGACTTGACTTTTATTTGACAAGAGCTTACCTATTATTTTCTGGTTGATTTTCTGCAAACAAAATATAGGAATAATTTGCTATAGACATTGTACATACAAATATGGTGAACTTAAATAATCATGTGTTCGTTTTTGTGTTACAATTTCACACTTTAAAACCAGTGCATATGACTTAGCTTGTTGGTTTTCCAGTAAAGTTTTATGTCTTATTCTTCCAGTTTATTTGTAAAATTACCTGACAATCTGAACAAGTTGAAACACAGCTCAGAGTCCATTGGGTAAAAACTACTCTTTTGACCGGCGGGGCAAATATAAGGAAAAGAAGGGCCCCCGAGAGCAGAGATGCATTTACTGTTCTTGCGTGTTAGCGTGGTGGTGTTAAAGCAAGAGACAACTGGGTAACAAAAACAGTGTATTGTAAATGTGAAAATATATGATTCTGAGGACATTGTGGATAGAAAATCAGCATATAGTAAACACCCACAGCTTGTTTCTTCTCTTGATAGTTCTTTCCAGATAGCAAATACAAATCCAGGATGCAAAGTGTTATATATTGTTATAATAGTGTCTAAAATAGAGTGAATGTTGTGGTTATACAAATATGCAACCTTAAAGCTGGGAAAAGTCACTTTTTTCTTTCAGTAAAAAAAAAATTGTTTGTCGCAGAAGGAAGAGTTTTGAAAAAGAGAAAGAAAAAGATTAGAGCCAAAACTAGCTAAATTTCACCTAAACAACTGGAAATGAGGGACTCGTTCTTCTTTGGAATTTAATTTTAAATTCGGTATACTGTAAATATCATGAACATCATTCATTCTTTGTGTTGCTTTGTATTTTTAATTTAGAATAAGCTCACTTTAAACTTTCGTTCAGAAAAGTGGGAAGAAGATAAAGGATATTTTAATTGTAATCTTAACAGTTCAGATATGATTTGTAACTACCGTCTTCGGACACATACAGATTAAGAGATCCTATTCGTCCCATAGTGGAGAAATTTCAGTGTTGCATCACACGTTACAGAACAGCAACAAAGACATAATTAATAGCTTTAGCATAATATATATATAATTCAAATCACCTCCATACACAACATGACCTCTTTGGCACAGAATAGCATCACAATACGAAGTGAAACATTATCTTGGCAGTATTTCTTCATGGCTCTCCTAATTTTTCAGTTTTTGTCTTTCCCTCACGCTCCATTCAATTCTCTCTATTTACAAAATGTCATAGTCATACAAGTCATATTCATTTATAAAGTTTAAATTCAAATCAATGCATACTTGAATAGCTATAAATCACAACAGTAGTCAGAGAACTATAACAGCTGAATTTGCCAACACAGATCAGAGAATAAAACATGTTGAAGTTTTTATTTTATTCTAACGGAACACCCAGGAAGCTGCATTAACTTTGAAGTAAACAACTATCACAAATATACCATCATATTATATCTTTTTACAATCCTAGACCAATTTCTAAATATTTACCCAGGGGACAGCGGGGCAGTGCATGTCCCAATGTCCGATCCAGAGACCCTCCCCCTGCGACTCAGACCACTTGCAAACGTATGAAAACTAAACATTTTAATTTTTCCGGGGGGCACCTCCCAGCGTCTCTGACTCTCTCAGCCTTTGATAGATGGACGCCGGACGAGTGCGGGTGGGGGGAGTGCTAACTTTAGCCCTTAATGGTTTCAAATATGCTTGCGCTACACTTTTTTCGCCGCGGGGCCAAATGATATCCCCTCTCTTGATGATTTATCAGGCCTATTCACCGGCTCCTCGTCAGGGATAAATTGGCTCTTGCCTCGTGTAATGCCCTTGATGGATAATTGTCTCATTTTTCTTGATTATTCTATCTATACGGCTGTTGCTTAAAATCAAAATGAATATCACAAACATGATGCCCTGGCTATCCTCGCACCACATCCGATAACGAGGCTCGTAATGGCCGATGATTATGAGGGCCCCGGTGCCAAATGGAGTGACGACTTGGAGGAGGGCGGCAATTTGACCTTTGGCTTGAGCTGCATCTGTTTTTAATCATCGCCTTTTCACCTCCAAGATTTGCTTCACAATTGACGGGTTTTAATTCAAGTTAACAATGATAAAATAGGTCCTCGTCTGCGGCAACATATCTGTAAATCACAATTAAGTATTTGGTCAGGTCTATTTAGTTCTGGGATGAATTATCGTGCAGAAGTGTTATGGAAAGTAGAGCATTGAGAGAGAAACAGATCAAAAAGCGGAAACTTGAGTCGATCATTTTTCTTGCACTTATTATCTGTCTGCTATATTGAAATAAGTGAAAATATGTGTTATACAAGGTGGCAATACACAATCAAAGACATACACAGGCACATACACAGTAGATACATGGGCGGTACGGTGGCAGAGTGGATAGCACTCTCCACTCCACTCAGCAAGAAGGTCTTGGATTCGAATCCCGGTCGGACCAGGGCCTTTCTGAGTGGAGTTTGCATGTTCTCCCCGTGTCTGCGTAGGTTTCCTCCGGGTACTCCGGTTTCCCCTACTACTAAAAATATGTGCAATAGGCATGTCTGGCATGCGCCTCCTGTACATCTCTGTGTGGAGTGAGAGACAAATGCCCATAATTAACAATTGTAAACCGTTTTGAGACTCAGATCTGCAGTGAAAAGGTGGTATATAAATAAAGATTACTTACTACTACTACTACTTACTAAGAGAAAATGAGCTGAAGAATCATGCAAAACTTAAACCCGTCAAAATAACTGCTCTGAGAGTTCTAGTATTAAAGATCATAAAATTATATATTTCAACACTTTCTTTCTGCTGCACATCCTTAATACACAATAGCAATGTGTCTATATAGTGTCTGGTTGAAACAGCTGCTAATTGGATTGCTAGAAATTTCGCTAATAGATAATGCAATTACTTTCTTTCACAACACGTTTTAATTTTCTTCTTCAACGGATACAGAGCACTACCTGCGTATTAAAAATCACCAGTTTTCCTTTGAACACAGCCATTTACATTAAAATCTTATTTCATGCCTCATGTTTGTTCCACTGGACCGCTTTTGTCCTTCCCCATATTTCTTGCCCATGCCATATTTATTGTAAGCAGGCAATTTTTTTTTGACAGCTATTTGTATGTAAAGTATGAGTTGTCATTGCTCCTATCCTTTCCGCTGTTTGCTGACATCGCCATATTTTGGGTCCCACAACAATCCGAGACCTACTTCTTGGATGTATTGCTATATTTTTCACGATACATTTTTTGTCGGAGGGAAAAAGTTTGAAATAGTTGTATTTAAATGATGTACTTTGTGTGGAGTTGGTATTCTCGTCAGGTGAACGGCGCGCCCCTGCTGCCATTTCCTCAGAGTTAATAATCATGATTTGTAACGTTCATAATGCCCTGCTTACACTGCGATATTCTCAGCAGCCAGATATTATTCTACCCTTGTTGCGAAATGCAGCAGTTTTGTTGATCAGTGAGCCTCAGATGGTATTACCTCTTCATAAGCACCATCAATTCAAGAGTTATATTTATGGTAGTTTATCTTGTTAAACTGCAAGGCTACGCAATCTGAAGGGAAATCCACACAACAATAAAAAGCTGCAGAGTTTAGCCATGGGTTTTTTTATTTTTTAAAGAGATACCTGTTGCCATAGCGATTAACAAAACAGTTCCTGCACGGAGGACATTGCGGCTCGTCTCCGATTGATTTCAGTTGAGCACTGAACTCATTTATATGAACGAAAGACAAGTGGTTATGTTTGTTATGTATTGTATTGGTTAATTGTGTTTTTATGTGATTTTTTTTCCAAAGTAATTAAGATTTGTGCAGCAGGATGCTATTTCAGGAGGAATGATTTAAAGGTGATCAAGTCAGCCAACTAAATTGCATTTCATATTTAGAATAATGTGTATTTCTGACCATGGGACACTGTGTAGTAAGTATTTTCCAACACAAATATATTCAAAATTGTCCCTCCCCTTGGCACAAATATGGCAGGTGACAGATACCGTAGTAACAACTTATAGGAATATTATATATCCCCCTTCATGGTTTGAAACTCAGATTGATAGTAACCCATGACAACACAGCTCTCAGACGGATCATTTCTGTGTCTGCGTGTTTACCCATCGTCTGCGTAGGTTTCCTCCGGGTGCTCCGGTTTCCCCTAACCACTAAAAACATGTGCATTATGTCTGGCATGTGCCTCCTGTATGCTAACCTCTCTCCGTTAGCATACGGAGCGTAAAAGGAACGATTGTAAAGCAGTTCATGATTCTGTCTGTGAAAAGCTCTGTATAAATAAATTACTTACTCACTAATGTACAGGTTGAAGTGCGAAAATTTAAATATGGCTCATAAGTTCTCTAATTTGTGTAATTCAACTTGAGATGTGAAACCAATACTGTGTGATTTAGACTTGTAACATGCAAAGTGACTTATGCCAAGCCTTTCTTTGTTGTACACTGGACAAGAAGAAGAAGAAGAAGAAGGTCCGTTATTTGTCCCACAATGGGGAAATTTCAGTTTTGATGTTTACACATATTACATAATACACATCTACACTTACACATTAAGGCCAGCAGCAAACATCACTTCCGCGCTCCTTTTAGGCAAAGTGGGTTAAGTGTCTCAGTGGGAGTCGATGGAGAAGGACTCGTGGTGGGCTCGAACCCACGACCTTTGGGCTCCACCAACTGAGCCACTGTCGTCCCAGTGGTACAAGGTCCATTTTTACAATAATATAATAATTTCAAAGCTTGTAATGTTTTTACAAGCTGTGAGCCAGTTATCAACATGATAGTGGTTCCTTCGGCTGTCAGACTGTACAACAGACCTGTATCAGTTAAAATATGCGCTATTGTTAAGTAGTTAGTTAGAAATGTTTATAATTGATGTACTTGTGTGTTTATATGGATGTGTTTTCTGCTGCTGGACACTTGAATTTCTCTTATGGGGGATCAATAAAGTATCTATCCATCTATCTATCTATATGAGTCGTATAGTTTAGTCTAGTGTAGTTTATGTATTTAAGATGACAGGGACAGTGTACAATAAACATTAACCTCAAAGGGAAAGATGCATTGTTTCTAGGTAATAGCTCAACAGCTAATTTCCACCTGTAGTCCCTGGGCAGGCTGATGTTTTGATACTACATTATTAAAGATGTACAGTTTACATTTTACCAAAGAGGACTGTGGGCTTTCAGCTTCCTGTTTTGGAGGTTCTTTATAAATCCAGACTTTTAAACAAAGCTCCTAGGATTGTCAATGACTCTTCTGGCCACCCTGGGAAAGCCATGTTCCAGCTTCTTCCCTCTGGCAGAAGATATTGCTCTCTGAGATGCAGGAAATCTCGTTACGCTAACAGTTTTTATCCAGAAGCTGTTATCAGTGTGAACAGAGCACTCTAATGATTTGCACTTGTTTTGAACTGTTTTAGTCGATCAATTTCACAGTGACATTTGTTTACTGTTTTATTTGTTTTATTTACGTACTTTTAATGTTGTTTTATGTCTGTATTTGTCTGTGCACACTGGAGACTTTTTGCTAATGTATTCCAATGTGTTTTTTTTTTACTGCAAATGGCAAATAAACTGAATCTGAATCTGAATCAAAGTACATAAAAGTTCAACTCTACACATGCAAAATTTGTAAAACCTCACACTCATATCACATACACACAACTCACAAACCACCTTCCCACACACACACAAGTGCAAGTTTGATGAAGCTAAATAACTAAATGGACTCTTGAACGATATTCTAGTTTTCAGAGTTCTACCCGTATATTCCTAATACATTGCAATACTAAAGAATGTAGCGTTGAAAAAGCATATCTATAGAAGGTCCATCTCCCCCAACACTAGATTACCAAATGACACACAGGTGCTGACAGGTGCCAGTCCAAACCTACAGCACGATGCACCACAGAGATCTTAACAAACAGTTAAGTTGTATATATACTGTGCGAGCTGCAAACTTTCCAAATTATAGAAATCGAGAAAGTGTGCGAATATGTAGTTTACTTTTTCTCAACGCAATTTCAGAAAGTGCAGATGGGCCAACCTTTTCAATATACTGTTAGTTTTACAAAGATTGAAACTGGAATCACATTATGCCTTTCATTAAGAAAGTGTGCGGAGACTTTATGTAGGTTTAACGGATATAAAGTGGTGTGAATATTACCATGATTTATACATTTTTACTTTAACTCCATTCGGCAGAAATGATTGAGAGAATACTGGATGCATACTAATCTAACTTTCTTATCCTCTAATTGTGCATATAGCAATTAAAGATTAATTCTATGCGTTCTTGCTATGTTACAGGAGACATGAACTTTAGGAGCTTTTAACCATATTACAACATCCCTCATCAAAAACAGACCTTGTTTGTAGATCCATCCATGCTAATATGAGGAACTTCTGGTAAAAACCTGTGGCCCCTTATGTTAAGGCAAGGCAAGGCAAGGCAACAACGTGTGTTAGCAGCTGGTAATTTTTGAATTTAAAAAAAAATAAAAAATAAAAAAATAAATAAAAAAAAAAAGGAGCAAATTCTACACCTCCCTCTGGTGGTAGTGCAAGGAAACGACGGCATTTTCTAAACTTGGCACTCCCATCCATCCAGAAATGGCCAAACCAGCCGGTAGACATTGTCCCACCCACAACTTCTTGTTTCATCATATGCTGTACAGAACTTTGGTAAGCCTAGGCTGTTTCTAACTGTGATTTTCAAATAAATATTGGTTATTTGTTTTTACCGGAAAAAACATTTTTCACATGGCTTTTGACTATACATTTTAAGATTCAAAAGTAATGATTAATGTTTTTGCTTTAAATGAAGAGTCTTGAAATTCCTGGTTATTTAGTGAAATACATATTAAACCATTTTTTAGGTTTTTCATCCGCAAAAGTCTATTTTTTAAGGCTTTCTTCCCTGGAGTTGCCCTTTATACATGTCTTGTCTTTCAAAAACACAAGGGGAACCCATATTTTCCACAACACAAGCCCTAAACCCTCAGCCTGACCATTCAGCTGTTCAGTCCGTTAAATAATATGCGCCTATTAATGTTTCATAGGTCTTTCAAGCGCCCCCTTTTTTGTTCTTGTTTATTTTTTGCGGCAGAGAAAAAAGGGGCTTGCCTGGACCAGTGGCTCTCTCCCGTGTCATGCCATTCGGTGTGTGCCTTCAATTATGCATGTGCTTCTTATCTTGAGCGTATGATGTTTGACTGGGCAGAAAGCACTCAGCCGCCTTTTGTGCGGCGAGGCCCTGAGTGTGCCAGTGCTGACCCAGCAGCCTATTAGAAAAGGTTTTAGTGCACGGCCTGGAAGTGCAGCACCATTTCCTCCCTGTTACCGTAGTCATGGGGTCAACTTTGTGCTTGCGGAATTATTGGATGGATGCGATGTGTTTTGACCTGGTTGTATTACTGCAATCGGAAGTTCATTGTTATGTTATAGGCTGTAAATGAAAAGTGAATGATAATTGGGTAAGTTGTGTGTTGTGTTCTTTAAGATTATGTCTTGGGAGGGAAAATCATCCTTTCAAATCCAAGGAAATGGTTTTGTACTGGAGAAGGTT
Organism: Knipowitschia caucasica; assembly: GCA_964034765.1. Lineage (NCBI taxonomy): Eukaryota > Metazoa > Chordata > Actinopteri > Gobiiformes > Gobiidae > Knipowitschia > Knipowitschia caucasica. The sequence continues at coordinate 23,728,692 of OZ035841.1, forward strand.
AGTGTTAGGTTATGTGCCTTAAGTGAGGGAAGGATGGAGTCGCAAAGCTCTCAATATAAGTTGGGAAATTTATATTAAATATAAATAAATTATTAATTTAAGTTTTTCTTCTTCCCACTCCTTTTCAGGCAGAATATATGGCCATGTAATACCATAGATTTTTGTTTATAATTTTTTTGTTTACACTGTTTTTATTTTGTTTTTTTTATTGTGTTTGTTTGTTTTTTTGCATTATATTATTTATATTACTTAATTGTATTTAATTACCTCGTTTTCTCACTTGTGCCATTGCCTGAAATAAATTAATAAATGAAAAAAATGAAATGAATGTTGTTTAAAAGTTTCATTTCATTTGTTTCTGTAATTCTACTTACAATGTGAAACCAATAGATTTAGACCTATCACATGCAAAGTGACACATGCCAAGCCTTCGTTTGTTATCATTCTTGGCTAATTATGGCTTACAGTCCTAAATTCTAACCCCATTTTTGGGTTTTCTAACCTAGGCGTACGTTCAAATGATGCTCCGAAGGATTTTTTGTTGTTTCCTCTGACAATAACAAGAAATGACTGAATCTTGAATCTTGATTTTGGTCAATCGAGTGCTGGTCTTGCCACTCTTCTGCAGACTGGCTGGGAGTTTTGGTGAATCAGCAGCTTTGTAAAGTCCTCAGAGATAACTACTGTTGTGATTTAGGGCTGTACAAAAATATATTGAATGGAATTTATTTGAATACCCTGTCACCTATCAGATACATATGATTCTGCCGCGTATCCCCATGTTGGGAAACACTGGATTAGAACATAGATAGATATTTTATTGTAGGAGAAATTCAGAAATCCATAAACACATTCATCCATATACCGACAAAATAATGCATTCTAAAAAGTGACTAACAACAATAGTATACATAGCATATAGTAGCAAGCATAGGTTGAACATGGTGAATATATATCAAGAGTATATGTCCGGGACTTAGCATGCAGAGGCCCAGGGAAGTATAGCAGAGAGCGCTCACGGCACAAATGCACAGTGTGTAAAGCCTCTACAGCAGAACCAGACTCCACAAGCCTCTGGAAGCAGGCCCCGCGCTCCTGCAAGCACTCGGATGTTTTATTTATCAGCCCAGCCGAAAGCCCGCGCTGTGTTTAACTCCACAACAAGCAAGAAATCTCAGCATGCCTTTCCCCCTCCCCAGACGAAGCCAAGGAACTTTCGTTTCAGAAATAGTCCACGGGAACATTGCTTGCCTTGTGATTCGTTTCCTTCGATAGGCCTCAGACGGCGGCGGTGCAAGCTGATGGAGCATTACCGCACAATGGGACACGGCAAAAGCGAATCAAAGAGACAAACAACAATACTGGTGATTGCACTGAAGCGTCCAAATACTATCACGGCATAAACAATTTGTCCTGATTGGTATGAAGACAGCCAAAAGATGTTCTCGCTAAACAATTAACCACTCACTCTGCTATTGCTTGTCTTGATGCTTCTTTGAGTCAAATTACAATTACCCTGCTGATTGCTATATTATTAACCCCATCATCTGGTGTATTAGCGCTCTTGCTTTGATACCCACTAGAACAAATAGCCAAATGGGCATAGTAGGGAAAAAAAATCATTTAAGATATAATTAAAGGCAATTAGGAAATCAATTACTGCTCGATCAAACCTGATGGAAAAGCAAATAAGACGGCGCAAAAAGAGCGAGAGGCGGCATTTGCGCGTTGCCACCGCTATGCCCCTGTCAAATATAAAGGTTGATTGTTGAACTCAAGGTTAAAGGAAAAATCCATTTGTAATCACACATTGTCAACTCCTGTGTGTCCAAGTTATTACTGCAGCATGCGTCTCGAAGTTTGTGGTTGAAAAAGCAATGTTTTTGACAGCGAACTTTTGCAAGGAAGGAGGCATATTGCTATGAGTCACTGGTTTTTGGGTTGTGATAATGTTACTCTGGGCGGCACGGTGGCTGAGTGGATAGCACTCTCGCCTCTCAGCAAGAAGGTCCTGGGTTCGAATCCTGGTCGGACCAGGGCCTTTCTGAGTGGAGTTTGCATGTTCTCCCCGTGTCTGCGTAGGTTTCCTCCGGGTACTCCGGTTTCCCCTACCACTAAAAATATGTCCAATAGTTCAGGCATGCGCCTCCTGTACTGGCCCCGCTCCCATCTCTGTGTGGAGTGAGAGACAAATGCCCATAATTAACAATTGTAAACCGCTTTGAGACTCAGATCTGCAGTGAAAAGGCGGTATATAAATAAAAACTTACTTACTTACTTACTCTGAAGTCTTGGTGCTTTTCTGTTCACATGTAAAACTAACATGACACAACCCACACAATCTACCTCAAGAAAAAGCAGGAGAAAGCAGCATTTCCAAATTGCAGGTCCTTTTGCTAGATCTGCCAATGTCTGTATGAGCCAATGGAACCCACTGCCAACAGAGTTTATTACATGTAGTACATTTAAAACTTTTGCACAAAAAACTAGAAAGACAAGTTTGCTTGTATGTGAGTAGTTGTTTATAATTGCGCATTATAGAGACTGACCGATTAAATGTTTTGGCCGATTAAATTGGCTGTTTCATGGTCGGTTTGACTTGGCATTGGTAATGTATCACAGTGTTTTGTTGAACCATGTTTGGGAACTGGGTCTTGTTGAACTGGGTCGTGTGGGAATTCCAGGGCTGCATTATCAGTTTTCTTCTTGAATCAATCCATCAAATGTTGTTATTAGCAGTAGTGTTAAAGGATTTGTCCTATGAAGGAGTGAGATTTTATTTATACACTAACAAAATAGCCCTATTATATGAACTCTTCAAATGTACTATAGCCTTGAACAAATCTTTCCAAACATTTCCTTTCACACTGTCCCTGTCCAGACATATATACCCTACCATACCAAGATCAAGAAAAGCAATGGGAAAAAAAATATTGAGTTTTGTGTGACCAGACCAAAAGTGTGCAAATTATTTCCACCTTAAATCACAGCACAACCCTGCCTCCTTGAAGGAGTTTGAGACCTATGAATGTTCTCCCAAATCCAATCTCTTGATTTTTGTTCCACGCAGGCCGGTCACAGAGGAGCCCTTCAGTTTGGGCCCTGATGATGAATGACCTTCAGCGTTCTGCATCCCTCACTGTTTTTAACCGTTCAATCACAGGCATTTTCTGATTAAATGAAATCGGCCCAGCTCCGGCCCCTTTGCAAAATATGACTTTTTAATTGTGCAATTTGCAGCTTTAACAGTCCCGGTTTATTCCCATCCTTAAAATTGCTCTCCTCATATTAGTGTGATTAAAAGTGGGTGAGCGGAGTCAGTAATCAGAGTGATTTCAGGTTGATGGTGTAAAAATAAAAAAAACAGCCTTTTAGCTGGGAGTGTAATTAATGCGCTAATGGAAATGGTGATTGATTATTCAAGTATCGACCCAAAGTGCTGTCAGTCAGGTATTGGAGCTAGAACCAAAGTCCTTCAGAATGCCAAGGAAGTAGACTACGATTAAAAGTAGAAATGATTTATGCGGTGTACATACTGTAGACAATAGTACTGTATAATCCACAAATGTATCACTGGAATATGTCACAAAATATCTATATTATTCTATTATTTTTACGATACTGCCAGATGGTTTGTTTGTTCTATTTGTTACTAATATTTTGACACAGGGATACAATTGTGTTGCGTATTTAGACAAAGGAATATTTTCTTAATAATATATTTTATATGTTTGTGACATGTTTGGATGGAAATGTATGTCTGTTTAGTTTTAAACTTTTGTGTAAAAATCCCAATCAGGGGCAGAAGTTGTAGTTTAGAATATGCTACAATCTCTGTGTGCACCACATCAGCTGCAAGCTTGGTAAAGAGATTCATTACTTGTCCCACAGTGGGGAAATGTCAGTGTTGCATCGCAGGTTACAGAACAGTTGTATTGTATTGTATGGACTTTATTTGAACAGGGACAGCGTACAGTTAAGCATTAACACAAAAGGAGAGATGCATGTACCAGGTTATAGCAAAGCTAATTTCCACCTGTAGTCCCTGGGCAGGCTGGTGTTATGTTCATTTAAACTGACTACAATGTAGATGGATAATGACTGTGTCTTACATTTACAGGCTTTAAATAACATCATTCACAAAACATTAAGTTTAATAACAAATAAAGCTCCCCAACTTCTACTAGAATATTACCCTCACTCACTCACTCACTCACTCACTCACTCACTCACTCGTGCGTGCAAACTTGCTTTTTCAGAAGCCATTTCTTAGTCAGCCAAGAAAAGGTTTTAAATGTAGTACACGCAATGATCTCTGTGGGCAGTGTGTTCCACTGACTCATGGCCGTCACAGAAAAAGCAGATTTAGCAAAAGTTGTTCTACATTTTTTCCACTTCGATCCACTTCTTCCTCTAGAAGTGGATCGAGTGGTTCTGGTCATTTTGTCTGCACTCAATGAAACACATTTTCTTAGAGGAGGTGCACTAACACCATGGATAATTTTAAACAGCAAACAAACATTGGAGTAAAATGTTAGGTTTTCAAAGTTGAGAAAGTCATATTTAGAGAGGATGGGACAATGATGGTACCGCCTGGACTTCTTACCATGGATCTTAAGGGCACACTTGTACAGTGACTCGAAAGGTCCCAGAGTGGTTTTACAGTTCGAGACACAGTATACACAGTATGTGACAGGATCATGGAGTTCAGATACAGATGGGACGCCTCAGTGGTGAGTGACCCCCGAATGTATCTGAAGTTGGCCAAATTAAACTTAAGAGTGTAATGGAGTTTCTTTACATGATGTTTGAAGGTCAGGTTTCGATCCACGGTCACTCCTAAATATGAGAAGACATCAACATTTTTAATTTTACGGCCATGAACAAAAATATCTGGACAACTGATATGCTTACCTCGGTTTGTAAAATTCATTAAAACGGTTTTGTCTGTGTTTAATGTCAGACAGTTTTGACACAGCCAGTCAGCAACATTTTGCATTTAATTTGTTAATTTTATGGCCACATCACTTTCGTTTTTGTCGTGAACAAATAACACTGTGTCGTCAGCATACATGATGACATTTGCAGTGCAGACATAGGGGAGGTCATTTATATAAATGCTAAAAAGCAAAATGGAGGCCTCTGCTTCCATTTCGGAGGTTTGTGTGCTTGGAATGAGAAGCACACAAACACAAAAAAAGATATAAAAGAAGATTAGAAAAAATGATTATTAAGTATGGCACAACTCTATACATGTAGTTATAGTTACAGACATACTGTAGTTCTTACTATGTCTGACTGCATTGTCATGTACATAGAATAGTGTTATTATTGTATAATCAGCCTTGATTCGCCTCCAACTGATTACAAGATTTAAGAATGTATATGCCATTTGCAGTAAAACTACATGAGAAAAACTGTGCAAGACAGGATAACACTTGAAATCAAAACATTGCCCCATTCTATCATTATTTTTATTAGTCAATTTTAGTCCATTTTATTCCGCTTTAAATCCAAGCCTTCCAACTGCTTCAGACACTCTTGGGACCTTTTCCATAAAAAACGTAAGTGGTATTTTTGAACAAAATGTACCGCTTCCTTTTCATCCTTTCATAACGCCCTAATTTGGTCATGATGCCTGAATCAATCCAAATTCGCTACCTCCTCCCCAGTACCAAACACATAATATCCTAGCGTGTGAAGATCGCAGGCTTACAGCGCGGACAGACGGCAAACACGCGAGGCTACAAGCTGCTGGTAGCGCCCCAGGTTGGAGATAATGACTATTTCCTTTTTCCACAGACTCTGCTGACATGGGAAAAGCGCTTTAAGGTGTCATGTAACTGATATGAAAGAGAAATTACAACACTGAAGCTATCGGACGCCATATGCTTACCACTGCGCGAAAATGCCTCTCCAGCCTTTGATGACTCATGTTTTTAAAGTTTTCCAAGAGCTTACTGATCATTTCTCCCATCGACGTGGATTTGTGAGGATATTCAAAGCCGAATTCACTGGCTGTATAACCTATTTGGGCTAATATACGGGATGATTTTCTTTGAGGAAACACAAATGGTGTTCTGGGGTTAGAGTACAAGCCAAGGAGCACCTCTTTTGAGCTTGCTCATCATTATTTTCCTCCTTGTTAGTTCCTGCACAAGAATAGAATGTTGTTAGCAGCTAGTCTGTGATCGAAGTCTATGGAAAGTCCGTAAAGTAGCCAAGAGCATGCATCCAACTTGAACGAGGAAGTGAAGGAGCGGTACTTTGGGGCAGTTTTTTTCTCAAGTCAATGTAAAATAATTGGCGCGTGGTATATAAATGGTTGGATTGCTGTGTCGTCTTATGGGTTGTCTCGTTATATCACTCACACAGGTGTAGAAAGCCCAGACAAACAGTGATACAAAATAATGATTTGTTTACTTTGCATTGCAGGGCCTTGCTTTAAAAGTATAGTATATCTGAGTTGACAAGAATATATTGAATAGTAAGGTCTATGGATATCTTTCATGTGTTCTGTCTGGACACTGGATTAATGATAACAATAATCTGCTTTATGTGGTGTGGAATGTTACACAGGGTTTAGTCATTCACTCGGAACACGGTGATAAGCTCCTGGTAATCATCGTACATTCACACTCACACTAGACTCACACTAGGCATTGTGGGTGAGACGTCTTGCCTAAGGAGACTACGACTGTTTGGCACTTTACAGCCGCTGTCGTCCTATACTTAGGAAAACTCACCTGGTTTTCCAACGGGTCTCCCATCACAGTACTAACTAGGCTTAGCTTTTGAGTCGAAAAACTCAGGGAGACCGGGCCATTAAAGGGGCTTCCCCCAAACCGCGGAAAATCGTCTACCTCTGTTTGTTAGAGCAGCTCCTTCATCTGAGGTTTTGTGACATTGACATTTGAGATCTGACTTTTAATTTGCAGATATGGACATAAAATTGATCTCAAGCACTATGGAGGCAATCGACAAGTTATTGTGAATAATTTGTGATTGTTTTATGTTGAGTTTTACAACATTGTCCATCCATCCATTTTCTACCCTTTAATCCATTTCTGGGTCAGGGGGGTGGCAGTCAGAGATGCCACCCAAGTCTCATAGCACCAGCCCCTCACTGACCCTCTGCAGGTGGTGAGTCCACAGGAGGACGGCTGCTCTCTGAGTGTGAGCATAGCCTTGATCTTTCAGTGGGGGCTTTGGGCAAAGTGGGGTTAAGTGTCTTGCCCAAGGACACAACGACAGCAGTCATCAGTGGGAGTCGGTGGAGAAGGTGCAGAGGTGGGAACATTTTTACAACATTGTTTCCATCCAAAACTGACCTGCAATTGTCGTTTAGCTTCATCCACACTCAGGAACAGGAACAGGACATCACCGTCCATTAGCCCCTTCTGTCGCAATGTTATTTTCTCGATCCTGTTTTCTTATGAAGACTCCTTATACTGTAATGTACCTTTTAAAACAAACGTGTCATGTCATCATATCATTTTAATATTAGAGTGCAGCTCTAATAATGCAGCTGCACTGATATGGACAAACAGAAGGGCCCTGAGAAGGTGGTCCTTTGAGTGCAAGTCTTGAAAATGTCCTCAGAGTGTACAGTGTAATTAAAATCAGAAATATTTATATTGAAATTGTAAGTAACAGAGCATTTTGGCTAATGAATTAATAAACGGCCATGAACACAAAATCTTCATCAAATTTCCACTATATAAAAGTACTCAATAACATAACACATAATACAAACACATAACAGTGCGGGTAAATGACCTTTGTTCCAAACAAAAGGAAGACCGTCAGTTGATTGTATTTTTCTGCATAATTTTGAATAGTGGTTTTTGTTTTTGCCACAGTCCTTATAGCTTTTGCAACCTTCACATTAAAGTCAACAATAACCCGATGGACAAAACATATGCTGAACAAAGTTTACTCTTAGTGTAACAAAAGCTTATTCTCATCACAACTGCATTAAACGCAGAGATATTCAATTACCATTGCCGTCGTGGCAGCATTTTCATCCCCAAATTACCTTTGCGGAGGCTTTTGGACACATAAAATGCAAGAGATAATCCCGCAAAATGTAAATGTTGAACAAACATTTTAAGCATTCCACCATTGTTATTTTTATCCTCAGGACTTGGCGCTGGGTGCTCTCATTGTCTTGGCTTTTCTTCTTAATTTAATATCCACAAAAAACGTCCTTAACAGTAGCATCCACTAAAGTAACTGCCGCAGGCCTCCAGGCGCATGAAATTAAAAACACCATCTTTGTTATTTCTCTGCCCAGCCATGTAAACAAAAAAACACTGGGAGTTAATGAGATATACCTGCTATATATGCTGGATGATATTCGGCGTTCACACATGAAGATAGCACCTGGGGCGGATACGTCTTGCTTGACATCTCTACAGCGTTTGCAGAGGAGGATTGTGACTGCAGGCTAAAGTCGTCCCCCGGGAGACAACAAGCTTCTCGCGGATACAGGGAAGTGTGAAAAAGGCTGATGGGGCGGTTTGAAGGGCGGAAAGAAGCGAATAAACATTTAAGATGGACACTGAAGCTGTTTCGACGGTGGTGCGTGCCTTCCAGGAGTGCAGCACGGCCAGGACTGGACTGGACTGGACTTTACCGAGGATTGGATACTAAAGCTGAAATATGTTCAGGGGTGGATTTTGTCTTTTAAAGGAGAAGTATTTTACAACATTTTAGATCTAGTCACACTTATATTAGTAATGCTATCTTTACAACACAATTTTTACTAATTTTGGAAAACAACCAAAACAAACATCCCTAGGTTGCCTCCCGCTGGTGGTAGCATAGGGGATTACAGGTGGATATTTTTTTGTATCCTTGATGGATCTCTCAGCATATGTTTTCTACAAATGACTTTCCATTTTAAAACCCAATAATCAATAGTCCTATGTTCAAGGTATATAGGGGTATTTTCTACTTCAGGGTGGATCATCATGTCCTCCTAATTGTCAATCATTCTGGTGATATGTGCTCATCAGATAAGACCAGAGAGTTTTGTTCAAATAGTGAGCGGTTCTTCGCTACAATTTGGGAAAATCCTCCAATATACTTTTTAAGCAAAATTTACTTTTTTGAGATTGAAAACAAAACAATTTTGTCTCCTTAAATTATGAAGCACAATTGATCAAGTTGTATATAACAAAACACATTTGTATAGTCAGATATTTAGTTTGGTAAAAAAAAAAACCATAACATTTTATTAATGATTAGTATAATTTTTATGAACTAAATACTAAAATACATAAAAACCAACAACCCACCAGTTCTATCATCCACCATATTCTTAAGGTATTGTACAGTAATCCCATATAAAGTGATAACACAAAGCACCTCAGTGTCTCCCTTGCCCTCAAAGAAGTTGGTTAATCTGAGCAGTGCAGAGGGGCCAGTCGGGGGCCGGTCGGGGGCCAGGGCCTGGGTTCATTAGCTCAGCACCTTTCCTCCCTCATTATATGTGGAGTCTCAGAGCCCCCCACCACCCCCCACCGGCAGTCGCTCATTAAGACTTAACCTGTCACCTCGGACCCCCACCACACCACTAACCTTTCTGCTCCCTTTTATTTATGGCCGTCTGTATTTGAAGGTGGCATTTGTGCCCGCTGTGTCTCTGCAGGGCCATGATGCTTATGATAAGAATTCAGGTCAAAGGAGACGACTTGTAGAGCTTTAATGATTTTTTGAAACTTTCTTTTGCTGCTTCGGTTGATTTTTTCAATAAATAGATTTCATTTGGCCTTTTCACAGCTTGGGTTAATTGCTCTTTATCAGGGATGTCCAAACTAATTGTATGTGAACCTCTGCCTCATTAACCCCATGTAGTCTTTGAAATCATAAAAATAACTTCCCCGTGTCATCCAGCCAACTTCCGCTTTGCCAATGTAGATATGTTTTACCTCTGGAACCAACGAATGGATCGCTGGAATCCAGTCGTTGACTTGGTTTTACTGTAGTGACTTTTCTTCTTGATTGTACGACCCTAATGTATCTGGTGAGTAACCCAGTGATCTGTCGTTCAGCCAACTTCAGCTACGTCAAACGTGACCCAATGTAGACTTGTCATACCTAATTTTGATTTAATATAATTGGATTTTATTTGACGTGTTGTTGTCCTAGACCTGTGTTGATGTGTGTGCTTTATTTCTCATGGGACTGCAATCAGAGGTGTGAACTTTGTCACGTATTAGAGGACTTTAGAAAATTGTTTTTTGGCCGTTTCTAGTCTTTACAGTTATACTAAAGGTCTTGATCGTTTAATTTGAGGAAAGGTATTTATAAATCATCTTTTAATAATAATAATACTAATAATAATAATGCATCGGTTTTATATAGCGCTTTTTTGGACATACTCAAAGACGCTTTACATGTCATTCTTCATTCACTCCATACACTGTGGTGATAAACTACTTCTGTAGCCACAGCTGCCCTGGGGCACACTGACAGAAGCGAGGCAACCAGTATGTGCCATCGGCCCCTCCGACCACCACCAACCATTCACACACACAATAGATTAATCCTAGGCAATGGGGGTAAAGTGTCTTGCCTAAGTACACTACGGCAGTTTGGTACTTTACAGCCGCAGCCGCCCCACTGTGGCTGGTGTTCCCAGAGGTTAAGTGTCTTGCCCAAGGACACAACGACAACAGACAGTGTGAGTTGATGGTGAAAGTCTTGAGGTGGGCTCTAACCCACGACCTTCCGGCTCAAAGGTCAATGCTCTACCAACTGACCTACTGTCGCCCATCTTTTATACCAAATAAACTAATTAAATCTACTTAACAAACAAAATGTACTGAATCAAAACATTGTTACTGGAGACTGATAGACCAAGTGATATAATTTTAAATTGTGTTCTGGGTTTGATGAGTGGAATAATATAAATGTATGGCTGTATACTTGAGAAAATTACATTTAAAATTGTATAAAACATGCCATAGCAGTCATGAACATCTATCAATGCTCGAAAGTTTAAACATAATTTCAAATACCAACTGTAATAGCCTGATGTACCCCAAGAGAACCGCATACCCCCAGTTTGGTTTAGAGAACACTGGTTTAGAGAATTAAAAAAATAAAAAACAGGAATGCAATAATAAAACAGACATATGGGGTAGGATGACCAATGTTCTTAATGATCATAATTATCCATAAATTATCATCACATACAGACCTGTTGCTTCTTAGAATCAATTCCGCAAAAGATAATGTGAGACGCGCAATTATAGTCTGTATCTCAAGTCCCACAAGCACAGACATGCAAAGAGTATATTCCTCTAAAGTTTATATTCGGTTTTAGCTCAGAAACTTTTAGAAATGAAGGGTTTAACTCATTTCCAAGCATTGAGTTTCCCAGACACCCTTGGGTGGCCTGTCTACCTCTCAAAGTTCAGCAGTCACGTGATCCATCAAATAGTCCATCATTTGCATGTCTAAGAGCTCTGCATTTTAACCTTTTCTAAAACAGACTTTGCAGATATGGGTCAGCAACATCTCATACATCAATAGGACTCAGTGATTGCAAGACAAGGGAAAGAGCAGCCAACAGAGTGTGAATGCTAACTTCTTGGATGAGTGTCCAGTGCAGTATATTCACATTACCAATTTGAGATAATCACCTGCGGACATGCCCGATTCAAAGCCGACTTCGGAGGGAAAATCTAATTAACATAATAACAAAAGCGTGAGAAGGAGGATGGGGGGATTGTTTTCACCTGGCAGCTGGAGAGACAGGTCGAACCGTGTCAAGACGATGGAGAGAGAAAGAAAATGAGGTTGCTACATCTCGGAAGGCCGGAGGTTATGCGCAGCTATATTGAATCAAGGAAGAACAAGCAGATCTTTTCATTGCACTAATCTATGTCGGATAACTGTGTGAAGCATCGGACTATTTCTATCAAACGTCAAAAGCATAGATTTATTGTAGTGAACTCCATATAGTATACACCAGGAGTCTCCAACCATTTTCAATTGGAGAGCTAGCTTCTACACAAAAGAAATGGTGTAGAATTTTATTACGACTTTTTATTACGTTTCCCAACCTTTTTTTTCTTCTGTGTACCACGTTTTGTTAAGGGAAAAAACGCATTTGGTTTAGAATTGTCTGTTTTTCCAAGATCCCCAACATTTTTGGTCATTGGTCATTGGTCCATAGCGGGAAGATACATTTTCATGTCCCGGATGATCACTGTCCTTAGACCAAGCAGCAACTCAAAAAAAAAAAAAAAAGAAACATGGGGGAAGAAGTGAAAATCCTTGGGGAGGTCCAAATTGAGAGAGGGATCCGCTCCCCACGAACAGACGTGCTTAATTTCCAGGACTAAGGCTGAAGAAAGAGGACAGCGGTGCAGGCCTGAAGAGGCTCCCACAGGGGGAGGAGGGTTGCTGCTAACCAGTCCGGGCCAGCGGGGAAACATATACCGGTAGTTAAAATAGATATGTAATCAAGTGCACAATTTCTGAATCCTTTGGGGAGCTACCTGAAAGCATAGCTACAAGTTACAAGCTACAAGTTGGAGACCCCTGGTGCTACCTTTTACACAATTCAACTTTTATGGCTATTACAAACAAACATAGACGTAGCAATCATACAAACTGATCTAAAGTGATAAAGTTGTCCTTCCAGTTGTGTATTTTCTTGGCTTCCTTTTACAGCCATTCTCAGTGAAACTGAAGCAGATGGGAACCAGGTGCCCTTCTGGCTTCTCCTCGTCCAAAACTTTAAGGCCTCTCCGCTCTCAAGTTGAGGATGACCTGCGAGAAATGTTCAGCTTTGGACTCGGATGACAGCCGGAATCTCATTTGAGAAGAGCTTTGCAAAAAAAGTGCTACGGGCAGGGGAAAAAAATGAAAAAAAGTAGTGAGCCCGCACCAGCTATGTCAGCATGGCTCTGTGAATACCTGGCCAGTGTGGCACCTTGGAGTTCTTGTCACCGCTGTCACGCATCACTGTCTCATGAAATTGGAAACACGGGCAAATACAAATCTTGACATTGCCGGATATCGGTATGACATTGGGGTTCGCGCTTGACTAAGTGCTGCAGTGTGCATATGCAAGCACTTCCATTGCCAAACAAAGGGCTATTGTAGAAGGCAGAGGAACTTTTTGTGTCCGACTTAACAGATAGTATCTCGCAATTTAGATTTGTGGAGCTGTGAGTGGACCTATGCATTAATTATGGTGTCTTTGGCGGGTCGGAAACTAGGGGCAAGAGGACAGAGGAATTATTCATGGTGTCAGAGGAGCGGCTGGCCCTCTGCTGGACGGGGCAACCAGTGAGTGAGGGCACTCGACGAGGATATCTCCAATTTGTGAGGGAACCAAATGATTGTAAGGAAAGAAAATTGCAGTCACTCGTTATGCTTGGAAAAGTGAAAAATAAGGACAAGGAGGCTAATTCTATGCTGCTTTTATTGAAGTAAAATGGTTTGGAAGTAAAATGGTTTGTAATAAAATATGAACATGGACAGGTATCATTTTTAACCTTGTTTCCACCAGCCCTAGTGCCACTACCTGTATTGCAGAAATGTCAAAAATTAGAGCCATTGGAGCCATTGTCCCATTGGAAAATCTCCTTCAAACACAGTCAGCATGTACAGTACACAAATTAAGATAAAACTTGCATCTGGCCACCTTCTCACAACAAACCAATACCCAATACATTTTTATCATTTTTCCAGACAAATTTTACTCCGGTGACAATAAAGCGTAAACCTAATATGTCTTGGTAACCATGGCTTCCAGCCATGTGGCCAATCACTTTTGTACCAGTCAGGCCTGGATAGAACCAAGACCAAGCCTGGTACAGGTTGAACAGGGCCAGCAGAAGCACTCTCAATCGGGGCCAAGTAGGGCTGGTTGAAACAGGCTTTTAACTCCAAAAATTATTGTATTACAATAAAAATAGAAATATGTCAATGTATATTATTGCTGAAACAAATAAATAAAGCTAAATGTAACTTTTTCAATTTAAAGTCTGTTCTTTGATCATTCTATTAATACATAGACAGCATGTTGTTTGTTCACTTTTATAAGATTCTTTCTGTTGAGACAAAACTAAATGTGTTATTTTTTATGAAAAAAAGGTGAAAGTGAACTAAACTTTTCTTTCCGATATGGTCAATGCGTAGGAAGGACTGAAAACAAGAGAATACTTCACAGTGCTGATAGACTTTGCCAGTTGCCAGGTCGACCAGCCGACATTTCTCCACACATCTGTAGCCCTAATCTTATTCCTGGTCGCCCTCCATTCTCCGGGTATCTTTGCGAGTCTTGGATGTCGAGCGGGTGATGAAGAGCGAGCGCCTGTCTCTCCCATCCCGTCTCAGTGGGGCGCCCCCCTTACACACAGCGGCGTGCAGCCATTATTATTCTCCTGCTTTATTCTCCCCCAGGCCTCTTTAGTGGTGCACTTTCTATACCTATCTTTTCCTCAAGTAAAGTCACCCCATTCCCATTTGGTCACAAGCCAACTGAGAGGCATCATAGGAGAGAGGGGGACAGAAATGGGCCAAGAAAGGAAGCTTGAAAGTAATGAGTTCCCAAAGCATGTTAGCAGCAATGTAGATAATTTACACTAAAGCCATTGTGAAATCTGGCGGTAACTTTACAAAGCCTGAATATGAGGCTAAAATCATAAAGACAACATTGTGTGTTTAGTTGCTTTCATAGTGAGGGTTGATGATTGACTTCCCACTCATTCTAATGTTGTGTCCTTGAGAAAAAGCCAGACGTTGTGCTCTATGTTTATGGCTGATTTTTTTTCTTATAACCTTATGGCTGACTTAAAGAGATTGTTTGTACTATTCACGCTTAGTGGTCTAATACAGTCTTTACAATTAAAATCCAACTTTGCACTGGTTAAAGATGCACACCACCTGCTGGGGTTTTTGCTAGACACATGTGTATTACATGGGACTACTGGTAGATTGTTATACATCATTTAAACACATGCGCAATGCTATTTTGTTTGTGTGTGCAATTCAATCTGAAGAGACCAAAGACAGACAATTAATACGTTCAAATGATTTATTTATTTGGCGCTCTGATCCCGGCATTGACAGGGATGAGATCTATTGCAGCTGAAGATGATCTCAGATCCCCCGGGGTCAAGCACTGGTGGTGGCTATAGTATGGTGTGAATGGGGCGTAGGCGGAGCAGGAGCCAGAGCAGGAGCCAGAGCGGGAGCCGGAGCGGGAGCCAAAGCAGGAGCCAGAGCGGGAGCCAGAGCGGGAGCCAGAGGAGGTGCTGGCGAGGTGGTGGGTGTTAAGAGCTTCAGGAAGCGCTGCTTGTCTGGAAGTGGCTGCCTTTTAAACTGCCCGCTTTGCTGTCAGAGGGTTGGCAAGAGTCTGGCAGAGCTGTGTGATCTTTTGGCTTGGAAGGGGGGAGTTGCACTCGGTCTTTCAGTCTGAATTTGCGCTTCAGCTTCATTTGTGTGTGTATGCGTGTGAGCGTGATTTTCTGTAATAACATTAAAAAATTAAGACCTAACAAGCTGGCAACAGAAATGTGACACTCATTGTTCACTCTGATTGAATAATCTACTTGAAACCCGTAAACATAAGTAGTATAGTCATTGTATTTTAATTTAGATAACTGTGATCCACTTTAGACTGAAAAGGTGAACTTGTTGACCAATTATCTGGGGACACATATAAAGTGAAAAAAAAATCTAATTATTATATATGTCCCTTTTATATTTCTTTAACAAATACATTTTGCTTGTCCCTACAGAAAGTTGTGAACAAATTCGACCCCAATTTTCTTTTTTCATCTTATTTCAAAACATTGGATCTTTCGCATGCTGAGAGCTGATTGGCTGATTTCTGTCTAAAACATATGATCTAAAGATGTGACAGAGACCCAAAACATGCATGTAAAAACTAGTGTCCACTAAAGTCCAGCACTCCAGCTTTATCTGTGGAAATAGTCCATGCAACCCAGAAAGCAAAGTCATTTCTATCTACCTCTGTATAGTAATTTCCTCAAATGTGTTTGCAGCAAGGTTAATATCATTCAAATCGCTCCGAACAATAAGCAATTGTGAGAAAATTGCGTCCGTTCATAGAAAAGGAGAAAAAAAACCCAGCTCGGTCTGTATTCTGTGTCTAATCCCAGCTGTAACAAAGGAACACAATCAGATGCACGGGTAGAACCGGCAGAACGGCGCAATCAGGAAATTCGGCTAATGACGGCGGGGCCAGGTGTAGCTCCAGGTGTGGTTGATTAGAGCGAACGGAGGTGACAACTGGCAGCGCGATCCAGCCGAGACGCCGAGGAGCCGGGGTGATCAAAGACGAGAGACGGACGCACGGATCCATACAAATGACACGGAGAGGGAAAAGTTTTCACTCGTTACAGGAGCTGGAGCAGGATGACGGATCGGGGACGAGACAGCTGGCGGTTTGATGGCTTATTTGCTTTTTACAAATCACAAAGTGTAGTCAGATTTACCTGGAAGGATGGGAACTTGGAAAATTGGAGACACAAAGAGACGGCACGAGCAGAGGTCTTGAGAGGGTTTTGATGAAGAAGCAGGCGTTTTTTTTTTCTTTTCAGGCTCAATTCTATTTCTCAATCAAGTATAATGTCAACAAATATTGTATGAATTGTTATATTGGATCCGGTGTCACATGTGGTATGCTATAAACACTACCAGCCAATAACAGTTTTCCATGATGGCAGACAACGACAAACTATTTTTGTATTTTAAATTATTATTATTATTGTTATTGTTATTATTAAATTGGCAGAATTGAAAGTAGTGGGCTGCTATGGCATGCTATATGTCATTTTAAAACTAATTACTCTGGTAAACAACATGATTAAAATATGTTCCAAAATCTGAACCTAACACGTAATCAGAAAGAAAAAAAATTAAAAAGTTGTCCACTTGTAAAACGTGTATGATGTATTATTTTTATCATTATTGCGCCTCATTCACGAATATCTTCTTAAGAAACTTCTTAAATTTCTTCTCAAGTTGTTCTTAAGTAGATTTCTAAGAAGACCCTACGTGGGATTCATCAACGCGCTCGTAAGCCGCTGAATTGTTTGCAGCTGTTCTTAGATTGATAAATGCCATTTCCTCGTAAGTAGAGCGCGTGTGCCCGGGGCTTCATTAGCATAGGTAATTAGCATAGGTAACCGCCCATTAATGCCCATATAAGGGACTGCAAGGCCGTGTGCAGACGCCAGAGGAAACAGCAACAGGCCTAAAGCAAAGAGTTACGGAGCAAAAGAGTCACCCTTTTTTTCTTATTTTGCCAGACTGAGAATAAAGTTATAAAATGTTGACTTAGAAGTCGAAATGTTATGAGAATCAAGTCGAACTAGCAAAATTATGAGATTAATCTAAAAATGTTATGAGCTTAATTTAAAGATATATTATGTATTAATTTAAAAAATAATCTAAAAATGTTTTGAGATTAATCTCAAAATACTTTGGACCCTATGGGAGGAGATCCAGCGCGGACCAGCGCGGACCAGCGCTGAGACCAATGCAGACCCGAGGAGAGACTGGAGAGACCAGCACACAGAAACCAGCGCGGACAGGAGAGACCGCATACTGGAGAGACCTGACTGGACAGGAGAGACCGCATACTGGAGAGACCTGACTGGAGAGACCTGACTGGACAGGAGAGACCGCATACTGGAGAGACCTGACTGGAGAGACCTGACTGGAGAGACCTGACTGGACAGGAGAGACCGCATACTGGAGAGACCTGACTGGAGAGACCTGACTGGAGAGACCGGTGCGCAGAGACCAGCGCGGACTGAAGAGAGACCGCATAGACCATGGACTGGAGAGACCAGCGCGGACCCGTATGGATCCAAGAGCGTGCAGCACGGACGGTCGGCACTAGATCATATACGGAATCGGGACGAAACCGGAAGTAACAATCCTACTTTTGAATTAGTTTTAGACTAAAAAGTCCGTAAGTGGTGACTGGTTAAGTTTTAGGCGTCTGATTAAGATGGATAAGGTTGGGGTTAAGGCTGGGTTGGGGTTATTTTATGGGAATGGCTGGTTAAGTTTAGGCATGAATAGGTAGTTTGTTGTATTTACTTACGGTTCCGTCCCGATTCCATATATGACCTAGTGCTGACCCAGCACGGACCCGTATGGAGAGACCAGTGCAGACCCGTATAGATCCATGGGAAAGACCAGTGCAGACCCGTCTAGATCCATGGGAGAGACCAGTGCAGACCCGTATAGATCCATGGGAAAGACCAGTGCAGACCCGTATGGATCCATGGGAGATACCAGTGCAGACCCGTATAGAGCCATGGGAGATACCAGTGCAGACCCGTATAGATCCATGGGAGAGACCAGTGCAGACCCGTATAGATCCATGGGAGAGACCAGTGCAGACCCGTATAGATCCATGGGAGAGACCAGTGCAGACCCGTATAGATCCATGGGAGAGACCAGTGCAGACCCGTATAGATCCATGGGAGAGACCAGTGCAGAGACTCAGCGCGGACCCCGCAACCTCCTGCAGCAACAGTATATATGCCATTGTTCTGTGGCCTGTGGAAAAAGAAATGCCCCCTAGTAGATTAGTTGAATGTGTTGAATGTGTCGAATATCCAATATAAAACTAACTTTACCTCACTCCTATAAATAGGATGGGGTCACTAATACACGGCAAGATTTCCAATGTATTTGATAAAGCGTTGGCACATTTCATTTCAAAATGAATAAAAAAATAGGCTAAATTACCATTAACAATTAAATAAATAAATACATACATCAATATGACGGACATATCACTGTAATGTTGTGTTTTATTGAACTTCTTAACACCAGCGTGCGAACATGTCGACACTGAATGTGCGTACGAGTGCTCCCGAGCATTCGTAGGATTTGTACTTACCCAAGAGAAATTCTGGTTATGAGAAAATTACATGAATGCCACAATCTTCGTAAAATCTTCGTAAGTAGAATTTACGCAAAAATGTGTTGTTAAGTACGGTTCGTGAGTGAGGCCCATTGTTATTAAATATAAAAAAAATGTATATTAGTTGATTAGTCTTCAAATTTTGATTCAATCCAAACAATATGCAAATTTTGTGAAAAATCAACCAGAAAAGGACATTATCTTAAGTTTAACATAAATAATAAAAATAAATTTTTGCTCTCGAAGAAAATTCTACATCCGATAAATGTTCTATTTCTATATGTTTTTTTATTTTTGATACATACATACATTTTCCTAAGCGTACACATACTTTTCCTATTGTGTGGCTTATTCTAAACAATGTGCTGTGAAAACAAAGTGGATCAGGTTGGATTGAATTGATGCAAATTCACAGCATCTGGATGAGGAAAAATCACATTTCAACAACTACTACACGTTATTATTGTATTTTCTGTGAAGAAAGAAGTGGCGCTCAGTCTGACGTTAGCTTTCCTCTGTGATAACTCCCCACTGTTGCCAAACTGAGGAAATCCTGAAGGCAGAAGCAGATCAAGGCCTCCCAGGGCCCAGTCCTGACTCTGAACATTCCTCTACTTCCTGTGGAGCTCTTAATATTTGATTACAACTGATGGTGAAATCTTTAAAAGTGTTGATAAGGACATTTTCTACTTTTATAACGACACTGCATTAATATGAGGGATCTGAAAGCCTTTAATTCCTCTCGGCTTTCGACTTTGGTTTCCATTCGAGTCGGATTGCACATAAAAGCATAATGTTAGTAATTATCATCACCATTACAGCGCGGCGTTTTCAAGATTAGCTTTAAGAATAATTCTGCAAATAATAGCGTTGTTTTAAAAGTCGATATAGCTCTGGGCCTCAGTAAAACAGCAAATACAGAGGAACCTATTGTTTTGTGGGAAATTACACAACACGGCACATTTCCATCACTAATGAGCCATGCTTTAAGTTTACAAATGTACACAGTATCATGCCATATTTGGTCTCAGGATTTAAATCAAGGTTCATTCTGTCCTCAGCATTTGATCCACATCTTTTCAATGTCGTCAACGCTACTGCCAGGGGCAACAATCAGATCATTATGATAATAATAATGCATTGGTTTTATATTATCTTATATATATTTCTTTCACTCCATACACAGTGGTGATAAACTGCAACTGTAGCCACACCTGTCCTGGGGCATTCTGACAGAAGCGAGGCAACCAGTATGTGCCATCAGCCCCACCGAACACCTCCAACCATTCACACACACACACACACG
Source organism: Knipowitschia caucasica (assembly GCA_964034765.1). Classification (NCBI taxonomy): domain Eukaryota; kingdom Metazoa; phylum Chordata; class Actinopteri; order Gobiiformes; family Gobiidae; genus Knipowitschia; species Knipowitschia caucasica. The sequence goes on from OZ035841.1 coordinate 23,748,938, forward strand.
CACGTACACGCACACACCAGACTCATTCTAGGTAATATGGGTGAAGTGTCTTACCCAAGGACACAACAACAGTTTTGCTTTTTATAGCAGCCTCACTGTGGCACCTGGTGTTCCCAGAGATCTCCCATCACAGTACAAACCAAGCTCTGCCCTTCTTAGCTTCAGAGGTCTGAAGGGATGTGGCTTTTACATGCAGTTTGATTAAGCTAGACCAGTTTTTGAGGTAAGGTAAGTTTATATGTACAGCACAACTCAAGGTTTACAAAACAAGATGTGAACGTTGTGAGAGTAGAAGCCTGTCCCACATTTTTAGGAAGACTGTTCCAGACTTTAGAGGCACTTTGGGCCGAGTGGATAGCACTCTCGCTTCTCAGCAAGAAGGTCCTGGGTTAGAATCCCGGTCGGAACAGGGCCTTTCTGAGTGGAGTTTGCATGTTCTCCCCGTGTCTGTGTAGGTTTCCTCCGGGTGCTCCGGTTTCCCCTACTACTAAAAACATGCACAATAGGAATGAATGTAAATGAGAGAGTGAATGGATGGTGTTGATTAGGGGCTGATGCCCCAGTGTGTTCGATGACTCGCTTCCGTCATCACCGTGTGTGGAATGATTTGAACAATATCTGAACTCTGAACATTATAAAGCGCTTTGGGTGACCTTGGTGTGTTATAATGCGCTATATAAATAAACATTACTTACTTACTTACTTAGCGGCTTAAATCTGAAACACTGCCTCCCCATGTTTCGTCTTGAGTTTTTCCACCCCTTTGCTTCTAGTTTTGATAATTAATTTAATCTAGTGATTATTCTCTCCATCAAGTTGTAGTATAGAGTGCCATTGTGAGATCCACAGCAGGTGAATAGCAATGAACAGACTACAGCTGAAGTTCAAGTTAGCCTTGGTCTGTCAAATGTGCTATATAAATAAAGATTACTTACTAACTAACTCATACTGAACAAGAATAATTATAAAATAATACAGACATGAACCTCTCTTGCCCCTTATTAACAGTCAACTCTCTATTATTCACCAATGAGAGCCGCCTCCACATCCACAAATGAAACTTTTCTATATTTTAATGCTGGAAAAAGTTATATTTAAGGTTTTACTGTAGTCGCCAATCTTCTCCAGCGAATCTTTTCACGGTTTCTTAAGGAGCTGATAATAGCTGACCCAGTTTCATTAAGCCCTCCTTCTTCTCCGCTGTCAGACTAAATTATCTGCTCAGTGGAATCTCCGCTCTTACCCTGCTCCCCGGCCTTGCTCAGGTGTGGAGATGTGCAAATGTCTGAATATCACATTCAGTGACTTTCACCACGCAATCAACTATATATACAGTATATATATGTGCGACTTAGAGCTGCACCACTTTGAAAGAAATCTAACGGCCATTTTTCAGATATCCACTGGTTTTGTGATTTCTCTTATGAAGGTAGGATCAAAGTCCATGGTTAAAGCTGGGGTTCCTGACTTTCAAACCATGTGTTTTATTGTTTTAACTTATAACTGACAGTTTTTACTTCTGTGGGCATTTTGCAGTGAAATTTATGGGCCTCCTGTTTGTCAGAGGGCGGAGCCATGATAACATTTCGGTCGTATCTTGACTTGAGGAACATGTGTACCGAATTTCATGGCTCTACGACAAACTTGACCTCTGAAACTCCCATTGGCTGTTGTAGGTGGCGCTGTTCTGGCATTTTTTGAGTCCCATAAAAATAAACACCAAAATATCAAATTTTTCACCAGGTCTGATGTTTGGTCAAAATTTTACAACTTTTCATGCATGTTCAGGGGGTGAAATTAAGGCTCAAAGTGCAGAATTTGACATCTCTCGAGCAAAAACAATAGGCCCTTTCCCCGTTCGGGGCTCGGGCCTAATAATAACCCCCATGGGATTTTTCGGAGGTCAAGTTTGTCGTAGAGCCATGAAATTCGGTACACATGTTCCTCAAGTCAAGACATGAAAAAAATGTTATTATGGCCCCGCCCTCTGACATACAGGAAGCCCATAAATTTCACTGCAAAATGGAAAAATGAACAGCAATCATTTTCATACATGTCGGTTGGAAAGCGACTCCTCCTCGGCCGTTTCACCGATTCGCCTCAAAATCGCTCCACATCATCTCAACACATGTACCTTGAAAATGACTTCGGCGATTTTTCATCAGTGAAACGTTGTTCGAACAGGGGAGCTGCAAATTGTGACCTTTTTTTGGCCGTTTTGGACAATATTAAATTTGCTCCCGTTTGCACATACAAAGTCTGATTTGCACAAAACTTTAATACATTGTTTAACTCTAGGGTCTAGGTCAATTAAACGTGAAATAAAAGAACTTGGCTCATTAGTGCCCCTACAGATGGAGTCAAAGTTTTCAGAGTTTTTCATACTAAAAACTCTGAAATAGTCTGTAGGGGGCGTTAATGAGCCAAGTTCAATTATTTCACTTTCAAATGACCTAGACCCTAGAGTTGAACCATGGATTCAAGTTTTGTGCAAATCGGAATTTGTATGTGTAAACGGGAGCAAATAGAAGGTTGTGAAAAACGGCCAATAAACACTCACATTTTGCCGCTCCGCTGCTCAAACAACGTTTCACTGATCAAAAATCCCTGAGGTCATTTTGATGGTACATGTGTTTAGACAATGTGGAGTGATATGGAGGCCAATCGGTGAAACGGCCGAGGAGGAGTCGCTTTCCAACCGACATGTATGAAAACTTTTGCTGTTCATTTTTCCATTTTGCAGTGAAATTTATGGGCCTCCTGTTTGTCAGAGGGCGGAGCCATGATAACATTTCGGTCGTATCTTGACTTGAGGAACATGTGTACCGAATTTCATGGCTCTACGACAAACTTGACCTCTGAAACTCCCATTGGCTGTTGTAGGTGGCGCTGTTCTGGCATTTTTTGAGTCCCATAAAAATAAACACCAAAATATCAAATTTTTCACCAGGTCTGATGTTTGGTCAAAATTTTACAACTTTTCATGCATGTTCAGGGGGTGAAATTAAGGCTCAAAGTGCAGAATTTGACATCTCTCGAGCAAAAACAATAGGCCCTTTCCCCGTTCGGGGCTCGGGCCTAATAATAACCCCCATGGGATTTTTCGGAGGTCAAGTTTGTCGTAGAGCCATGAAATTCGGTACACATGTTCCTCAAGTCAAGACATGAAAAAAATGTTATTATGGCCCCGCCCTCTGACATACAGGAAGCCCATAAATTTCACTGCAAAATGGAAAAATGAACAGCAATCATTTTCATACATGTCGGTTGGAAAGCGACTCCTCCTCGGCCGTTTCACCGATTCGCCTCAAAATCGCTCCACATCATCTCAACACAATGTACCTTGAAAATGACTTCGGCGATTTTTCATCAGTGAAACGTTGTTCGAACAGGGGAGCTGCAAATTGTGACCTTTTTTTGGCCGTTTTGGACAATATTAAATTTGCTCCCGTTTGCACATACAAAGTCTGATTTGCACAAAACTTTAATACATTGTTTAACTCTAGGGTCTAGGTCAATTAAACGTGAAATAAAAGAACTTGGCTCATTAGTGCCCCTACAGATGGAGTCAAAGTTTTCAGAGTTTTTCATACTAAAAACTCTGAAATAGTCTGTAGGGGGCGTTAATGAGCCAAGTTCAATTATTTCACTTTCAAATGACCTAGACCCTAGAGTTGAACCATGGATTCAAGTTTTGTGCAAATCGGAATTTGTATGTGTAAACGGGAGCAAATAGAAGGTTGTGAAAAACGGCCAATAAACACTCACATTTTGCCGCTCCGCTGCTCAAACAACGTTTCACTGATCAAAAATCCCTGAGGTCATTTTGATGGTACATGTGTTTAGACAATGTGGAGTGATATGGAGGCCAATCGGTGAAACGGCCGAGGAGGAGTCGCTTTCCAACCGACATGTATGAAAACTTTTGCTGTTCATTTTTCCATTTTGCAGTGAAATTTATGGGCCTCCTGTTTGTCAGAGGGCGGAGCCATGATAACATTTCGGTCGTATCTTGACTTGAGGAACATGTGTACCGAATTTCATGGCTCTACGACAAACTTGACCTCTGAAACTCCCATTGGCTGTTGTAGGTGGCGCTGTTCTGGCATTTTTTGAGTCCCATAAAAATAAACACCAAAATATCAAATTTTTCACCAGGTCTGATGTTTGGTCAAAATTTTACAACTTTTCATGCATGTTCAGGGGGTGAAATTAAGGCTCAAAGTGCAGAATTTGACATCTCTCGAGCAAAAACAATAGGCCCTTTCCCCGTTCGGGGCTCGGGCCTAATAATAACCCCCATGGGATTTTTCGGAGGTCAAGTTTGTCGTAGAGCCATGAAATTCGGTACACATGTTCCTCAAGTCAAGACATGAAAAAAATGTTATTATGGCCCCGCCCTCTGACATACAGGAAGCCCATAAATTTCACTGCAAAATGGAAAAATGAACAGCAATCATTTTCATACATGTCGGTTGGAAAGCGACTCCTCCTCGGCCGTTTCACCGATTCGCCTCAAAATCGCTCCACATCATCTCAACACATGTACCTTGAAAATGACTTCGGCGATTTTTCATCAGTGAAACGTTGTTCGAACAGGGGAGCTGCAAATTTGACCTTTTTTTGGCCGTTTTGGACAATATTAAATTTGCTCCCGTTTGCACATACAAAGTCTGATTTGCACAAAACTTTAATACATTGTTTAACTCTAGGGTCTAGGTCAATTAAACGTGAAATAAAAGAACTTGGCTCATTAGTGCCCCTACAGATGGAGTCAAAGTTTTCAGAGTTTTTCATACTAAAAACTCTGAAATAGTCTGTAGGGGGCGTTAATGAGCCAAGTTCAATTATTTCACTTTCAAATGACCTAGACCCTAGAGTTGAACCATGGATTCAAGTTTTGTGCAAATCGGAATTTGTATGTGTAAACGGGAGCAAATAGAAGGTTGTGAAAAACGGCCAATAAACACTCACATTTTGCCGCTCCGCTGCTCAAACAACGTTTCACTGATCAAAAATCCCTGAGGTCATTTTGATGGTACATGTGTTTAGACAATGTGGAGTGATATGGAGGCCAATCGGTGAAACGGCCGAGGAGGAGTCGCTTTCCAACCGACATGTATGAAAACTTTTGCTGTTCATTTTTCCATTTTGCAGTGAAATTTATGGGCCTCCTGTTTGTCAGAGGGCGGAGCCATGATAACATTTCGGTCGTATCTTGACTTGAGGAACATGTGTACCGAATTTCATGGCTCTACGACAAACTTGACCTCTGAAACTCCCATTGGCTGTTGTAGGTGGCGCTGTTCTGGCATTTTTTGAGTCCCATAAAAATAAACACCAAAATATCAAATTTTTCACCAGGTCTGATGTTTGGTCAAAATTTTACAACTTTTCATGCATGTTCAGGGGGTGAAATTAAGGCTCAAAGTGCAGAATTTGACATCTCTCGAGCAAAAACAATAGGCCCTTTCCCCGTTCGGGGCTCGGGCCTAATAATAACCCCCATGGGATTTTTCGGAGGTCAAGTTTGTCGTAGAGCCATGAAATTCGGTACACATGTTCCTCAAGTCAAGACATGAAAAAAATGTTATTATGGCCCCGCCCTCTGACATACAGGAAGCCCATAAATTTCACTGCAAAATGGAAAAATGAACAGCAATCATTTTCATACATGTCGGTTGGAAAGCGACTCCTCCTCGGCCGTTTCACCGATTCGCCTCAAAATCGCTCCACATCATCTCAACACATGTACCTTGAAAATGACTTCGGCGATTTTTCATCAGTGAAACGTTGTTCGAACAGGGGAGCTGCAAATTGTGACCTTTTTTTGGCCGTTTTGGACAATATTAAATTTGCTCCCGTTTGCACATACAAAGTCTGATTTGCACAAAACTTTAATACATTGTTTAACTCTAGGGTCTAGGTCAATTAAAAGTGAAATAAAAGAACTTGGCTCATTAGTGCCCCTACAGATGGAGTCAAAGTTTTCAGAGTTTTTCATACTAAAAACTCTGAAATAGTCTGTAGGGGGCGTTAATGAGCCAAGTTCAATTATTTCACTTTCAAATGACCTAGACCCTAGAGTTGAACCATGGATTCAAGTTTTGTGCAAATCGGAATTTGTATGTGTAAACGGGAGCAAATAGAAGGTTGTGAAAAACGGCCAATAAACACTCACATTTTGCCGCTCCGCTGCTCAAACAACGTTTCACTGATCAAAAATCCCTGAGGTCATTTTGATGGTACATGTGTTTAGACAATGTGGAGTGATATGGAGGCCAATCGGTGAAACGGCCGAGGAGGAGTCGCTTTCCAACCGACATGTATGAAAACTTTTGCTGTTCATTTTTCCATTTTGCAGTGAAATTTATGGGCCTCCTGTTTGTCAGAGGGCGGAGCCATGATAACATTTCGGTCGTATCTTGACTTGAGGAACATGTGTACCGAATTTCATGGCTCTACGACAAACTTGACCTCTGAAACTCCCATTGGCTGTTGTAGGTGGCGCTGTTCTGGCATTTTTTGAGTCCCATAAAAATAAACACCAAAATATCAAATTTTTCACCAGGTCTGATGTTTGGTCAAAATTTTACAACTTTTCATGCATGTTCAGGGGGTGAAATTAAGGCTCAAAGTGCAGAATTTGACATCTCTCGAGCAAAAACAATAGGCCCTTTCCCCGTTCGGGGCTCGGGCCTAATAATAACCCCCATGGGATTTTTCGGAGGTCAAGTTTGTCGTAGAGCCATGAAATTCGGTACACATGTTCCTCAAGTCAAGACATGAAAAAAATGTTATTATGGCCCCGCCCTCTGACATACAGGAAGCCCATAAATTTCACTGCAAAATGGAAAAATGAACAGCAATCATTTTTCATACATGTCGGTTGGAAAGCGACTCCTCCTCGGCCGTTTCACCGATTCGCCTCAAAATCGCTCCACATCATCTCAACACATGTACCTTGAAAATGACTTCGGCGATTTTTCATCAGTGAAACGTTGTTCGAACAGGGGAGCTGCAAATTGTGACCTTTTTTTGGCCGTTTTGGACAATATTAAATTTGCTCCCGTTTGCACATACAAAGTCTGATTTGCACAAAACTTTAATACATTGTTTAACTCTAGGGTCTAGGTCAATTAAACGTGAAATAAAAGAACTTGGCTCATTAGTGCCCCTACAGATGGAGTCAAAGTTTTCAGAGTTTTTCATACTAAAAACTCTGAAATAGTCTGTAGGGGGCGTTAATGAGCCAAGTTCAATTATTTCACTTTCAAATGACCTAGACCCTAGAGTTGAACCATGGATTCAAGTTTTGTGCAAATCGGAATTTGTATGTGTAAACGGGAGCAAATAGAAGGTTGTGAAAAACGGCCAATAAACACTCACATTTTGCCGCTCCGCTGCTCAAACAACGTTTCACTGATCAAAAATCCCTGAGGTCATTTTGATGGTACATGTGTTTAGACAATGTGGAGTGATATGGAGGCCAATCGGTGAAACGGCCGAGGAGGAGTCGCTTTCCAACCGACATGTATGAAAACTTTTGCTGTTCATTTTTCCATTTTGCAGTGAAATTTATGGGCCTCCTGTTTGTCAGAGGGCGGAGCCATGATAACATTTCGGTCGTATCTTGACTTGAGGAACATGTGTACCGAATTTCATGGCTCTACGACAAACGTGACCTCTGAAACTCCCATTGGCTGTTGTAGGTGGCGCTGTTCTGGCATTTTTTGAGTCCCATAAAAATAAACACCAAAATATCAAATTTTTCACCAGGTCTGATGTTTGGTCAAAATTTTACAACTTTTCATGCATGTTCAGGGGGTGAAATTAAGGCTCAAAGTGCAGAATTTGACATCTCTCGAGCAAAAACAATAGGCCCTTTCCCCGTTCGGGGCTCGGGCCTAATAATAACCCCCATGGGATTTTTCGGAGGTCAAGTTTGTCGTAGAGCCATGAAATTCGGTACACATGTTCCTCAAGTCAAGACATGAAAAAAATGTTATTATGGCCCCGCCCTCTGACATACAGGAAGCCCATAAATTTCACTGCAAAATGGAAAAATGAACAGCAATCATTTTCATACATGTCGGTTGGAAAGCGACTCCTCCTCGGCCGTTTCACCGATTCGCCTCAAAATCGCTCCACATCATCTCAACACATGTACCTTGAAAATGACTTTGGCGATTTTTCATCAGTGAAACGTTGTTCGAACAGGGGAGCTGCAAATTGTGACCTTTTTTTGGCCGTTTTGGACAATATTAAATTTGCTCCCGTTTGCACATACAAAGTCTGATTTGCACAAAACTTTAATACATTGTTTAACTCTAGGGTCTAGGTCAATTAAAAGTGAAATAAAAGAACTTGGCTCATTAGTGCCCCTACAGATGGAGTCAAAGTTTTCAGAGTTTTTCATACAAAAAACTCTGAAATAGTCTGTAGGGGGCGTTAATGAGCCAAGTTCAATTATTTCACTTTCAAATGACCTAGACCCTAGAGTTGAACCATGGATTCAAGTTTTGTGCAAATCGGAATTTGTATGTGTAAACGGGAGCAAATAGAAGGTTGTGAAAAACGGCCAATAAACACTCACATTTTGCCGCTCCGCTGCTCAAACAACGTTTCACTGATCAAAAATCCCTGAGGTCATTTTGATGGTACATGTGTTTAGACAATGTGGAGTGATAAGGCGGCCAATCGGTGAAACGGCCGAGGAGGAGTCGCTTTCCAACCGACATGTATGAAAACTTTTGCTGTTCATTTTTCCATTTTGCAGTGAAATTTATGGGCCTCCTGTTTGTCAGAGGGCGGAGCCATGATAACATTTCGGTCGTATCTTGACTTGAGGAACATGTGTACCGAATTTCATGGCTCTACGACAAACGTGACCTCTGAAACTCCCATTGGCTGTTGTAGGTGGCGCTGTTCTGGCATTTTTTGAGTCCCATAAAAATAAACACCAAAATATCAAATTTTTCACCAGGTCTGATGTTTGGTCAAAATTTTACAACTTTTCATGCATGTTCAGGGGGTGAAATTAAGGCTCAAAGTGCAGAATTTGACATCTCTCGAGCAAAAACAATAGGCCCTTTCCCCGTTCGGGGCTCGGGCCTAATAATAACCCCCATGGGATTTTTCGGAGGTCAAGTTTGTCGTAGAGCCATGAAATTCGGTACACATGTTCCTCAAGTCAAGACATGAAAAAAATGTTATTATGGCCCCGCCCTCTGACATACAGGAAGCCCATAAATTTCACTGCAAAATGGAAAAATGAACAGCAATCATTTTCATACATGTCGGTTGGAAAGCGACTCCTCCTCGGCCGTTTCACCGATTCGCCTCAAAATCGCTCCACATCATCTCAACACATGTACCTTGAAAATGATTTTGGCGATTTTTCATCAGTGAAACGTTGTTCGAACAGGGGAGCTGCAAATTGTGACCTTTTTTTGGCCGTTTTGGACAATATTAAATTTGCTCCCGTTTGCACATACAAAGTCTGATTTGCACAAAACTTTAATACATTGTTTAACTCTAGGGTCTAGGTCAATTAAACGTGAAATAAAAGAACTTGGCTCATTAGTGCCCCTACAGATGGAGTCAAAGTTTTCAGAGTTTTTCATACTAAAAACTCTGAAATAGTCTGTAGGGGGCGTTAATGAGCCAAGTTCAATTATTTCACTTTCAAATGACCTAGACCCTAGAGTTGAACCATGGATTCAAGTTTTGTGCAAATCGGAATTTGTATGTGTAAAAGGGAGCAAATAGAAGGTTGTGAAAAACGGCCAATAAACACTCACATTTTCCGCTCCGCTGCTCAAACAACGTTTCACTGATCAAAAATCCCTGAGGTCATTTTGATGGTACATGTGTTTAGACAATGTGGAGTGATAAGGCGGCCAATCGGTGAAACGGCCGAGGAGGAGTCGCTTTCCAACCGACATGTATGAAAACTTTTGCTGTTCATTTTTCCATTTTGCAGTGAAATTTATGGGCCTCCTGTTTGTCAGAGGGCGGAGCCATGATAACATTTTGGTCGTATCTTGACTTGAGGAACATGTGTACCGAATTTCATGGCTCTACGACAAACGTGACCTCTGAAACTCCCATTGGCTGTTGTAGGTGGCGCTGTTCTGGCATTTTTTGAGTCCCATAAAAATAAACACCAAAATATCAAATTTTTCACCAGGTCTGATGTTTGGTCAAAATTTTACAACTTTTCATGCATGTTCAGGGGGTGAAATTAAGGCTCAAAGTGCAGAATTTGACATCTCTCGAGCAAAAACAATAGGCCCTTTCCCCGTTCGGGGCTCGGGCCTAATAAATAAATAAAAAAGGAATTTTTTGTGACTTGTCTCGAGCAAAAACAATATAGGTTTCAATGGCATGTGATTCATCATTTTAAAGCGTTTGAGTTTACGCACGCAACCGTCACGTTTTGGTGAGTGACGGGCGCTGACGCGTCCGTCACGCACCGCCACCATTTGTTTTCACCATTGTGAAAGCAATAGGCCCTTACCCCGTTCGGGGCTCGGGCCTAATAAATAAAAAAGGAATTTTTTTTTTAACGTCTCGAGCAAAAACAATATAGGTTTCAATGGCATGTGATACATCATTTTAAAGCTTTTGAGTTTACGCACGCAACCGTCACGTTTTGGTGAGTGACGGGCGCTGACGCGTCCGTCACGCACCGCCACCATTTGTTTTCACCATTGTGAAAGCAATAGGCCCTTACCCCGTTCGGGGCTCGGGCCTAAAAAGGAATTTTTTTTTTAACGTCTCGAGCAAAAACAATATAGGTTTCAATGGCATGTGATACATCATTTTAAAGCTTTTGAGTTTACGCACGCAACTGTCACGTTTTGGTGAGTGACGGGCGCTGACGCGTCCGTCACGCACCGCCACCATTTGTTTTCACCATTGTGAAAGCAATAGGCCCTTACCCCGTTCGGGGCTCGGGCCTAATTATCAAATGTCATTGCTGGCAAAGATGTTGTGGCTCTACTCCCCACAGGCTCAGTCAGTGACAAAGGAGATGGCTAATGCTAGGATAAATGCTAAAGCGAGGCTAAATGCTAAATGCCTCACTCACTCGGGCGAATTACATACGTCACGGTAAACTCAGAACCATTTGTTTCAATCTACTAAAAGGAGTACAACCCTGCCACCTTCATACGAATAAAAATGTGTACTATGGTAAGACCAGGGTATAGCTCTTCATTCTTTCTCTTTTGAATGTACTGTGATTATTTATGTCCCTTGTGCGGCTGTTTCTGTCTTGTTTTGGTCTGCACTTTGAGTTGCCATGTGTATGAATTGTGCGATACAAATTAACCTCGCCTTGCCTTAGACTAGACTCGCATAGACTTTTCTATACTTCGATCTATGGAAAAAGAGTCACAGTAAACAAAAAAACAGATGAGATTGAGTTTGTGCGGCGACTGACCCATAAAGTACATGACCAGTTTGCAGATGCCGGTGCCGAAGATGAAGTCCCTCATGAGGTTGGGGATGAGGGTGAAGGGGATGCAGACCAGAGACACCATCAGGTCGCTCACGGACAGAGACAGCAGGAACAGGTTGGTGACGGTCCTCATGCGCCTGTTCCTCACCAAGACGGCGATGATCAGGCTGTTTCCCAACACGCTAAGCAGGAAGATCAGGCCGTACAGCGCGATCCGAACGCTCTGGTTGATGTCTGCACAGAGGAAAGACGACAGATGGCAATTAGTATGTCTGGAAGCCTCATTCCCACGGCGCCAAAAACACCAGAATAAAAAAAAAAAAAAATGGAAGGCGTCCTTTGCTTACCCAGTGAGCGACACAGGCTGGCGTGTCAAAACAACCCTGTCATGCTTTTATTTAGACTATATCCCTATGTTCCTTGTTCCTAAGTTCCTAAGTTCCTCTGTTCCCGCCCTACAGGACTCGTTATTTTTGGGGTATCATGGGAGCTGTCCCTTGAATGGAGGGTACTGTCATGGTTTCCATTTTTAGATCCTGTTTTAGTTGTACTTCTTGTACTTCATCAAGTAATAATTTGGTTATTTTTAGACCTTTTTTAATGACAAAAACAAAGAAATAGCTACAGTCTTTGTAATTGGCAAATTGGGACGACAAAATGTTTTATTTTGTTTTCATTTCAATTCATTTTAACCATCGTACTGTGCCTGGTATTCACACCTGAGGTCATTCAAACTATTGGTAAAATAAAACACGGACTCATCGATTGTTCCTTTGGAATAGTCCCCGTTGCGCGTCCCTATCATATACAGACGCCACACCCAAGTTCATGGCCTCATGTTGGCAACCATCCAAATCTGGACAACAACAACTGAAGGCACAACACCTGCTGATTAATGCTCTTTAAAAAAAAAAAAAAAATCATTACTCTTTTTGTTATTACTGATTTATTCAGAGCACAAACCAATTCAGAGACCAACAGTGATAATCCCTGATCGAGTAACACATTGTTGATCTCATTCATAAATCGTTAACATGGAATTTTTCCTTAAAATCTATTACAAAAAAGCTAACTGTCTATATCTTGTCTCTCTGATCAATATTTTATTATTTGTAAACCTTGATGGACTAAGTATTATCTTCTGGACAGAGCAGTTCTTTTCCATAGTGGACATAAAAACACAAACTTAACATGGGAGAACGTGTAAAATGCAATATTAGATAGAAAGATAGATGAGTTTAATGAGTGTGGAAAGGTCAGGGAAACAGAGTGACGAGCTCAGGAAACAGAGCGGAAATGCACCTTTGGTAAAAGAAACAATGGATATGAACATTCTGTAAAAATAGTTTAAAGCTGTGATCTTCTGCAACCTGTATAACACATTTAAAAGGATTTTCTTTTTACATATTATGCCTACAAGTGAAATGGGCTGTTGCTTCAGTGAATGTGAATTAGATCTTCAATATTTACAACACCCTCCAAATAAGGGAGTCATGGAGCTCTTGAGGCTTTATGGAGATGTACAAGACGAGCATAGAATTTAACAATGCAGACTTTGGTTTCTGGCAAGAAGAGGGCAATGTCAGTATATGTGTATGGGTGCCCATGATAATTATTATCATTTTGTTAACGCTGACATAATAGTTATAATACATAGTTATATTGAATAGTTATATTTAGCATGTCTAGGTGCCTTAAAACAAATAAATGCACCAAGAATACACAACCAAATGGGAAAACATAGCAGACATACATTTTTTGAGGCCATGTTGAAGCCCATTTCCTATGGAGCTACACATGGAGAGACATGTTTGCATCTGAATGTAATCTAAACGTGTTGCTTCTTCTCTGGGCCACTCAAATGTTTGAACCTGTCTCCCTTTATAACTTGTATAACAGCGCGCTGCCCTTGTATCATCCTGAGTAGCCTTCTACAGTACTCAGAGTGTCCATAGACACACACACCACAATAGTCATGTGCGTAATGCGCGCTGGCGCAGACATGCCCAAAGCATAATTCTCTTTTGGATCAAATTAGACTCAAACCAATGCATCTTGGAATAAGGAGGGGAAATATCAGGCAACAAAGCCAAGGCTATTCTAAAGAATAAACAGAACAAAAGTTATTTACCTTTAGGTTCGGGTGAAGAGTCCTCTTCGCGCTCACAATCTGAAATATTCTTGATTCCAAAACTACACAAAATCTTATTCAGATCGGTAGAATTGACGAGCATGTCTTGGATTGTAAAAGTCTCCATGTCGCGTCCTCTTCATTCAGCAACATGCAAAACCAGATGCTGAGATTGAAATAAAACCGTCACATTCTACTCACAGAATGCATACTATGAGACTCTTGTTTGACGACTTTAAAAAGTAGATGTCTTTGAAGACCAGCGCGCGTGTGTTGTGTGCGTCAGGTTGTCTGCGCGCTCGTGTGCAGTGCGTCCTGCTCTGTGTGTGACAGTGACAGCGTGTGGAAGGAGCGCTCCCGCCTTTAGTTCAGCCCTCAGCATACATGAGAGTCAGCATCTGTGCATCTGTACATCTGCTGTATCTGTGCAACTGCTGCATCTGTGCATCTGCTGCATCTGTGTATCTGCTGCATCTGTGCATCTGCTGCATCTGTGTATCTGCTGCATCTGTGCATCTGCTGCATCTGTGTATCTGCTGCATCTATATCTGCTGCATCTGTGTATCTGCTGCATCTGTGTATCTGTGTATCTGTGCATCTGCTGCATCTGCTGCATCTGCTGCCTGCTCACAAGGACAGTAAATACAGGCAGGATAGCAGATGAAAAATGAAAAACAAAATACAGCCAAAGGAACGATGTGGCTGTTATCAACTTTCAATCGCTCAAACAATGACTCTCACAGTGTTTGAAGATATTTCTCCAACAGAAAAGCCCTAAACCATGAGTCAATGTTGTAGGTGCGATGGAAATTAGGATAAAACATAGGCCTTTTTTTTGTCATACATTTTTTTGCACATCTGTGCGACCTCCCTGGTATAGACAATCTATAACCAACGCCAGATTTTTAGTGAAAGCTGTTTTTGAATGAATGCCTTTATTAGTCCCACGTGGGGAAATTTCAGATTGTTTTGTTTATGCTTGCATGGGAGAGAGGTTTATTTCCATAAACAAATACTATAACCTACAATAAACAGAATACTACTGGAGGTTGTAGAACCATTTCCTAGTCTGTATGGAAATCATAGCTAATGAGCTTTCACCCTACCCCAATGCTTTAGCCCAAGAGAAGTGAGAGCTACATCTGCTATCACGATATAGTCATCCATAAGGAGCAGTATAAAACAACTTTAGGCTTGCACATTGTCTTGACTTGCTGTGTGGGATTCCATTCATATTATGTAACCTATAATCTGCTAAATCACCCTCCAACACATTGCAGATATGTTATCCATGTTGATGATAAAACTCTTTTCTTTCTCGGGACAAATAATTCAGTCTTGAATGTAAAATTATGTCAATCCAAAGATAAATAAGACCGGAACCAATTTTCACAGGAACTAATGTTCAATAATGTTTCCGCCGGACTCGTTGCTAGGTAACTTGTGCAGGGTGCTGCTGGATGTTGGACCTTTGAAAACGTACTGTAGCGATTAAAAAACACTTAAGTACAACAACTGTGTTACTGAAAACAATGACTGAAGGCACCGAGTTGTCCTTGACTATTGCAGAAATTGTGCAACGCCTGAAAGGAAGTCATTTACACTCGCAGATAGAGCGACAAGCCAAAGTAAGTTAGCGTCAGCGTTAGCATGTGGCTAAGAGCAGGTGCATGTCCATCAGTAAAGTGCTGCTTCCTGTCTCCTGTCAGTGTTATGTCTAACCTACATGTGTGATGTTAATGTTATACATTTCTACGCGTGTAATGGTAATGATATTCTGTTAATGTTATGTTAAGTATAGCTAGTTAATGACATTGCTATTATTATCTTCGGAACTAGCTAAATGCAGGAGCTGCTGTAACTTCTGTATTTGATATTTTCTTAGGAATGTTTACACCGACCTGAAATAAAACTGGAGTCACTTAAAGACGACGTACGCAATTTCCTGAAAACAACAGGTGTGGGACGTTGAAATAGTAATAGTTATGATAATAAATGTGTCATTGTTTAACGTCTCATTTGCAGCTAAACCAGGACTAAATCAAGTCTAAACCTGTACTAAATCAGTTCTAAACCAGGACTAAATCAGGTTGTCGCAGAGAAGCCATTCTGAAAATATAATACTTTTAACCCAATTTAAAAATGCAGTGTACCTATAATTTGTACTTTTAACCTGATATTTTTTACTGGGACCAGAAATGGGCCGTTGAAAAAGTAATAGCTATGATAATAAATATGTCATTGTTTAATGTCTCATTTACTCCATACAGGCTGGGAAAGAAGACTTCAGAATGCAGTGTACAGGGAGCTCCACGTGTAAGCCACACTCAACACATCCATGTACTGCCCTGTATACACAATTGTCAGATTATTCGTTTACATGTACAGATTTTCAGGTTAGCAGATGATTTTATACAGTGTGGCACAGTGGATAACATTTGTGCTTAACAGCAAGTATCTCCTGAGTTTAATTCTACACCCAGACAGTGCCTTTCTTTGTGGAGTTTGCATGTTCTCCCTGTGGCTTAATTGGTTTCCTCTGGCTCTGGTTGTTCCTACCATAAAAAAAGATGAAATAGTTCAGGGTGAATGAGTGAGATTGTGAGTGTGATTGTGGGACAAAGATGCAAATGATCCCAAGGTTACAATCCGGAGAGCTAAACTTGCAAATACAGCTGCAACATTCAGTGCGGGGAGGGGGAGCAGAAAGAGCGAGGCATTAGACCTGCCTTGAGGTTTCAACTTCCAACTAATCCTTACGTATTTATGTATGTTGAAAACAAATTAAATATCTATACAGGAGACGTGGACGGTGGAACAGTACTTTTATTGAACACTCATACTGATTTTTCAGAATATGTCTGTGTGAACAGTAACTCAAGCTGAGTAATACCACCATTCATTGGCTTGGTGGGAGTTCTCCGCATTTATATGTTTGAGCTCTACTCATGTGTCATGTGAGTTGTTCTGAAAACCCTTTTGTTGGTGAAAAGACATTGGGCCTCATTCACGAATAACTTCGTAAGAAACTTCTCAAATTTCTTCTCAAGTTGTCCTTAAGTAGATTTCTAAGAAGTCCCTACGTGGGATTCATCAACGCACTCGTAAGCCGCTGAATTGTTCGCAGCTGTTCTCTCAGATTGATGAATGCCAACTCCTCGTAAGTAGAGCGCGCGTACCCGGTGCTTCATTAGCATAGGTACTTAGCATAAGTAACCGCCCAATAATGCCCATATAAGGGACTGCAGGGCCGTGTGCAGACGGCAGAGGAAACAGCAACAGAACTAAAGCAAAGAGTTACACGGAGCAAAAGAGTCACCCTTTTTTCTTCTTTTGCCAGACTGAGAATAAAGTTATAAAATGTTGACTTAAAAGTCGAAATATTATGAGAATAAAGTCGAACTAGCAAAATTATGAGATTATCCATCCATCCATCCATCCATTTTCTACCCTTTAATCCATTTCTGGGTCAGGGGGGTGGCAATCAGAGATGCCACCCAAGTCTCATAGCACCAGCCCCTCACTGACCCTCTGCAGGTGGTGAGTCCACAGGAGGACGGCTGCTCTCTGAGTGTGAGCATAGCCTTGATCTTTCAGTGGGGGCTTTGGGCAAATTGGGGTTAAGTGTCTTGCCCAAGGACACAACGACAGCAGTCATCAGTGGGAGTCATTATGAGATTAATCTAAGAATATGATGAGAATAATCTCAAAATGTTATGAGTTTAATTTAAAAATATATTGTGTATTATTTTAAAGATGAATCTCAAAATGTTTTGAGATTAATCTCAAAATATTTTGGACCCTGGGAGGAGATCCAGCGCGGACCAGCGCTGAGACCAATGCAGACCCGAGGAGAGACTGGAGTGACCAGCACACAGAAACCAGCGCGGACCTATAGGAGAGACCGCATAGACTGGAGTGACCTGACTGGAGAGACCGGTGCGCAGAGACCAGCGCGGACCGAAGAGAGACCGCATAGACCAGACTTGAGAGACCAGCGCGGACCCGTATGGATCCAGGAGCATGCAGCACGGACCCGTATGGAGAGACCAGTGCAGACCCGTCTAGAGCCATGGGAGAGACCAGTGCAGACCCGTATAGATCCATGGGAGAGACCAGTGCAGACCTGTATAGATCCATGGGAGAGACCAGTGCAGACCCGTATAGATCCATGGGAGAGACCAGTGCAGACCCGTATAGATCCATGGGAGAGACCAGCGCGGACCCAGTAACCTCCTGCAGCAGCAGTATATATGCCGTTGTTCTGTGGCCCGTGGATAAAGAAATGCCCCCTATAAATAGGAAGGGGTCACTAATACACGGCAAGATTTCCAATGTATTTGATAAAGCGTTGGCACATTTCATTTCAAAATGAATTAAAAAGTAGGCCAGATCTGCAGTGAAAAAGGCGGTATATAAATAAAGATTACTAATAAAGATTACTACAAATAAATAAATACATACATCGATATGACGGAAATATCACTGGAATGTTGTATTTTTATTAAACTTCACCAAAGAGGATAACCCCGGCGTGTGAACATGTCGGCACTGAATGTGTACGAGTGCTCCTGAGGACTCGTAGGATTTGTACTTGCCCAAGAGAAATTCTGGTTACGAGAAAAATTCGTGAATGCCACTCTCGTAAGTAGGATTTACGTACAAATCTGTTCCTAAGAACCGTTCGTGAATGAGGCCCATTGTTCCCTCTTCAGTGAAGTAAAGCACTGTGCTCTTCTTACCTGCGCTCTCTTGAGACTGGTCCTTAATGCACTGCTTTTAAAGCAGATATCTGACTAATGCATGTCTCCGTTTTCCATTAGTCAGCTCTTTGTGATCTCATACTTGTTTACATTACTCTAAATGTTGTTTAAGGCCCGAGAGCCCTTACTCATTCATGTCTGAAGCATGCTTATAGATTATGTCACTTCTGGGTGTTTTTAAGATTAAGATTAAGATTAAGAGAGCCTTTATTCGTTCCACAGTGGGGAAATTTCAAAATATTTTTTATTTGTATCCAAATTTCACGCTTTTGGTGTTTGTTTATTGAATTGTCACAAAATGGTGAATGCAATGATTCAGATTCAGATTCAGTTTATTCAGTATAAAAACAAATTGTATAACAGAGTAATAATTGCCCCTCTGTCTGCACAGATGTGTTTCATCGTATAAGTCATCTTGATTGACACCTCCCTATATGTCATGTTTATGCTTCCTCCAGGCAGCAGCCCCCCTGTCACCCTGCAGCCCCCCCAGACCACCTGAAAGAGCCACTGGCCTACATGCGCAAGGCCCAGGTCAGTCAGTCTGTCCACTCACATCCTCATCACTGCCTTCTTCTCTCTGGATTTGTCACCTCACTACAAACACTGCACATTTATTCAGAAGCCTCCATATATAGCCAGTAGACAGTGGCTACATTATTATTTCAATGATGTTTCGTTCAATGGGAGATTCAGCATTTGTGGACAGTGGTCATCCAGCTCCCTATGGACCAATGGCAACTATGTGTTTGTTATTAACGCATTTCCTGTGTTCAAACTGTTTGATTCTCTGATCTATTTGTGGCGAATCAACAACTTTGTAAATTCCTCCAAGACCACTGCTGTTGTGAATTAGTGCTAGACAAAAATAATTCTGCAGTAGCCATTTTTGAAGTAGAGAGGAAGAGGAAACTGAATCAGCTGCACTTTATTGTGAGGATTATGAAAACTGGTGAGGATTTTGTTTTATTTTTCAAATCTTGCCAAAACTAAATACATTTTTGCTCAAATTAATTAAAACTTCATCAATGTCCACTCTTAAACAGCTGTGCATCCTTAAAACAATGCCCTTATAATATTAATCTAGACTATACTGTCATAATCAAAATGACTTTCTTGCCTTATATTTTTTCAGTTGAAATATTGTAACAGTTAATTGCTGCAAATCAGATCAGATCCAGTTCTTTTGACTGTGTGAGTATCTATAATGAAGCGTCTGTATGGTGTGCTTCCCACAGGCCAGCTGGGAGAAACGTGTCTTCAAAAGCCTCAACAGTATGAGCACCGAGCTGGGAGTACCACTGGCTCGAATGGTAACTTTATGTTTACTGACCGTTTTGTTTTCTTGTGCAAAAATTTTTGAGTAGTGGACTCAGCTCCTGTTTTATATATCACTTAAAAACAAAAAAAAAACAAAAAAAACGTGTTTTGAATTCTCTATCAGTTGCTGTGTAAAACATGAAAATGCCCTCTGGAATTAAACATATCAGAGCATTCTCTTTTGTTGATGGTACATTATTAAACATATATTGAAATACTGACTTTAACAGCGGTGACATTTTTTGGAAGAATCCACCCGGAGTAATAGTTATGAGAGTGTTTATGAATTTGTTGCAAAGAACATTTTGTGTTTTGAACCCAATTTTATGATTTGTTTTGACTTCAAAGCATCTGTTTATTGAATTCCTTGTCGTTCCACCCACACAGAGGCCTGCAGTGGAGCAGAAGGAGCTGACCAACAAATGGAACGAGATGGGCACAGATGAACCAGGTCTGAACCCAGAGCTCAAGGGTTTGTGCAGTGAAGGATTGTCATTGACTTTGGACATCAGTCACACACACAGGGCTGTTTAAAGTCCATACATCTATCTTTTACACTTTATCCATTGCCGGATCGCAGAGTCAGCAGTCTGACCCTATCTATAAGGGAGCAATCCAACTCGGCAGAGGAAATATGTCTTTTCGGTCATTATCCAAAGCTCATGCATGACCATTGGCGAGGATGGGAATGGAGACTGACCGTAAATCAAAGCTCCCTCTTAACGACAACAGTCCAATACAGCGATACTCACTTACTTTCATGGCCTCGGATTTGGATTCACTTCAGCCACTTCACACTCCAGCCAACAAGACATCATCATCTCCAGACAGCAGTAATGACATCTTGTGCTTCCCAAACCAGACTCCATCAGAAATCGGAATTATCGGCCATAAAAATGATGAACAGAACATTGGAGAGGGCAGACTTGGGGGAGGCAGCATAATATAATGTTGAACAGTGTAGATGTAGTGTAGTAGATGTAAGAGGATGTGGAAGCTAGAATGTTCTAAGCAAGTTTGCACCTTAAACATTGAAATTCTTCTTTCTCCCAAAATGTTTCACCTCATCCTTTCATATTAGTGTACATATTTCATGTCATGAATTATCTAGTCGTTATGAACAAGCAACTATATACTTTATTTTGATTTCTTGCTATTTGATTTGATGTGGGCTATTGCCATATTTGGATAGAATGGCCATTGCCAACACACTTGCCATGCAAACGGTGGCTGTCATTGGAAGCAACATTTTACATTCTAAACCTTGAAGAAAGTTCAGATTATGTTGACCTGTGGTTGCCTAGCAAATTTCATTGTACAAGGATCAGTTGCATAAATTGTTATGCATCTTTATCTTTCATGGGTAATCACTAGGTAAATATATTACAAAGAGCATGGTATCCCACAGATCCAAACAGCACTATCACTCTTTGCAATAACAGTGTGCTCTGTGCCGTCGGATGACTGTAAACACTGACTTTTTCTATCTCGAGCCTGTCCAGACGTCTTGGACAGAGTAGCACCCTTCCTTCTGTCTAAACCTGATTCTGACCTTATATACGGCTGACACGCTACGCCGATTTACAGCAGGGCTCTGGAAGTCCCACTTAGAGAAAGCTTACAGTGCATAAAGCCCTACTTAGCCACCCCTTTGACCACAAGAAGACATTGTTCTTGATACACAAGTGATAAAGTGTTCCGCATGTCTCAACACATTTGTATAGTCTAGATATAAGAGCTGTACCATCTGTCTTAGAGTTCCCGATGTAAACAATCAGTGTTTATGTAAACTATATTGGAGATATTTCTTGTTACAGATTTGAGTCGCTTCAGACCTGTCTATGCTCCCAAAGACTTTCTGGAGGTAAGTATTCCATTGTTGATTATCTTTAGAAATCAATTCATGTTCTAATCTTGACACTTGCTACAAACAGCCACACAGTGGTTTATACAGGTGCTTCCCATGCGCTCACATAAATTCAAGTTAAGCTAAGAAGTTCTTCCAAGGCTTTCAAGCAAGAATCTGTAGCTCATGTACAATAAAAAAAACACCAAATCATACATTATTTGAATAATATCAGATCGACACAGTGTCAGCATCAAATCTAAACAATCAGCAAAAGAAATCTTGTTGGCCTACTTAGTTATTTTTTATTGCATAAACTGAAAATAGTATTATAATTATATCAGGTGGTGGTCAGCCTGAGAAATCCCAACCATGACAGCAGTGAGGGGGTGAATGTGAGGAGCCACTGGGGTCTGATCCAGGTGCCCCTCAATGTCCGGAACGTCCCCAAGCTGGTACTTTTATTTTCATTTATTTATTTGGAATCTATTTTTGGAATTTAAAAGCGTATCTTTTCAGAGACTGGCCTTTTCAGAACTGAACCTGAACTCCGGTCAGTTGGGGATCGATGATCACGCTCACATTCACCCAGGTATAAAATCTCCCTAAAACAATTATGTTGTGGCCGTAATTTGATATTTTGGCAATTTTGTTAGAATAGTTTTTCGCGAGGCAAGGGCTGTAATTAATGTTTTCTCGAGGCTATTCAGAGCAGACTCCATGAAGTATTTAAACTTTCATGCTTATTATTAGTATCATAAATCTTGCCATGTTAATTGTGGACTGAGTATATTGTGCACATATCTGCCTTTTCCGCTCCTGTGCTTTGCGTCGGCCTGGCTTTCCTCAAACACTATCTCTGTTAAGTTCGGAAATTGACAGTATTATTGTCTCTTTAAATAGATTCTTATTCAGTTCGTTTGTGTTTTAAACTCCTAGAGATGAGATGAATTTACAAAACTAATCAGATTATTGTGTTTGTGTCTCTTTGGTGCCATGAAGACATGTTTGAGAACGAATATGTTCGAATTGGGAAGAAAGGTAAGACTCTCTCTCTCTCTCTCTCTCTCTCTCTCTCTCTCAGAGCAGGTGTTAGACATTTGTTTTGTCTTGTTAATAAACCTTCATAAATCTCCATTCACCTGGAGATAATCCTACCTTGATTTGAAACTCACATTACACATTTGCATGTAGTTGGTTCTTTGGACACCTCATTGGATTTAGGAAGTTATCATATTTGTTTTCTGGATATTAATTGCTACATTGTATTGTTAATCTAAAAAATGATTTGAACAAGGGAACAACATAATTAAATTGAATAATGATAATAATGAATTCGCTGGATGAACTGGGCAGACAGCTCTTTGACTCAGCACTGTGCTATTACACTGGTGTAAACATTGGGTTTATTCCTCCTAAAAATTAAACTCAGCCTCCTGCTGTTCCAGGCCAAAGGCATAAAGCTCCCAAATAGGAAATCTACAAGGAATGTGGGTTTATGTTACAACTGCCCAGCATCTGAAATCAATGACAGCGTGTTTTCACATTTGTGATTTAATGGGATTGGTAATTTCTCAGTATTTCTAAGTGTGATGTTTGGAAAGTTATGTATTAATAATTTGGGTTGTGGGAATGCATTAAAAATGTTCATTTGTACTACCTGGAGAGCAGTTTCAGTGACAGTTATTCATCCTCGCTGTGTGAATCATAGGTTCTGCAGGTCTTGCTCTCAGACTATACAACAAACAATGAGGACTAACGAACACTGCCAACCTGATCTCACATGTCATGCATCGGTGCAATATCTTGAACTAATGTCAGAATGTGAAATATTGAACCACACGTGCCTCTGTCACTTGACTTGCTCATCTGTGCAATAATAACTTTAATAATGTGAGAAGGTGCAACTTAGAACCGCATGTGTCCACTGCTGCTCTATTGAGTCACTGTGTCCAAGAGCCTGCTGCTGCTAACTTGTACACATGTAAATATACTGCTGCTAACATGTACAGATGTAAATATACTACTGCTAACGTGTGCAGATGTAAATATACTGTTGCTAACGTGTACAGATGCTTGGAATACACAGTGATACTTTTTATTTGCTTCTTATTATGGCAAACATTGCACAGTACACAGGGCCTTGGTGTCTCCTGGGTTCGTGCCACACCTTCTGAGTGAATAAATAATATATGTGTGTGCTTGTACATTCGCATGTTTTCTGTGCAGTCGTGGAGGAGCAGGACAGTGCAGCAGCGCAGCAGTACAGCAGGAAGGGATGTCCCACTGGGCTCCGAGCAGACCTGTGGGCCCTCATCCTCAACTGCACAAACCAACCACAGGTATTCCCCTCCTCCTGTGTGTGTGAGAGTGTGGGGGTTCACCTCTCCCTCCAGGGCAGCCTGTCACTTGTCATTTGTCTGAGACCTGTGCAGACGTACAGCTGCTGTTATTCCCAAAGTGAGGCTTTCCTGAGCCCTTTGACACACATTTAAAAGTGTTTAATGATGCTGGGTAACTGGTCTCTTAAAGATCCACCAAAACATTTTAGAAATATGGCAGCTTGTAAAACTTTAAAGCAACAGTATGTAATTGTTCGTCAATTACATATACATTATTTATTGACGTCCCCAGACACAGGATTAACTTTGGCATTTTCTGAAGTGTTATTGATGATTCTTTTTTTAATTATTCTTTTTTTATTACAAAACCAATGGCTATGTTGTTTGTTGTCTTTTTTTTTTTCCAAAACCAAAAACCAACTAGAACATACCCAACACACACCGACAGGTTCATGATATGCTGATATGGTCTCTACCTAAACAGCAGCAGGTGGACCACATCAGTAAGTAACCGGAGGAGCCCCATGTGTGTGTGCTCTACAAGGCACAGACGACAAAGTTACATTATAAAACCAGTGAAAGCAAAAGCACAACAATCTACCCCTTTAAACTGTGACTGTTACCCCTTCAAAGACATCCTGGTTGACAATGTTATGGTCATTTTCAAGACACATTCATTCATTCAATGAATGAATAATTAAATGAGACATTTGTAATCTATTTATGGGACAATTAAAAAAACATCTTATGTTTAAGATAAGATAAGTTTAAGATATGATAGACAGGAGAAATTAAATGTCACATCTGGCAAGGATAGAGGGTAAAACCCAATTTCTATAATCAATTTCTATACAAACACTACAAATATCAGGGATTTAACCGATACATTTATTCAATTTTGGGGCAACAGTAGCTCAGTTGGTAGAGCATTGGCCTTAAGGCCAGAAGGTCGTGGGTTCAATTCCCACTTCTGCACCTTCTCCACCGACTCCCACTGATGACTGCTGTCGTTGTGTCCTTGGGCAAGACACTTAACCCCACTTTGCCCAAAGCCCCCGCTGAAAGATCAAGGCTATGCTCACACTCAGAGAGCAGCCGTCCTCCTGTGGACTCACCACCTGCAGAGGGTCAGTGAGGGGCTGGTGCTATGAGACTTGGGTGGCATCTCTGACTGCCACCCCCCTGACCCAGAAATGGATTAAAGGGTAGAAAATGGATGGATGGATGGCATTTATTCAATTTAAATTACTGTTTATAAAAATGACCATCAATCAAATTGTATTTTTAAAGTGCTTTTCATGTAAAGTGATTTTAAACACAAGTGCTTTACACTTGGTTAAAAGCGATCCCACATGCCCGTTGACAGTCCCAACAAACCTTTCATGCCCTGACGAAGACCGCTGTTGGTCGAAACGCGTAGGCAGTCCAATTCATTAAAGGACTTTTAATTTTTTCACTAAAACAGAGTTCCTCAGACTACCTTTGTTCTCTTCTGACTTTCTACATGCTTAGATTGCCCCGTCTTCGAAGAGCACCTGTTTTTTATTGCCTTCTACCACACGTACCCTCTGCAGCACTCACCTTTTTTACTTTTAACTAAACCTTTTAATATTGATTTAATAACACAAGCATTCTCCTAAACAGCTTATTTGGGAACCTTTTTCTAAACCAGAAATGTTTTATTTCAATGTGACCAGACCCAGAATATGAATTTAATATATATATATAAATAAACATTTAGTATTTATACAAAGCCTTGCTTATTTTTATTCTCCATTAATTATTTAACTATAACATACACTGTTTGTGGAACAGGGTGCATACTGAGCTCTTTGTGTGATCCCCTGATGTTGTTTATCTGAGCTCATCATTGCGCCTCCTGAACAGTGGTGGTATTGCCCGGTTTGTTTAAAGTACAATGGAGTTCCCTGTCCCTGTTGTGGCCAAGGCGCTTACACTGAGCAGAGATGGGAGCAGGGATGTTCAGTCAGGCTCTATAAATGCAGAGTATTGCAGTGAGAAGCAACTGGACTCGTATTACAGAAAATGTATAATTGAGAAAAGCTTGAACTTAATAATGCTTGAATGCGAATGGCAATGTCCTTTGGGTAATGACACCCTGAATCAGCCAGGTTTAGTACCACATACATTTTTAAAGCGGTGTGTGAGTGTTGTCTGTCAGGACAGCACTGAGAGTGTCTGCAGAGCTGATCACTTCCAGGCGGTGGCTCACATGTCTAACAGGACACTTTCACCGCTCCATCCTCTCGCTCTAGAGGCTCATCTGTAACCACCTGTCTGTGACTGCCGGAGACGCACAGAGTTTAACCATGCTGTCGGAAACACAACATCCATCTGTTAGCACTGGTTTAGTTCTGCTGTCATTACTGTCAAGAACGCTGCTTCAGCTTCATTTAACTGCTGTTCTAATAGGATTATTAGTACATTTGTACATACATGCATGAAATATAAAAGAGCTAAATATTCAATTCAGATTGGTGAGTTAAATCTTGATTATGCGCTAACCTGGCTCTAGAGACAATCATTTGTATGTCATTTGCACAGGTTATTAGTTGAGTGTTTAGTGTCGTTCTTTTGTACTTAACTGTAGTGTTTTTTCAGGATGTGATGTACTATGAGCAGCTGAAGGCTGGAGTCATCCATCATGACCTGTTGGTGGACAACCTCATCTACAAGGCAAGATCTGACAGTTCATTGTAATTGGCTCATTTCTCTACAGAGTTGATGTGCTTCAGAGATAACATGTTCTGCTCTTACAGGATGTCAAACTCACAGCCAGCAATGATGACTACTACTTTGTCTTTGAGGACTTCCTGTATCAGGTACATGGAGCTGTTGCGTTAGTATGTGTCTTTTTTCTATTTCTGTCTGTCTGCTTTTCTTTTTTAATAATTGTCTCAAAGAAACTACAATATTTTTTGTTTTTACGATATTGGTTACATTCGACTACACTCATATTTATAGAAAGAAATATAATCTTAGGGCTGGACACTTAAACGCATGAAGTTTGCATTGCTAATTGTTGCTGTTAACGTGGGTGAAATGAACCAGTCAAAAAATCCTGAATCATTATCACTTTAAGCTCCACTTTGCATGCAGCTCCATACTGACTGTGACTGGTGCGGTCTGCTACACTCTCCTGGTGCTTAAACAGCTGCCCTTGTAGTGAACTTGTGAACCTGTGTGACTTTGAGCAAAGACTGAAGCCATTATCAAACTGCAGTCCACTTAGTCTAAAAGTGTATCCCCACCGAGAGAACCCTTTGCCCCCAAGTCCGAGCCAAGATGTTATTTAAATGAAGAAACAGGAGAGAGCGGAGCAGCAGGCACGACATAAGGAGAGACCACCGACCACTGTCTCAGACCGACACTCTCAGACCATGTGGAAGTTCATCCTATATAAAAAGTCAAAATGAATTTGTTGGTTTTCTGAGTCTTATTACTATTCAGCATGAGTGGGAAAGGAAAATCCTGACTTTTGTTACTATCAGGTTGCTATGAGACCATTTGGCCTTGAAGCTTGTCAGAACTAGCTCAAATTAGATTAAACACTATGGGTGATGTCACACTCAGTTAGTCCCCTATTTTACAATCTATGATCCCTTGACTTAGCGTGGGAGTAGATGCATAACACCTAGTGTTATCTACCCGTGTTTGGATGGTGGTGAAGGGCATGCTATATTAAATGTGGCACACACATTTAAATGTATGCAATGGATTGAATAAAAGTAAAGCGGTAATGATAATAATAATGTGGTACATATTTATTTTACATGGTAAGTGAACTTCTATAAATTAAAATATACTTAATTACTTAAGTGCAGCATGCATTCATTTTACATAGCTTTGTGTAGTTACTCAAAGCAGAAATAATTAAACGGTTAAACAATGGAAACAGACCGAAACAGAACCCTCCTGCGTCAATAGGAGAATTGTAGAGGAATAACAGAGTGCGTTTTATTGAAACAATGGTTGTTCTGACGTTAGATTTCTGTGAGGAACAGAAGTAAATGGTATAATGCAGTATGTTTATTAGGGGTGTGACGATATATCAATTTTTCGATATATCGCGATACTTTCTCCTGCGATTTGTTTATCGATATGCATTTGCCAAGTATCGATATCAATTTAGAAAAAAAAAAAATATATATATATATATATATATATATATATATATATTTTTTTTTACAATTTAAAAAAATAATTGGTATCCATACTTAATATATGGCTACATTACGCATCTCCGTTCCATTTATCTTGAAATAAAGTGTATTTTTTCTTTTATTTATGCCATAAATTGGCATATTGTATATTTCTGACCAATAATCGATAATCGTCATATCGTGATAAAATCGTTATCGTGATAATATTGTTATCTTGATAATATTGTTATCGTGATAATATTGTTATCGTGATAATATTGTTATCGTGATAATATTGTTATCGTGATAATATTGTTATAGTGAGCTTTGCATTGTGTATCGTATCGTATCGTGAGGTACCCTTAGGTTCCCACCCCTAATGTTTATAATGTAGAATGCAGTCAAAGAACTTTACTATAGTCTTTATTCATCGCCATCTAGAAGGATAAAAACTGCTTCTTGGAGAAAACATTGATTTGTCTGAAAGTATGTATTGTACAAGACTAGTGCTTTGGTGGAGATCTGCTCACCTAAATCCACACACTGATTTAAAAAATGTGTCATTATAAACCAGAAATCCCATGTTTAATTTCTATAATGATATGAATACCCTCCCCTCCACGACAAGTATGGCCACCAGTTTCATTTTGAGACAAAGTCTGATAATTTTCCTCCGTATAATATACATCATAAGTGGCTGGTGGAAATCACATTGCTTCTTGAAGAGTACAGAAATGGAACAGTAATGCAGAATGGGGGCCACTTGAATATGCATCTTGTGAGGAAGAATAAATAACCTTCATAAGATTATTTACATTGTTCACGTTTTCTTCAGATTTGTTCCCTTCAGACTGTTAAAAAGAAATACATATAATTACTTGGTGTATTTTTGAGTACATCTACCTTTCCCCCATAGGTTTTGCTGTGTTTTTCTCGTGACACTGCTGTCTTGGATCACTTTAAGTATAACAGTGCCACTCCGCCCAGATCCTATCTTGAAGGTAAGGCCCTGGTCGTCTGTCCGTCATCGTCAAGGACAGTCAAAGTGCCTGTCGCTCCTCTGACCTTACAGCCCACATATGAATAAAACCTCAACACTGCACATGCATCTCATCTTTTTTCTTGTTTACTATGTGCTCATGTTGCAGGGAAAATGGGAGTAGAAGAGTGTGTTGTGATTTATCCTCCCAATGGTGAGCTAATATGAGAAAACCTGCAGTTTGAAAAGCATGTTATTGCATTTGAGGTTTTTCATTGACATAATTGTACCTTGTTTGGACAGGTGTAATCCCCTTTCACGGCTTCTCAATGTATGGTTAGTATGTTGTATTCCATTTGATTCAGGTTCAGATATTGGGCCCTATTAGGATGCTCCATTATATAATAAGAATTATGAGATTGGCAAGGCAAGTTTATTTGTATAGCACAGTTCATACACAAGGCAAATAAATAATAACAGTACATTAAAACCAGTGAAGATATCCTAATCCTAACTTGTATGCAAAGCTAAACAGAACTGTTTTCAACCTGGATTTGTCAAAGTAGATGCCGGCCTCACATTTTCACAAAGACTGTTCTAGATTTTAGCTGAATAAATGTGAAATGATGCCTCCCCAGTTTAGTCCTGACTGTGGGCACCAGCAGGAGGCCAGTCCCTGTGCTCTTCAGAGTCTGAGTGTGTTCATATGGGACTAACATGTCACAGTAGTAGTGAATGTGGTTTGAATGCGGTGAGGCCATGGAGAGACATGTACAGATTGTTAACTATAAAATAACTAATTTGTTTTGACCAATCTGAGATACACATAATCTTATTGTCTCTGGGCACAAGGGGTTCTAGAAGAAAAACAAACTGGAGCACACTCATCCTGGATCAAAGTGGATAATCTCAAGCTCCGGTAAATGTTTTATTGGACAGGCAAATTGGGTTTAAAAATCACTGAGCTTAATAGTTGGTAGTTTACTGGCCCCTAGAGAATGCAGTAAGATTGCATTTGCTTTTTGTGGTTCTTTTGAAAGACAATTACTGTAACCTTTTTGAATTGCAGTGAGATTGCAGCGAGATTGCAGCATATTGCAAATATGAACTGGCATATTTTGCTTTGAATACACATGCTTTGTTTTTCATTTTTTACTGAACTCAAATTGCCCTTTTTTACTTACTTTGCTGCAGTGGCGCCTTTGTGTTACTTATACAATGAGCCATCCAAACTCTACAGCTTGTTCAGAGAGATGTACACCCGGTACTTCTTCAGACTACACTCCATATCCTCGTCACCCTCGGTAAGTGCACAGGTTTTATGATAACAATGGGTGTGTCTCAATAGCAGAGCAACATACTTAAAAACATGAAAAAAATCAGATAAATATGATTTTGCTCACGACATACTGTGTTCACCTACCTTTCTATTGCAGGGTATTGTGTCTTTGTGCCTACAATTTGAGCGGCTGCTTCAGGCCCATTTGCCACAACTCTTTTACCATCTTCGGCAGATCGAAGCACAGCCGTGAGTTTATTCTTTAACCTACGTTCCACTGTCCCTTTCATATGCCTCAGAGAATAGAACATGTAACGATTTTAGCCATACAACAGTTTAACACACACAGTTTATGCAGTATTGCCATCTAGTGGTGAGATGACAAAACCACTGTCTACTGTGAAAAAAAAAGAAGAGAAGAAGAACATTTTAATATTATTTTGAAAAATCTAATCTTGTCTTCTATGTTAGCATTCTCCATGAATAGCATTTGTGTTATTTTGGGCCTAGATTACGCATAGCCTTCAAGTGGATGGTGCGGGCCTTTTCGGGATACCTCTCCACGGATCAGCTCCTGCTCCTCTGGGACCGCATTCTGGGATATGATTCCTTGGAAATAGTGGCCGGTAAACATACCTTACCTAACGTTTGCGTCTTTCCAACCCAACCTATTCATATCCCATGTCTCCTCGTGTCTAGTCTTGGCAGCTGCCGTGTTCGCCTTCCGAGCCGAGAACTTGATGGAAGTGACGTCGCTGGCATCGGCCGAGGTATCTCACATTTTACTTGTGTGCCCGAAACTGTGCCTCACATAATCTTAGGTAGACGTAAATAGCCCCTGATGACCAGCCAAGACCAGTCATCCTGTCTCCTGCTCGCACACGTCTGGGAATACTTAAAGTTGCTTTTAACTTCCCAATATCAATAACTTGAATCGCTGTGGTTCACATCAGAATTTAGTTTTTAACAGGCTCCCCAGAGATTGCCCTCTGTCATTCATTACAGTAACACAGTATTTATGACTTCTACATTCCTGAACATTATACCCCGCTCACATGGCATACCCAAGTGTCATTCCTCTGACTAAAACCACGTAAGCTATACACTCTTGCCTAATTCTGAGCGCAATCAGGTGTATGGGGACGGAGGGAGGCGGGGTCAACTACGATATGACGCATGGGGGGCGACAGGGGGCAACGAAGATGATGGCCTCTACTATTTGCTTGCTCATGCGCCACCTGCCCCAAACCAAAGAGGAGATATCATAACATGGCGCTCCTTTAGTTTTATATTTAGATGCACAGGTCCAGTGTTGAAATAGTACCCCACACGTTAACATGATAGCAGCTCCAAATTAGTTGTACCCTTAGTCCATAAGGCTGGTGTAGTGGGGAGCTGGGGAAGCTGCAGGTCCCAAAACATTGAGGGTTCATTTATTTATTTATTATTTAAGTGATCTTGGTATACCTAATATAGAAGGTTGCAGATTCATGGATACACACAACACAAGTCCATTGCTGGGCTGTAAACCACTGTTAAAGACACTTAGAGACTGGACAAAAAACATAGTGCACCTTGAGATTTCAGCTAGGTGCAGTTGCCCCAAATTCTGGGTTCACGGGCAACTCAAAATTGGTCCATTTGTCCCCAGACAAATGCCTGATTGAGTCTTACTGAATCCTTTTTTTTAGTTGCACTGAATTGTTGCATCCTCCGTAGGAAGCACAATTGTCAGCAATGTATCCAATTCTGGCCCATGTTTTGGCCTCTAACGATTCATCGATGAATCACAACTAGTTTTGATAATTGATGACATGATAACTGCGTTAATTTTTTTAACTTTAATATTTTGTCTGGGAATATAATCAATTATAGCCTTTTCTGAATAAAATGTAGATACAATTGCAAAACTAAGAGATCAGTTCAATGAATAACCGCTAGATTATCAAAGACATCATTGGTTACAGCACTGCATTTGTACCTGTACCGTATTTGTTTTATTGTAGACCTCATTCTGTGCAACTTAGCATTTCAGCTGAAATCAGGACAACTTGAATAGTATACTTACAGTATAAAAACTTGCTAAAAGCTGAAATAACAATTGAAATATGAATATTGTTTAACTTTTGCAGTCTTCCAATCATAGCAGTTAGCAGTGGTGTGCTTAGATGCCATTCGTCCTCTGGTAGTAATAAAGAGAATGCTTTTGTCGGTCCGGGACTGGGTGGTGAGTGCTGACCCCGAAAGACATTTCTTAAATGTGACTTTCCCACATAATTTCAGGCTGTCCTCGCTGATCTTTCCACGCTGAAGGTCATGCCACTCATCCAGATCTTTCTATTTGCTACTGCAATCTGAGGACCATGGTTTATGAGTTGTGGTACGTACTCTGCATAGTGCATACCACCTGGAGAAGAGAGGAGACACTTCAAAATGTCAATTGCCACACCTTTAACACACTTGTATACCTCTTATCTGTCCGTAATAAATGGAGTATCATGGGATTATGAAGACTTATGAAGGATACCCACACATTAACATGCCTTGGAGAAATCCATGTCTCATTTATTTCATTTGATATGTATATATATAGAATAGCCAGTCTTGTGTCATTAGATATTATACAGCCTGTAAGTTTAGCCACTTGAGTGAGCGGACTGCTACGAGCCATATGCTGCGCAGGAAAGCCGATAGGCACCGTGGCGCTCGCATCAGCTGAGAGCCTCATTAGCACATTGCAGGGAGCAGTAATTGTAATGGCAGCGCGTTAGAGGACAAATGTTATGTTTAATTAACGCTGAGTATTGATCCAAATATCTTCTGCTTGATAATAGATTACGCTTCTGCTCCAAAAATGAGAGGCTTCCATGCATGACGAGGCTATGGTTCCACTGCATACTCCAGTGACTTTCAAATAACCTTTTCTTATTTAATTGTACAAATAATACTTATTCTCAGCCATGTTTGTTATGACCTTACTGCTCATACAATGTAAGTAATTGTACTAATGTAATTAGAATGCTTTTTTAAAACATGTTTGTCCAAATTATTTGCAACTCTACATGCTTAAAATGTTTGTATTGTATAATTTATTCACAAATGCCTACATAATAACTACCATATAATGTATTCTTTAAAACATGTATTTTTTATACCCATACACTGTTTACATTTACCCACCATTGACAGTATGATTCTTCCTCACTCCTGTGTTCTGCCAAAACACACATTTCAAATAAAGATGTTTCTTGGTGCCCACAGGTGGGTCACACCCCCACTTATTTGACCTGCTTTCTTCTGTGTCACTTACTGGAATCTGTGGGTTTTGTGTGACTGGGTAAATATTTTGACAGGGCGTGCTGCTTGCTGGATGCTAACCTTCGCAGGCGTTTGTAGGGACAGCAGTTTGGGTAAGTAACAGATATCTACACTTGGAGACATGCAGCTCCTGCACTTGTGGCCTTCCTCCTACTCTGAGCATCTGCTGTTTCTCTCTCTGCTGCGTCTCTGAGCACATATCCAATTCTGCTAGTCCTTTCCTTCTCGCACAGTGGCTGCAACATGTGCCACCTGTTTAGTAGCACTCCCTCAGCTGACTGTTTTATCAGCCTCAGCTCCGCTGGTTTCAGGAGACGTCGTCCTCCAGTTACATCTGAAGCTGCTCATAGGCTCTGTGGCAGAACTCCTGGTGGGTCTGAGTGTCATTGCAGAGTGCCTTGGCTCAGGTACCATGAAGACACTCATCACTAGTCTCATTCCCAATGAGAACAGGAATTTCACCCAAAATCTCTATTTAACCTGCTTTGCAAGGTAGTCTTTTTGCTGAGGCGTGTTCAGTGTGAACACTAGCACCAAATATAGCGGTAGTTAGGACAGCAGGAAAAATATAGTTTTATCGCCTGTCTCTTAAAAGTGGCTCAAGTGAAGAATGTTCTAAAAAGTTAGACCAGGGACAATAGTTTGTATAATGCAGTGCATGCTCCACTTTTTCTATCTATTATCTGTCCTGCATTACCAGAATTATGATACATCTGTTTCATAAACTTACAAACAACCTACAAACAAATGAAAAAAAATACACATAATTTCTTTCCATTGAGATATGGGATATAGGTTCTCTACTATCTTTTAATACTTATTACCACCTAACATCGTTATTTATTATCACTTTTCCTGCGGTCACTATAATTACTTAAAAATATTTGTCATTATTCTCATCAATTGTAATGTTATCATTCTCCATAAATAGCCTTTGTGTTGTGTAAGACACAGTCACTGAATCACTTTAAGGGTTTACTCTGTACACCTCGGGAAACGAGTTGTGTAAATACAGTAAATTGTGTGTTTTTGACTTTTCCCTAAACATCTGACACCCAAAGAGTCGAGGCTTTCAATTTAAGTCAATTTTATGGTGCAAATAATGTATTCCATAAGACATTGTATATTTTATTTATAATATGGGGTAAGCCGACTTTTTTTTCTGCACCAGAAGTAACGGTATTCTAATCATAATGCATGTTTTTTTTTTATTAATCACATGTTGGGCATTTTGGGCACCCTTACTTTATTTTTGAAATTAAAGTTATATTATTAGGCCCACCATTTTGACTTGCAAGTTATGACGACAACACGTTTCGATCGCGTTTGAATCATAGACCGCTATAATAAGGTTGTAAAAAAAACCTGGTTGTAACGACGTAAGACGCAGAGTGCGATGTCATTTCTCGCGGGTTCGGCTTTTTAAACTCAAAGTGAGCGACGCATCCTTCCACCAATCAGGCAGTGCCATGTTGGGACGGGCTGACCAATCCCACCGTGCGGTTTGGGGAGAAACTAGGACGTATTCCAGAGGCAGAGGGAGACTCAGACAACAATAAACATACATGTGCCTCGCCATAAAGTGAAATATACTCCTAAAATTGCTTGTGTGCGCTCTGATGCGCAACAGTGTGGCGTTTCTGGCCCGTGCGTAAAAGCGTAGCCTGCGTGACGCCCGTAACTGGAGGGAACGCAATCGATCAGCATGCTCCACCGGTGTACGTGTACGAGTCGCCCCCTGGAAGCATGACACAACAAAAAACCCAGTGGGAAAGTCGGGGCACAGACTGTGATGGCCACGGCGAGTCTGGCATCCCCCCCTTTCCGAAGTCAAAAGCCTTTCTCACTTCCGCCCCCGGTAGATTTCCTTCTCCAGCCAGTGCGCATCAGCCGGGAGCCGAGCAGCTGATACGCGACATGAGGATCCTGTATCACCCCGAGCTGCTGCCCCTCTCTCCAAACTTCATTTAGAAAGTATATGCGCCGTCTGACTCATGTAGGTCGCACACGGATTAGGAGGCAACTGTGGAAGACGCATTTTTGTCACCCCTTCGTCTTTCTTTCTTTCTTTCTTTCGTCAAGCAACTGGATTTGTAACTATCATGTGAAGAGGAGGCGGACCGTGGAGACACTTCTTCAATATGCTGAGGCTGTGGTGTGTGTTTGTATACTGTACTTGGAAGTACAAGGACAGTTCCCAGCCAACAAACAGGCCTACGTAAGGATTACCCCGCGCACTTGTTCAGTTTCCAAGCGCACCAAGGGATTTTTGTGCCTATTTTTTTTTCATTTTTGTTTTGTTTTGGATAGGGGATTCCTCCACACAGGGCTGCATTCGCCTGTTCGCCACGCAGTCTGCATTTATCACACGCAGCCTGTGTTTCCCTCTGTGTATTTTTCTATATCGTTTCTTATTTCTAACATTGTTGACAGGCGATATGGGGGCACTGGTCGTCATAGCTAGCAGCAGGCGCCCCTTTCAAACAGCCTGCTATGCGATTAAGGGCTAATAGTTTACATACGGGGGTCTTCTTTCAAACTAGTTCGCCTTGGCAGTGACCCACGATGAACTATTATTTCGTAGGGATCTTCCACGCTCCTGTGCGGTTTTGTGCCAAGATTTGTTTCTAGGCTGATGTTAGTTACTGCGTTTTTAAATTGCTGCATTATTTGTTCGCTAGTATTTCATAATCTTTGTCCAACTAAACCTTTCTGACTTGTTGAGAACACTGACACACTCACATCTCGTTCGTGGTGCCCGGAGGCTGTTTCTCACCCATCTTCTCACCTCACGGATTGGATTTTTCTAGATTTGTGTTCTCTTTTTCCATCATGAGTTACATCCACACGGTGGTGAACATACTGCTACGTGGACTCGTCATCTATGCGGTACTGGGCTTGGAGTGCACTTACTCGAATGATCTACCCAGCCATTCGTCTAATGCTGCAAATGTGGCCGTCACAGGTAAGCCCCATCCGAGTGTCTCCCCACACTGTACGCATGTACCACGTCCCCCCTCTGCCTCCCCGCGTCCCCCGTGGATTTCATGGGGAAAGCCGAGGATTGCCCTGCGCATGCTTTTCTGCTGTGATGCAGTTCTGTCTGAACAGCTTTACCTTCTGTGCATCACTGAAACATTCGTGACATGAAAGGAATGCACAGCCCAATGACACCGTGTCGCTAAAGGAAGCCTGGATGGTTCTAAACAAATATTCCTTTTTCCGCTTTATGCCGACACGAACGTATCTGGTCAGATGTTATCATGTATTTACATAAAGTCAAATGACTCTGGGGATTCCCCATGGCAGTCCACTATTGATCTACCCTAGTGACTGGCAGCAGTATTCCCAGCAGTACCCTGTTCAACCATCACTATTGACTGACTTTAGCCACAAGGGCAGCCTTTATCAACGCACTGACATTGGGCTCAACAGGTTCCAAATGGGACCCAATGGGAAGATGCTTATGTTTCAGCCATAACAGCTGACACAACTTTACATCACATAATGCTATATTTGATCTCTAATGATCAAATTTATGACATAAAAGCCCATGCACCCAACAATCTATGTGACAACAGAAAAACAAATTGTGAAGGAGAGTCTGAGGACAAAGGATGCTCTGGGATCTATCCATATTCTCAAATACCTGAGCAACAGTAAATCTGGTCATCTTTTTGGACCAATGACTATTCTATTATTGTTTGGTTTTCCAATCTGCTTGATTCTAATATAATTTTCTAATGTTTTATTATACATTTTCTGTCTACATTTTAAAATCGAACACAATTGTATCTGCAGTAAAGCTTTACATTTTCTCATTCAATATTACAACTCAAGTATCAAAAAACCAATTCCTTAATCGAACATCCCAGATTATGTACTCATGAACACAGTTTGAAGGTCAAAAAGTCAATCAGAATGAGAGGAAATGTGTCGGCTGTTATTTAAGGCTACTGTACACCACCTTGCCAACTCCATGTCTTTGCTCTCAGTCCGACTACCTAAAGAAAAGTCGAAGCAACGTTGGATGATGTTTATTACTGTAGCATTTTGTCAGTCACCTCGATAAGCTACATGGAATTCTTTCAGTCCGTGGAGCAAGAATTTCAACGTCCAAACTGTAAAGTACATGATTGATACTAAATCTAGTTTGTTCATATTCCTCAGCTTGTCAAATAACTGTTTTTTTGCCTCAAGCACAGCATCAGAGCAATTTTTTTCTAACATAAAAGTCACCTTCTCTTGGTCAGTGAATCAGCTCTCAGCCAAAAGAGTCATATGTTGATCCACAGGGCTATATTCTTACAAGTTGCAAAAGACGACAGGATTTCTAATAAGATGAAGACTGCACATTGTGGCCTGATTTGTTCTTTCTATAAGGTTCAAAAACATGTATTATTCATGAAACAAAAAGTCGGGTACCTCGTCTTTAATTGAGCTGTGTGTTGTGCTTGTTTATCATTTCAACTCTCACATGCCCGGTGACTACAGCTTGTCAATGTTAACAGAACAAGGAACCAATAAGATCCATTTAGTTTGTTAGAAAATGAGAATAGCTGAAAGAAACAGTTAACCAATCATTGTCATTGTAGAGGCAAAGATTGCCTATAGATCGCCTCTTGGCTGCTAAGATTTTAAGTGTTTACCAAACGCGTGTCTCCACAAACCACAGTCCAAATAGTGTATTAGAGGTTTCTTCATTGGCCCTTATGACCAGTAATCCCCACAATCATAAAACATTCCACAAGTGATTGACATGGTAATGCCGCGTTCAGACCGGATCATGCGTTGCGTCGGCTTTCAATACAAAGTCAATGGTGATGCGCGTTTAAGCGTCAAAGCGCACAAGTGTCTCGAAATGCACGCACGGACTTCTCAGTAGAGCTGCACGGACTGCGCGGGAAAGTCGAAGGGGAGGAGCAGGAGCGGAACATCGACGCACGCAGGAGATGAATTTTGCTCAACCTTCCCTTGGGATGCTTGTGCAGCAACCAATCAGAGAGCCACAAAGTGGTCACGGCCATTAGCGGTATGAGCGAGCAGACTGAAAATACTCGTAAGCAGCCAAAACAGGAGCTACATTGAGACTAAACCAGGGTTGACAATGGGGGACATGGTGCTTGTTAACATGTAAGTTTTCATGCTCCCGTGACTTTATGCAACTGCTTCAAGTGTGTTCGCTGATGCGGAAGTACCGTTTAAGAATAAAATAAACTTATCGCGCACCTCCTTGAACACATACTACTGTTATATAAAGTCTCTGGAAGGTCTCTGGACACAGACACGCCGCAAAGCTTTTACACAAGAAGCCGCTAGCTAAACTCTGTTAGCATCAAAGCCCGCTGGCTACTTCCGCCACTACCGACGCACGCCAGGACTTCTGGTCTTAAGACCCCTGCGTCTGAAAACTAGAGAATGTGCGTCTGGTGAGGGAGGCTTCAGCGTTTCAGTGTCGGGGGTCTGAAAGCAGCATTAGAAACGGTTTAGCTCCAAACCTAGCAGCACCTGTGCCCCCAAAATTCTGCCCTTTTTTTATAGGAGAATGTGCTTAGGTCTTATAACGCCCACAGCGCAAACTTGTGGCTAGGGGAAGGTACATTTTGGCTCCTACAAGTCCTCGTCATCATAACGTTTTGTTCTGAGGCCTGCTTCATTCTGATACGTTTCATTATTGTTCATGCAGCGTTGTTGACCTTTAACAACATTGACTTCATGATATCGCATTTACACACATACTGCTTTCAAGATGGAGTACCTAACTTTCACAGCACAAAAAAGTTATTTAATTTGACTAGTTCTCTGTTCTCAAAATGTTTGGGTTTTATCACATTTATGTATTTTTGGTTTTTGTCACATCTTCAGAGCAGTGCAAAAGATTGGCTGAGTGAAGGGGATCCTATCAGCTCTCAGCCCAAAGCATCAGATCAAGGGTCAAAAGATGGCATATTTTCTTACTGCCATTTTTCATGCTTTTACAAGACTATTGTTGCAACGGAAATACTGAAAAAATTGAATAACGCTCCAGTTTTAATAGTTAATTTTTAAAAAACAATGTTAATGCACTTAGCCTAAATAATGATAAAACATTTTTTAAAATGGGTGATCTGTAGGTATGTCTGTATTTTCGAGGAACATCATTTATAGTGGCATGATGTAATGGTCAAAGCTCAAATACATAATATAAGATAGATGTTTATGCTGAAATTTACAGTCAATCCTGACAAAATCACATGGACAAAATCTAAAAACATTCCAATGACAAAAGACGTTATTGATCTCACACTGGAGATATGTCACTTTGGCATAGATAGGATCACTCAGATTGTGCAAAAGACAGAAGTGTGCAAACTTCCCATACATAAGCAATCAAACTGTATATAGCATTTTTCATACTAATAATGTAAGACAGAATGCTTTATAATTCATTAAACCAATCCCACGTTCTAAAAGATCCATCCATCCATCTACACAACAGACTCACTATATGGGGAAACAAGACATACATTTAATATTTTTATCCATAATTCATCCAAAGTGTATAGTTCTTTCTTCACCAGACACTTAAGTGAATATGTCATGTTAAGTATTCCCAGCAGTCCCCTGTCCCAGTACAAAGCCCTGCACTGTTTAGCTTCGAGGTGGCTAGAGATACAGTGCATTGCAGAAGTATGAATATACTTTGAACTCTTTCACTGAAATGTTTCACTGAAAGACCACCACCAAGTATGAGACAGCTGTGAAGTCAAGGAATTTGTACCCAGATGAGCAGTGTTAGTTTCGATCCATATACACAAATGGCTCTACACTGCTCATCATCCTCAGTGCACCATCCCCAGTGTCTGCTATGGGGGTGGCAGGATCATGCTGTGGGGACAGGGAAGATGGTCAGAGATGATGGGAGGGTGGATGGAGCAAAATACAGGTCAATCTTGGAAGATTCCACATAGTATGTACTGTATGATAAATTAAATTTGAGGCGACAGTAGGTCAGTTGGTAGAGCATTGGGCTTTGAGCCAGAAGGTCGTGGACGAGCCCACCTTAGGACTTTCACCATCGACTCCCACTGTCTGCTGTCGTTGTGTAATTGGGCAAGACGCTTAACCTCTGGGAACACCAGCCACAGTTGGGCGGCTGTAAAGTGCCAAACTGCCGTTGCGTCCTTAGGCAAGACACTTCACCCCCATTGCCTAGAATGAATCTGGTGTGTGTGTGAATGATTGGTGGTGGTCGGAGGGGCCAATGGCACATACTGGTTGCCTGGCTTCTGTCAGTGTGCCCCAGGGCAGCTGTGGCTACAGTAGTAGTTTTTATGGAGTATGAAGTGATAGTATAATAATTTAATGTATAAGTATAATGACATGTAAAGCGTCTTTGAGTGTCCAAAAAAGCGCTAAAATCCGATGCATTTTTTTAAATGAACAACATCATGTATTATTGTTCTTTCACAGTTGTCTTTTACTTTGTTTTGGTATTTCAGAAAAATATTGAAAATAAAATCTTGATGTTTCTGACTATAACTTGACAAAATGTGCAAGAGTTCAAAGTGTATCAAGATACTTTATAGAAAACCATCAGAAGTTCACGGCGACCTTTTTTCTGAGATCATTTGTGACAAGCGGACATGTGTTTCAGCATCACCTAGAACAGAACAGAAGTGTATTCTCACGGCCCATAGTGTT
This sequence comes from Knipowitschia caucasica, assembly GCA_964034765.1. Classification (NCBI taxonomy): domain Eukaryota; kingdom Metazoa; phylum Chordata; class Actinopteri; order Gobiiformes; family Gobiidae; genus Knipowitschia; species Knipowitschia caucasica. The sequence continues at coordinate 23,790,229 of OZ035841.1, forward strand.
CAAACTCCTCTGTCTGTCCTTTGATCACGCTGACGCCAGAAGTGGACAGCTGCTGTTGTGATCTTCATCATAGCTTTAGTGTTATGAACCCCTACAATATCTGCAGATCCCAAACATAACACACCATCAATGTCTTTTTATAACCCTCTGCTCTGGTTTTCCATCTTTCTTTTCCATCATGACTGCGCTTGTCCTCGCAATGACCTTGTTCCTCATTAATATTTGAGTCATTGCCCCCCAACACTTCGGTGATCGTGCGGGAAGACAATGCCTGTGTAATGGCTTTACTCTGCTATTGTCAAAGCTAAGGCACAAAGTATAGGGGCGGACAAACTGAGTGCCAGTGACCAGCTGAACCAAAGGCATGCACATTAAGGATGTGTTGGTGATGGAGAAATGGCTCATGAGTATTAGATACACTCACTAATGCAGGCCAGTGATTACTGTCAGACTAATAAAACGCTCAGCAAGCGTAAACACTGCTGAAAAGAAAGTTGGGCCACAGCCGTTGGGATTGTTCCTAGAAATGCACCAATACCACTTGTTCCAGAACCACCATCAGTACTTCGTTTAAGTACTTGCAGAGTGCAGGTTCCAAGCTGTATTTTACTGAACTTTTTATTTTTTGATTTAACCTTTATTCAACCAGGAAAGTCCCATTGAGATTAAGAACCTCTTTTTCAGGGAGCCCTGGACCAACTTTACATATAGTTACATTCAATTACAGATTATAAAAACAGTCCCTTACAATATCATCAAATCACAGACTATAACAATAATATGGTTATTCAATAAATTCACTGCATCATATTTATTTTAGTTTATTTTGTTGCATGTGTGAACATTTGTGTACAGTAATAAAACAATTACATTTACTTCACAAAAGGGAGTAGGCAGAAGTAAAAGTTTATTGGAAACCGCTCATTGACAGATCATATTATTTATGTTGATCCTAAACATACATGTCCAGTGTATTTTTAACTAAGGATAACTCCAACTTTTGTTCAGAAACATTGTCTGGGGAAACATACAAGGGGTCATTGTAATTTAAAACAAAAATATTACATACATATTTAGCACCGGTACTCTTCATGTTAACTATGTCAACACAAGCACTGGTCTTGTATTTAATCATACGCCGTCTAAATCAGATGTCATTTGTTTCGTCTGATTTAGGCGCCGTCAGAAAGCTGTGTGTAATATTATAGTTGATGGTTGTGCCACTACATGAGCTGCTGAGATGCCGGGAGTCGGGAGCTGGCACGAGAACAGTTTAATGCAATGAAGACACCGCACAAACCTGTCAGACAGATATAAGAATAAACATTGACTTATTCTTTATTTGCAATCTTCAAAAGCTACTGTACAATATGCAATTACTGCTGCCTCTGCACATGTGCCACGAACCACTAGTAGTAAAATGCAACTCTGTAGACATGAAAGAATGTGTAAAATGGAATTGGGCTTGTTCACACTAAAGGGCACAAAAGTGTGACAAAAGGCCAAAAATTTGATTTTATTAATCAGAAGATATTTTATGTTTTTCGTGTTTCCAAGCACCTCCTCTGTCCATTAAAAGTTGCTAGAACATAACTGTTTTATACATTAGACAAGTTTCCTATAGCGGCCCTGTTTATTTTATCTAACGGACGTGATGATTTGACGGAATGAGCTTTGTGCAAGTTTGATAGGTATTTTCAGATGTCCACATTTGATTCAGAGATTCTACTTTTTTACACAAAGTAGATGCAAAGTGATACTTTCATATTGTCAACCAATTAAATGTGAAAACAGACCAGATTTTTTTTCTTCTCAAGTTTAATTTTTAGAGAAAAGAGGACCGTCCTCATCACGTCCGTTATACATTTTTCAGGGGTCATTTAATTAATTAATTATTTTTTATTATTTTACGATTCCTTTTTATATCAAGTGATTCCCTTCTGTTGTGTTAACCATGTAAATCTTGTGGGATTTCATCTGCTTTTTCAGACTGAGGACATTTTATTTTCTATGTAACTGGCGTCACAGTAGAATGGTCCAATCAGAGGCTGATTTGGTCGTTTAAAATCGTGCTAAACATTTTTATGTCAATCTTTCCTTTTGATTTTTTCCACACTATCTCTTCAATGTGTCTGTGTTTGAAATCTTTTTTCCAATCTATGAAAGTAATTTTAGTTTTTAAGTTATAACCTTTTAAAGTCCAGATACTTCAATTGTCACTTTACTGTGAACACACTCAATTACAATGTGACAATTTAGTCACTTTATGGCCTGTTTGTTCTGTCCAATTACTCATTTATTTGATATGGACACAATAGTGACATTGGACAGACTAAATGCACTGCCTTTAGTGTTATAGCAACACTATACATTATACTATTATTAATTCATAAGACATTATATCCTTATTCTTATGCTGCTGTAGCCGCTGCTGTAAATGTTGTCGATAATGCTAATAGCTTAGTCATTAATGCCTACTTTGTAATTATAGTTTTATACTTCAGTCAACATTTTCAAGCACAACTTATTTTCTGAAAAAAATGCTATTTTCAGTGCAATTTTTGTTGTTGTAATAAAACATTCTCTCTGTGGGCCGCTTATAGGTTCTCTTAAAAAGTACAACATGGTTACTTAAATTGGAATAAGAGTGGTCAAAAGAAAAAGTAATGTTGGTGAAGCTTGATTTTGATCGTCTATGGGTGTCCAAACCTTTTAGTGAAACTACTTTTGTTCATTTAGATTCTGGATCATTGCTTTAAAATGAGGTATAACATGTCTATATTTGTTCACATTTGACAGAGCTAAATTTGGCTGAATGACACACCTTTATTCACCAGATACAAAGCGTCCTATGATTTAAAACAATCAGTGCTGTCTAACATAAGCAGTGAAGAGCTGAAGTTGGCTGGATGACACTGTGAACTTGTGTTTATGATCTTGAAGACTACATTGGGTTAGCAATACACCCTTAATAAGTTATGCATCATTACATCAGTTCCATCTCTTTGTCTCTGTGTCATGATGGCTACAGCAGCAGAGAGTTCAGCAGTGGCACCAGGCTGGCTCTGGTCAGATATAGGTCACTATGCTGGGCTTTAGTGCCTTCCGTCTGTGAGAGGTGGTAGTAGCAAACCCATGAGCCCAACCCCAGACAGAGCCTATTGTTGTCCTGCGTGTGGTGCCCAGGCTTAAAGGCGTTGATCCCTGTGCTGCCAAGGCACGAGCGTGTGGCCCCACAGCCTGGTCCTGACACACACAGCTGATATTTCACAATAAACTATGAGCTACTTCACCACATTATTAAACACAATTGGAGATACAAAACTGGACGCCTAGAGGTTCAAGATGACTTTTTTGCACCCATCAGTAGATTCTTTTTGCAGTTAAAAAGAGAAGGATTTGGCATCTACACAAATATTCACCAGTTAAATATTCTTTAACTTGTGATGCAACACTGAAATTCAGAGTGACTAGTTTGTCACTCTGAATTCTACACACTAGGTATTAATCACTATTGTCTATGTGCAGCATTGTCTATGTCCAGCCACTGCTCTGCTACCTGAGTGCACACACACACACACACACTGGGAAAGGCTGATCTGAGCCGTGCTGAGACATGAGCGATTAAAGGGAATGAGATTCTTATCTTTTTCTCTGTGCATTGACCGCAAAAGATCCACTGGCTCGTACAGCCAGTTCTGGGGCCCGTCAGTAACATTGAATTGAGTATAGTTGGTTAAGTATGACTCTTATCATTATTAATTTTAAGTTTTAATTTTTAATTTTTTCCATTATTTTCAAACCTTTCACATTAACACAAATGCGTCGGACTGAATGGCCATTATTAACTGTGTTCTCATTCTGCAACTCAAACATGTTTGACCTGCAGTTTGTTGATGACTGCATTAGAGGAAGCTGCTCTGATAGCAGTGACTCAGCCGAGGAATTTCAATCATTTTGCTCAGGCCTAATATTATTGCATTTTTTGCATCTCATTTCAATTCTTCTGTAATCACAGAAGGTAATTCAGTCATTAGGTCGCTAAGAGCTGCACAACTCAAGCATTTTGTGTGTGATGTGTTATCAAACCATGTGGCGACGGTTAACCCTTTAGTCTCTCAGCTCATGGCTCCAGGACACTTCCTATACAGTGACCATCCATCTGCTTGAAATGATAGATTTTTTGCAGTCGTAAGGCCATCCAACAGAATCTTCTTCTGTGCCAAACAGAGAAGTCATTTGGGAGAAGGACCAGGGGAGAACTGGGATTTTGAAATGAGAATTGGCATCTCCCATAAACGAAGAACTCCAGCATGAATTCACATAGAAATACATCTCCAACAAATGTGTATGACACAAAGTACTTTTACTTTGTGTCATACCAAGTAAAAGTCTGTTTTACACTTGATCAGTCCTGTGAAGAAAATTCAAATGTATCTGTTGATTACAGGACTTTCCAAATAAAGAAAAGAAAAAGAGTTGGCAAGTCAAATCCACAGGCAGACTTGGAATATCAAACCATAGTTTGTATGGCATTCTCAGATTATCTCTATAAATCAAACATTGCCAGTGTCTGTTTAGTTTAGTTAGTGTAAAAGCAACACGCTGTGTTGTCATTCATTCATATTAAGTTCCTTTTACAGCTCTCTCAGAGGTTAAATAACATGAAAAATATCTATTTAAGAAGGAGTTAGGCACCCCATCCAATAAAGTATCTACAGTATATGTTATAATAGCACCCAAACGCAGAATATAAGCATGTCTGTCACATTGAAAGTTCTGTTGTGGCTTAGTTTAACTACTTTTAAAATGCTTTTGAAAGCTTTATGGTATTTCATATTCATTGTTGATAATTGTTTGTATTTTAATTGAAGATTAAATGGCTACACGATCATTTCCTCAAACACAACAACACAGATACAGTAGATGTTGAACCTGCAGAGCTGTTGACTTCAGGGACTTTCCGTGGGTGAAGGTTTGGGCAGCAGAAGCAAAGGGCGGTTTGGATTTCTCTGGTATGTCGTCTCCTCTCAACTCTGTCGCCACTGATCATTTTCTTCTGACAGGACACAAAAACAAACAAAATGATGAGCCGAAAATAAGCAAATAATATTCATGCATGAGGTAGCACGTATGTCAGATGTTACAGTCGTGGGCTGCAAATGCACAATGCTCTCTTCACTTCCATTATTGAGTTCTAAGAAGAAACCTGAGCTGCAGCTTCTTTGGCACATGGCAACAAATAGTTGTCATGGTTAGCATTGTAATGTAATGTGTTTATGTTAACATGTTGTTGAATCTTGGTCCAAAAACCTCGTCTTGACAATTCACAAACAAAGCCATCCCATTATTCACCCGTAGATTTTGCCTCAATGCATTCTTTTGTTTATTTACAATGCAGCCAAATCAAATCATGATAGAGATGAGGAGGCTGTTACAGTATTCTCAGTACAAGTGACAGCAGTTTGCTTTGACTGCAAACCCAAGGGAAGTGACGTGACCATGAATTACCTAATCTCATTTGTGTTTATGCCAATATAATTTAGCCTTGAGTTACGATTTGTGGTAATGGTAATGCTTGTATCTTTCTAATTGAAATTGGCTGAACACTTAAGACGAGTTTGAGTGCTTTATTTCTTATGCAGTTTAGTATTTTAATCTAGATCTTTGTCATCATTTTCAGTCGGACTAAAATTATGAGTAATCTTGTTAACTTGACTAATGATAACGGTAGAACTGAAGAAAGTACTATCCACGTCTACTGTACTATTACGCTGTACTACTGTCTGAGTGTTATTCATAGTTGATATTGTGATTTAAAAAAACAAAGCATCCTGTTCAGCAGGAAAGTTGAAGAGACACGCAGGGAGTTGGCCGGGACTCCAATGTGTAATCCTGTCTCATTTACGAAGTCTGTCAGTCAAACATTGCAAACTCTGTGATGGAAGTGTCCAATGGCATCGCATGCACCTGCTTCAACTTCAAACTCATTGATCATTCTCTCACACACAAAACTGCTGTGCACTTATTGACAAGCATTTCTTGTGATGATGGGCAAAACAAGGCACTTGAAATCTTTTTGCCTCAGTCTATAAAGCAGATAGATAATAGGGATTGTACAGATGTGTTGACTGTTGATGAATATAGACTGTATTTTAGGAGTGGACTGACCTAGTGCTGCTAACGTCACCCACAGCGTTAGCCTTAATGCGGAAGAAGACTATTTGAATGTAAGCTAGCTGGAGACAATTTTCTTATACTGTATGAGCATTTATTCAGGGCTGACGTGTTGCTAAGAGGTTTGCTAAGGCAAGATGAAGTTTCCCCCACTAGATTCAGATTCAGAAAACTTTACTGATCCCAAAGGCAATTCATTTGCAGCATAATCTCAAAGCAGAACACACAGACTCTTCACAAACACACAGTGAGTTAGGCCTCATCTGATTGGTCTATCCTTAAATGGCTCATACCATATATTTTGTTGGTGTGATTCAGCGGTTGAACAATCACATATTTTGTTTCCAATAGAGCAAGCTCAAGTATATATTTGTGTGTATTATTCAAGGTAGGTTGGCCAAGCCTTCTCTGCAATTAATTAGAAAAAGAAAAACATATGGTGTTTTTTAAAATCACTGTCATTAATGTGTGTATTTTTATTCAATTGCGAACTAGCTAAAATTACAAACTTAGAAATATCACTCAGAAATGTTATATTAATGCAACTTCTATCCATAATACACACAGTACTTGGTGGAAATCTTACAATATCCCTGTTAATATGGTTTCTGTGACTCCTATAATCCAATGTTATGTTTCTCTTATTAGCAAAAAAACGAAACAAAACAACGCTCCTAAATTGGATGGAAAGGCAGAACCTCATGATCACATCCTGGCTAACCCCTGTTTATTGATCATTCAAATAATAAAAACAAAAAAGGAATTCATAATTAATCTGTTTCAGTATTTGTTTGTATCTGTATCTTCATTAAACATACCGTATCCAGCTGCTGCGTTGAACAGAAACATAGCATTATCTTTTTCTTTGTTGCTGACGATTTTTTATTTTATTTTTTACTATTTGTGTGTTTGTTAAAAAAAGAGAGACACACACATTGGCTTTAAAACAGTTTACAAGCCTGCATGCTTTCTCTCCTCTCACGATTATGGGCGGGGGAATTAATCGCCGCATCAGAGCCGAGACGTGTTTAGTCACTGGAGTTTGTCTTTTGAGAACAGGTTTAACTTCCCGGCACGCTTTGGATCATCGGCTGCTTGTCGTGCTTTCATTCATTTTTCTCTTTTCTATAAAGGGCTACTGTTTCTGTGTGAATATGAGGCACATTTTCACCAAATAAACACGATTCTGTAGCTTTTAAACAGTTTAAAACATGACTGTAGTGTAGGGGTGGGAATTGGAGACCATTCAATAGTATTGCATCAAATAAACTACAATTTGATATTATTGCGATTCTTAACATATCACGATTTGATTCTGTGATATATCGTGATTCATGTCCCTCATTGTTCAAAGGCATTGCAAACATTTAGGAAAATAAGACTCAACTCAACACAAATATCACTTTTATTATGGCCTGCACATAGCCTGGCCTTAGCCATTCGTACACTCCGGTCAATCATCATTTCCCTGCATGTAACGTCTGGGCCCCTTGTTTGCGATTACATCGGTAGAATTCCATCCGACCAATCAGTGTGCACGGGAGGCGGGTGTTGTAGTTAGTCGTGGGTGACGTCAAGAGTTTGCGCCGAAAGGGCAGGTTGTAGTTTGGCAATGGCGAAGAAAGCAATAGTAAAGTATTCCGGCCTGGTTCTATCAAGAAATTGAAGCCGGAGCAAGAGGAATGTATAGCAAAAGTCATTGCTAGCAAAGATTTTGGCGCTACTCCCCATGGGCTCCATTAGAGGCAAAGGAGATGGTTAGGCTAAATGCTAAATGCTAACAACTCACCCAGGCGCAATACATACGTCACGGTAAACTCAGATCCAATCGTTTTAATCTGCAAAAGCAGTTAACCCCTCCCACCTGTTAACAGAGCTCGATGGAGCACCTCCAGACCTTAGTACGAATCGAAATTTATACTATGGTGTGGTTCGATTAACTGAAGTGCTAAAAATGTTATCCTTGAACATTCAGGACCTTATGACAGGACAAGACATCATTCTTTTCTGAATCACTAGAATAATTTAAGTTACTGTATGTGCTGAGAGCTCACATGAATGGGGATGTCCCAGCACATAACGTAAATTATTCAAATACAATAGACTAGAGGAACAAAAGGCAGACATAATAGAGTCACATCAACCTCAGATGTAATTTACCAGAGCAAACTCAGAGAAAACACAAAAGAGAAACAAATAATTATTGAATTAAATATTGTAATACTCTTCTGTATCGATTTAATTGCGTGCACAAAATATTGCCAAACTGAACAGAATCAATTTTTCCACCCACCACTAGTGCAGTGTAGTGTAGTGATCATCTCCAGCTCACATCTGTTTTATTCGTCCTTGCAAATTTCCCCCTGCCCCTAGTTTGAGGAAACGGAAGAGAGTGGCTCACACACTCAGACTACTATCAATAACTACTACTTATGCTTTGTTGAACTTGCATAGAATTGAAGCCTCATAACTCCAGTTTGACTCCCAATTCGAGATCATTTTTTCGTCGACTAATCGATTGACACAGCATGTATTTTCTCGTCTATACCAAGAATCTCTTTCGTGGATCACAGTCCTCCTTTGGTACTTCTTTCTCCACCAGCGTTTACTTCATTTATCTGCCTCACATCAAAGGCTCGGTCATACCTATTTCCGTCCACTTCCAGCCACATCCATCATATATCTCGTGTGTGAGACATTCCAGTGGAGCTTTGGCATCAGAGAAGTGTCTCCTTTTCTGGAAGTTTTCAGGTCTCCAAGTCGGTGGGCCTCTCCATGCATTGCCGTACTTGTCTGCTCTTTTCTGAATTTGTGTCCTAAGCAGAGGATTACATTTGCCCATTAAGGAGGAGGGGTGCTCTTGTAACGGTGGAAATAGCTTTAGGTCAGATAGAATAGGAGCTCTTTTCAACGGCGAATCAAACAAAAGGCTTTATCTACTTGGTATTTGAACTTTGCTGTGGTTGACATTTGGGATGTTGCGTGTGGTTTAATCCAACATTGAACTTTAGACTCAGATACAAACATTATGTAAACTGAAATTGTTTTCTTTACTCAATTTAACTTCTTCAGCTTAAAGATTCTTGACGGCGAATTCCCACTACTGATTAGTTTAAGCCCCAGTGCTCTTCAGTGTCCTTATTGTGAGTGAGCTTGCGTCTCCACAAACCTGACTCGTACTTGTCCTGGAGGAACTTGGGTCGTCTTCTGTTTCGTTACATAGACATGTTTCTTTGGCTATCTTTCAAAAAAGTGAAATTAAACCTGTGTATTTCCACCTAGTTTTGTGCTGTTGGTTTAAAAAAAAAAACATAATTCTGGAATAAAATAGTGTATGTATTTCTGTATTCATAGTTGCGTAGCAGATTATGAAAACTGAGAATATCGCTCAACACTACCTCACTGATGTTAGCAGTGCAGGTTTGTCTGCTGCCCTCTACAGTCAGCTCTGATTGGTCAAAACGCTCACACAAACGGCCCCAGATACTGTACTAGATCTTGAGGACCAGAGGTGGCTGAAAACATACATACAGAAGTAAAACTGGAAGAAATGTTGTCTTATGCTGTGGCATGCTGTGGCAAGTTCCCGTGGTGTTATATTAATAAATAATTTGATCCATTGACGGTGAGATAGAGATTGAAGGGGTTTCCATCGGATAATCGCAAAACACTTTCTTGTATTGTACATAGACTAGGTCGGGAGAAGTCATTTAGAGATGTACAAGATGACGAGCCACAGACTATTGGAAAAAAAAGTCCAGCAATAATTGTTTCCATTTCTTTATCATCAGATTTAATCGCTAATCAACACTGTCTCACATGTGCCATTTTCACTGGTGAAGCGTTCTTATTATTCTTTCCAGAACTTCCCACTCATAATACTTATGAGCCATTGTTTGAACTGTAGAGTGGGAGGACAGATCATCAGATACAATGGTAACAACATCAAAAATAAACTGGAAACGATGCCCCCACTGATCCATATTGCAACGCAATCCAAATATACACTTTTTTATTCTTTATTTTACGTTGAGAAAATCATGACATTTGAGATGCATTCATGTGGAACTCGAGAATCATTTTAAATATATGCATTGATCCTCATTGTCTTTTCAGTTTGCATGATTCAAATGTTGTTCAGTCTGTTTTGTCTTTGGACTTGGCATGTTCCACGCCTATACCTGCTTTCTAACACGGGGCATGGCTAAGGAAAACCTTTTAAACTCTTTTGTTTAAGCATTTAATGTAATCTGGACTTTTTTCTTATTTGTTATTAAAAGCAGCAATATAATATTATTATAGCTCTAAAATAAACATTTCCTTTACTCAAAGATATGATCACATAAAAAAACAATACGTGATCGGTTTAAATTTAAATACTTCTAAAGTCTAGAGGTCAATAAGGTCAATTGAGGTCAATAAAATATGCAGGTTGTGCATTTCTGCAATATCGATTATCGTGACCCACAAACACTGCTGCTGAGAATATCTGTTGTAACCGCTCAGGAGCTGCACAGGTCAGCTGATCCCGATCATATGAAACCACATCAGACACACCTCCTTTTGGCAACAAGGTCCTGCATGTATTCTACCTTTACATTAAAAGGTCTATTAACTTAGATAAAAAATACAGTTATTTTCTCTTTTTTTCAGTTTTTATGTTGGTCCCCAGATAATACTGAAGGTCAAAACGGAACAAGGCGTCTCCAATATTTATGTTTACAGTTTTCAGAGAGCAGTCTTTTTTGGGTTACCAGTCTTTGTTCTAGCTCTTTCTATCTTTTTGAAATAACACAATTTATAAACAAAACAACCAGTACCACACAATCTCATAAATGAAAGCAAAAAAGGCCCATAAGTACAGAGTTTGTTCCATTTCCCCAGCTGGTGGATTGCATCAGTATTCAGTGCTTAGGATGTGTCACGTTTTGATTCTGGCAACAAAAGTTGGAGTGTTTTATCAACACAAATGTATCAACAATAATGCAATTTACTTTTGACTCTTGACTTACAAAAACCTTGTGCTTGTAACTTTTACTGAACTAAGGGAGAAGTGCCACCTTCCTCCACTCTGACCAAAGGGGATGTGTCTTAATCAATTGATAAAGATGCACAAAAAATCTGTCCGTTTGGATGTGCTGGTTCACAGCCATTCATGGTTGAGCTTTCATTATAAAATCATTTTGTGGAGCCATGGAGCACTTAAGAAACTCAATGATTTATGCTGCCTCCAAAATTAGTCAGACCTTGAACGTATTTGTTCTTACGCTGTGTAAACGCTCTCATTGGTGCTAAGCACAATGATCGACAGTGAGGTAGTGATGTCCGCTAATTATTTTCGTAATCATTACATGTTTAATTGTTTCTAACATCTCCCTAAATGCCTTTAAGTAGTACCTATAAGACTCTTGCCACTTCTACCCTTTGCTGCTGGCTTATTGTCGCAAAGGTCTGGGTCCCCATAAACACCTCAGTGGCCACATAGAAGCTTCTGTCTTCTCCTAAACAGCTTTAACAATCCTGTACTCACTGACACCCATGTTTGCTATTTTAAAGTTCTACTATTGCCTTTAAAGCGGGCGTTTGACAGCCCAATGCTTTTGTTCATATAATCTTTTGAAACCAATCTGCCAGCCCTGACAGCTTTTCATATTGTGTTATTGTAAAATGACTTCCTGCTTGTATTTGCTTATGGTGTGTGTGTGTGTGTGTGCGTGCGTGCGTGCGTTGTGCGTGTGTGTGGGCTCGTGTGTGTGTGTGTGTGTGTGTAACATTTGTGCGTGTGGGAACAAGGGGGACCTCTGCCATTGTTAAGCCTTTACATCCTGACAACTGCGCGTCTTGATGATTTAAAAATAACTTTGTGCTTTCCAATTTTGTCACACCACTGTTTAAAATCTCCGCGACTCCCCCTGGTACACGCCGGGGTCAGCACAAGTCACTTCCTGTCACACAACTCACAGCTCATCCAAAACACGCTTGAAAAAAGTATCTGGAATGGGAAGGCTCGTGCTGTCACATTTGCTACGTTTACAACTGCTAAATGACAGTGTTTTATCTCAAAATACTACAGAAATAAATATTTTATTGAGAACAAAGACAGAACAGAATGAGGCCACAGTCAGCGACAGAAAGTAAAGGCACATTTTCATAGTTAAAAAGGAAATGACGGCAAAATGGCTCAAAGCTCAAGGAAAGTAAACGCTTCAGGTTATTTTAAACAGGCAAACAGTCGAATAGATACATGCGCCTATGCAAAGGAAGTTCTATGTAAACTCCAGCAGGGTAAGCAAATGCGTTATGCAACCTGGTCTCAACTCAACATTTACAGACCGCCAGAATGAGGGGATTTTCCATTTTGTATCGTGTCTATAACTCCACAGACCATGGCGTTTCTTTCATGTACTTTGGTTATGTGATATCGTTATGAACGGCGGAATTTGAATCATAGAATCACTTTACCCTTTTTTCACGGTTCTCTCTGCAAGTACATCTGCTAAATCTAAGTGGACTCTTTTGTTACTTGTGTTTGTGTTGGGCTGCATCCAGTTGCCAAATTAAAAGTGATATTTGTTTTATGTATGTGCTCGTCTTGTGCACAGTGAGGACTTATGCAGATGTGTTTCAATGTGGTGTTACTGCAAATGGCAAATAGAATGAATCTAAATCTGAATAAACAGGTGAAACTCTGAAAAATAGAATATTGTTCAAAAGTGTATTAATTTCTGTATTCAACTCTAAATGAGAAATCAACACACGACATTAACTTATGACATTAGCAAAGTCCATCCATCCATCCATTTTCTACCCTTTAATCCATTTCTGGGTCAGGGGGGTGGCAGTCAGAGATACCACCCAAGTCTCATAGCACCAGCCCCTCACTGACCCTCTGCAGGTGGTGAGTCCACAGGAGGACGGCTGCTCTCTGAGTGTGAGCATAGCCTTGATCTTTCAGTGGGGGCTTTGGGCAAAGTGGGGTTAAGTGTCTTGCCCAAGGACACAACGACAGCAGTCATCAGTGGGAGTCGGTGGAGAAGGTGCAGAGGTGGGAATTGAACCCACAACCTTCTGGCCTTAAGGCCAATGCTCTACCAACTGAGCTACATTAGCAAAGTAATTTTGATAATCAATGTTTAAAGTCCATTTTAAAAATTGGTTTTCAGTGGGGATTTTACAAGCTGTGAGCCATAATTCAACAAAATTATAACATTGCTACATCTCACTTTATGTCTCCTGAGTCTGTCATATTATTATTATCAATCAATCAATCAACGTTTATTTGTAGAGCGCCTTTCCTACACAAGGCAACGCAAAGCGCTTCACATCCCCTATCACATCATGCATAAATCAAACACATTAAGAGCACAAGATATATTAAAAACATTAAAAATAAAATCACAAAAATTAAAAACCTTTAAACATTAAAATCACAGATGGGACTAAAATCATAAATAGTCACAGTGCATTAAAAAGATTAAAGATAAAAACAAAGATGAAAAGATAAAATCATTCAGTTGTATATGCGCAGCTAAACAGAATTGTTTTGAGCCTAGATTTAAAAGATGCCAGAGTAGACGCCTGTCTCACATTCTCAGGAAGACGGTTCCAGACTCTAGCCGCATGAATCTGAAATGCAGTTTGCCCATGTCTAGTACCGACTCTGGGCACTAACAGGAGTCCAGTCCCTGTGCTCCTCAGAGTCCGGGTCGGTTCATATGGCACAAACATGTCATGTATGTACCTTGGCGCGAGACCATGGAGAGACTTGTACACAAGTAAAGCTGCTTTGAAGTCTATTCTCTGAGGAACAGGAAGCCAGTGCAGAGACCCGAGAACTGGACTAATGTGGTCGTACTTCCTAGTTCTGGTCAGGACTCGAGCTGCTGCATGTTGAATGTACTGCAGCTGTTTTACAGCCTGTTTGGACAGACCTGTGAGCAGGCCATTGCAATAGTCTAACCGACTGGAGACAAAAGCGTGTATAAGAGTCTCCAAGTCTGCCTTAGACACTATGTTTTTAATTTTAGCAATGTTTTTTAGGTGGTAATAAGCTGCTGATGTTACAGATTTTATGTGGCTTTTGAAATTTAAGTCTGAGTCCATTATCACTCCTAGATTTCTGACCTGATTTGAGGGTTGTAGAGAGAGAGCCTGGAGGTGACAAATAACGCTCTCTCTTTGTTTCTGGGGTCCGAAAACAATTATTTCAGTTTTGTCGGTGTTTAGTTGGAGAAAGTTATTTTGCATCCAATCACCGATTTGCTGGACACAGTGAAGGAGCGAGTCCACTGGTTCATGCTCTCCTGCTGTCAGGGACACATAGACCTGAGTATCGTCAGCGTAATTGTGATAAGAGACATTATTACTGTGAATCAACTGACCTAGAGGCAACATGTAAATATTAAACAGAAGAGGACCCAGGATTGACCCCTGTGGCACTCCGCAGGTCAGGGCCAAGTGGTCTGAGGTACAGTTTTCGATCTCCACAAAAAACTTTCTGTCTTGTAAATAGGACCTAAACCAGCTTAGGGCGGTGCCAGCAACACCAACCCAGTCCTCAAGTCTCTGAATGAGGATGCCATGATCAATAGTGTCAAAAGCAGCACTTAAATCTAACAGAAAAAGGACTGAGACTTTTCCTGCGTCAGTGTTTAGTTTGATGTCATTTGTTACCTTTATTAGCGCGGTCTCAGTGCTGTGGTGGGGTCTAAACCCTGACTGGACCATATCATAAGCGTTATTGATTATTAAAAATTCTGTAAGTTGTTTATAGGCAACTTTTTCTAGAATTTTTCCCATGAAAGGCAGATTTGAAATGGGCCGATAATTTTTGAGTGCCAGGGCTTCCAGACTCCTCTTTTTTAGGAGGGGCCTGATGACCGCCGTTTTCAAGGCCATTGGGAATGTTCCAGATTCAAGAGACATATTAACTATTTGTGTAAGTGAAGGTAAAAGACTGCTCAGAACTGACTTGAGAAATCTAGGAGGTAATACATCCAGGCTGCATGTGGAGGAACTCAGACTAGTGATTATCTCCTGGACAGTTTCAATTTGTACTGGTGTAAAGTGCGTCAGCCCAAAAAGCCTCACTGGCGGTTGGATTATTATTTCTATCGTGGAGGTGATGGCGTTTTTGATACCTTGGACTTTGTCATTAAAGAACTGAGCAAACTCATTACATTTAGATTTGGAAGTAAGTTCTGATGGCATCTTAACAGGGGGATTCGTCAATCTATTTACTGTTGAAAACAGAACACGTAGATTGTTGCTACAGCCTTCAATAGTTTCAGAAAAGTACATTTCCCTCGTTCTACGTAGTTCCCTGTTAAAATTGCACAACGCATCTTTGAAGATCTCATGGTCAACTTTGAGATTTGACTTTCGCCACTTCCGCTCGGCCTTCCGGCACTCTCTCTTCTGTGCCCTGACCGAGTCTGCTTTAGTCCATGGCGCTTTTTGCTTGTTTGTAACTATTTTAACCTTTACAGGAGCAATTGTATCCAGAACATTCAAAACAGTGGTGGTGACAGAATCAAGTAATTCATCTACAGTAACACACAACGTGTTCTCAAAGTTTACCCTCCCCATGAACAGTTCGCCTGTATTATCATTTATGTGTCTTCTTCTAACAACCGAAGATTCAGCTGGTGGTTTACAATCAAGACACATGTCAAAAAATACACAGAAATGATCAGACAGAGCAACATTGACCACATTTACATTTGAAATATTAACCCCCTTGGTAATTAACAGATCGAGAGTGTGTCCTCTGCTGTGGGTGGGGCCACTCACATGCTGAGTGAGACCAAAGGTTTCCAGCACAGAGCTCAGCTCTATTGCATATCTATCATTAGCATTATCTACATGTATATTGAAATCACCTACAATGACCAAACCATCAAAATCTGTGCACACAACTGAAAGCAACTCAGTGAAATGATCAGTGAAACTATGGCATGACCGTGGCGGCTTGTACACAACAATAATAAGAATGGAAGAAGATTTCTTTTGTTCTATTTTAAAAGAAACATACTCAAATGATGAAAATTTCCCAAGAGACACTCTATGGGAGACAATACGATCTTTAAAAACTGCTGCTATGCCCCCCCCCCCTTTTATTTTCTCGTGTTTCATATTCAAATTTGAAATTTGGTGGTGAGGCTTCTATTAAAACTGCATCTCCTGTATTATGGTCAAGCCATGTTTCAGTCATAAACATAAAATCAAGATCATACGAACAGATAAAATTATTAATTAAAAATGATTTGTTGCATAGTGATCTGACATTAAGTAGAGCAAGGTTAAAATTAATATCAGTGTCAGTGGGTTTAGTTGATTGATTACAAAGAACTGGAATTAGATTTCCAGAGTTGGACCGTCTAACTGCTGTCCTTCTTTTAAATTTGTGTTTATTCAAGTTAAAACACATTTCTGAGCTGGTGCGAGAAACACACACAGTCTCTATTGGTTTAAAAAGTGAACTCTGTTGTACTTTGTTAAGTTCCAGATGCATAACTGAGTCAGCACAGTTCAGTGGCAGGACTGTCGTTACACTGCCAGACTGACAGGGGTCAGTGTTTGCACCACAGTACTCACCCGGTGCTGGTAAGGAGGAGGAGGAGGGGGGGTAGTGGGGGCCGAGAAGCCTCGGATGTAAACAGTCACGCCCCCCTCGGGGAGCACTGAACAACATGGCGTAGGAAGTCCGTCAACAAACTGGTGCCGTATCTGTTCGGGTGCAGACCATCTGGACGATAGGCCACGTGACGCTTCCAGAACAGGCCAAAGTTGTTCACAAAAATAAAGTTAAAAGTGCTGCATGTAGACTGGAGCCACATGTTGAGCGCCACAACGCGACTGTAGAGGCAGTCACCCCGGTTTACAGTCGGGACTGGACCAGAGATAAAAACACACAACCCGAAGGACTGGAGGAGGCGGAATAGATCCATAAAATGCTTCTTTGTGACCTCGGACTGCTGCAGCTTCATGTCGTTGATCCCCACATGCACGATTACCTTTGAAATGGTATCAGGCAGGGACTGAAGCAGAGGAGGGAGACGGATGAGCAGGTCTGGTACAGTGGCTCCGGTAATGCAGTGAGTGACCGCGTTAAAAAAGCGGACGTGCCTCACGATGGAATCTCCAACAATCAAAGTAGTCGGGGCGAAGAGTGGACGCGGCCGCGGAGAGGGCGCTCGGTGTCCATGGCCAGAACCAGCGGGCTCATCCAGGGATGGGTTCGAACCAGGGCGCTGCTGAACACATGGAGGGGAGCGGGGGTGTTGATTCCCAGCTCCGGGCAACCCACGCTGTGTGCTCGGGGACGCTGGAGCGGCGTGAGGAGCAGGCTCGGATCGCTGCTACTGACCCGGTGAAGGTAAGTGGTGGTGATGCACTGGGGTCAGAGAAGGGGAATGACCACTCTTTCGTCTGAGGACAGCTTCCTTTAAGAGTGTCTTTCTCGCAGTGGACCTGGATCCACGGAGAGCAGTAGAGTTTGCTGCAGAGTCCAGGGGTTCTGCTGAGGGGGCTGGAATGTCAGCGGAGAGGGCTGCATAGCGGTTTGAAAGGCTCAGGACATGGGCCACGGCGCTGGATGGCTCCTCGCAGTCCGCAGGCTCTTTATTCCGAACCGGGCACTTAGGTGTAGAGCAAGAGGGCCCAGAGCTGACAGATCTCTCCCACACGACAGTGTCACAGTATGCAGCGCTCAGTGACATAAGCCGTGAGTGCTGCCCGCCAGCGACATCAAAAAGTTTGGACACGAGTGACTGTTTATCCTGCAGCTCTGCAGTGAGGCAAAGGACTTCTTTACGGAGGTCTGCAATAGTGGCACGGTCCCTCTCACGAAGCTCCAATGTGAGGCGACTAATGTCGTTCGTGGTCATTGCAGTGTCACTTTCCATGTCTGTGGTGCGCTCGTGGTAGCCTCCGAGCTAGCGCGTTTCGATTGGGTCTTTGTGTTAAAAGACGTGATGCTCTGGAACCATTAATAAAACACTAGAGTGTACAAAAGACACTAATACACCGTAAAAACGTGTTTAAAAGGCTTTAAAAGGCTTAAAAAAGGGTAAAACAGAGCAGAAACGTCAAAACGCGTGCTCCCCCAGCTGAGCTTGTGCATTTGTTGAAATACATCAACAAATACATTATTATTATTATTCAGACTCAAATAAAATTGGTCAATAAAAAAGAGAGGTTTCACAATGTAAGTTCAATTTCAGAAGCAAATAGACTTTTGGTATTAAACTTTTCCCCTGTATATATGTAGTTTAAAAATGAGAATGTATGGAATGCAGGGTAACAATATTAGGTTGTGTTTATCACTGACACAAAAAGAAGCAAAAACCATTGTGTACTTGCTGTGAGCCGACGTATATCTCCTTTATTTCACACTGTTTTCACCGACAGGTTTATAGCTTTCGTCTTCATATTTATCTTCAATGAAAATGTCCCGATGGATGGCTTTTGGTGTACCAGTAATCTTCAAGGTTGTGCCACCTCCATATAGTAACAGCACTGCTTTGATGATATGCAAAACGTTGATGGCAGTAATTAAATTGTCAATGAAAGCTGCTAGAATGTCTATTTATATGTCCAAACCTGCTGCTGCCTCCTGCAACACAAAGTATTCAGGCTGGAAAAGGCTCAGGCTACAAGGTGGAAGCACAAATGTCTGATTATTTTACACGTTTAGATCCATTCGTATTTTGACATTATTTGTTGTGTGCTGTATTTGTTTTGTGACATATTTTATGCATTTGTTTCATGTTGGTTGTCCCCTTTAAAAAAAGAAAGCAACATCAAAGTTTTAAATCCTCAATTGGTAAATAAAAACACTAACAAATGCATTAATGAATAAAGCTTTGATACATTATATGATTAATATAAAGTATCAAAGCAAACAGCCTTTTATCAGCTTTACAGATTCTATAACAACATTTACAAATCTGCAGTGCTTTTCTCTGCTTCCGCTGTATGTGTGTGTGTGTGTGTGTACGTGCATGTGTGCGAGTGTGTGTGTGTGTGTGTGCGTGCTCCACTGGGACACACTGGCACTGAGCCAGCGTTCTCGGGCCACTGCTTCAGAGACCTGTAATAATGGACTCTTTTCCCTAAAGGAGCCTGAGTAAAAGCAAAGTGAGAGAAAGAGAGCTGTTCCGACGCTCGGGGAATGACAAGGCACACGACATGCCCGGCAGTTAAAGTCGCCTTGCTGTGCTCTCCTAACCTGCATTTTAATATGTGTTGGGAGCTCGGAGTCAAACTGAGGCTATGGTTTGTCCCTGAAGGCTTCCGTAAACCGTGTAAACAACGTGCGTGCAGCTTGAATTTGCCTTTATGGAAATGTGCAAATATGAATGTACTTATTTCCTCAGGTATTTGTCTTGTCACTTGTCATTTTCAAGTTGAATTAGTTATTTTTCATTTGCACAGTGACAGCTCACAGAAACAAAAACAAGAGATGCTCTGCACTTGCATTTGCTACAAGTTCATTTCCATCTGCAGTCTTTGGACAGAGATGATTCTACAGCATGCAACATATAAACAATAAAATATCAATTAATAAACATAACCGTAATGTTTTAATTTCCAGTGTAGAATGTTTTGAGTTTACTAATACCCTTAAAATCCATATAAACATCCTCAAAATCCCATTACACAAATACTATAATCCAGTGTTCCCCATGCTTTTGGAGCTGAGGCGCATTGGGAACAATCACATGAAACACCACCAGCTGAAGTAATTTGGGATCATTTCCAAAGGAACATTATAAACAACATTTTTGCGGCACACTGGTTGAAAAACACTGCCATAAACTATGTAAAAAGCAACATAAAGACTTAAATAATACACATCTACTTTACACATCCTCCCATCCAATACATTGAACCGGTGGAAGAACCTGTTTCATACTATTTATTAACGTGATTTTTTATAAAGAAGCTATAGTGCATATATTATGTTCAATTATATTAGTATAGAAGATAAAGATAGATATATTGATGTGACAGTAGGTCAGTTGGTCGAGCATTGGCCTTTGAGCCTGAAGGTTGTGGGTTTGAGCCCACCACAAGACTTTCTCCACCGTCTGACGTTCCCTGTCATTTTGTCCTTGGGCAAGACACTTAATCTCTGGGAACACCAGGTGCCACAGTGGGACAGCTGTAAAGTTCCAAACTCCCGTTGTTTCCTTAGGCAAGACACTTCACCCCCATTGCCTAGAATGAGTCTGGCACATACTGGTTGCCTCGCTTCTGTCAGTGTGCCCCAGGGTAGCTGTGGCTACAGTAGTAGTTTATCACCACTGTGTTTGGAGTGAACGATTGATGACATGTAAAGCGTCTTCGAGTGTCCAAAAAAGCGCTATTTAAAACCGATTTATTATTATTATTATTATTATAATTATTAGATAATAGTATAATTAGAGTCTAGTATTGTGGTCTTTATTTGTGTCTTTGTGTTCACAGATCCCTGCCTTATTGTGATGCCACCATGTATGGGGGAAGCAGACCGCTTCAGTCTGGAGGCCCTCCGCCACATCCACAAACAACTTGATGATGACAATGATGGAGGGATAGAAGTTAACGAGAGTGTGGAGGTAAGACGTCAGCTGAAATGTCCTACTATGAAGACAAATGACCACAAGCAGCTGTAAATATTTTTCAAATGAAACGTTTAACAATGTTCAGGGTTGTGGAAATGAAATCCCAACCTAAAGTTGACATTCCACACTTCCAACCTGTGCTGTTTGACCACATGAGAGTATAGCGGGGTAAGCAGGTACTTTGTTGCAGGGGCAGACAGCTCGACATGTGAGAGGGCCCTGTCCCACTGTGCTCTGCGAATATCTCCATGATCTTGTCCGTAAGCACACAAGAGGCGCTCTGGTTTTGTTTTTGTTGGCTTGGCTCATTTTTAACTGGCTGAGTAGTGGTGGTGTGAGAAACGGGTATACCGTGTTAGCCTGCTGTGGCGCCGCACTGGAGATCCGAACGCTGTTTGCTTGTGAGGCCAGTCAAAAGCCCCAGAGACCTGGCCCTGAGCCTGAAAATGAGGACTTGTGGTGTCGCCCATACTGTAGACTGGTGACTTTAAAAGGCCAGCCGCTCCGGTGTCTTGGACACAGAGTTGTTTTTGGCTGCTGCTCATATTTCCATTCTGTTTCATACGAGTCTTGTACTAGGATGGATCTTTCCTCTTTTAGTCACTTTGTTGGAATGATGTAAGATGGACTTTACATTTTGGAATATTTGATATTAGTTTGGCATTGGCGGGCGATCATTTTAACTCCACTTCTCAGCCCAAAATATGTGGTACTTTATTGTTGGCATTGTTCCTGTTTTATAATTTAAGTCTCGAAAGGAAATAACTTTCTAGTAGGCTCCTGTTTTAAAATACTTGTGAAGCTGGAGTGCCTAACTTAAATGAAATATATATATATATATATATAAACTGAGCGACAGTAGCTCAGTTGGTAGAGCATTGGCCCCAAGGCCTGAAGGTTGTGGGTTCAATTCCCACCTCTACACCTTCTCCACCGACTCCCACTGATGACTGCTGTCGTTGTGTCCTTGGGCAAGACACTTAACCCCACTTTGCCCAAAAGCCCCCACTGAAAGATCAAGGCTATGCTCACACTCAGAGAGCAGCTGTCCTCCTGTGGACTCACCACCTGCAGAGGGTCAGTGAGGGGCTGGTGCTATGAGACTTGGGTGGCATCTCTGACTGCCACCCCCCTGACCCAGAAATGGATTAAAGGGTAGAAAATGGATGGATGGATGGATATAAACTAGGGCTGTCAAACGATTAATTTTTTAAATCGAGTTAATTACAGCTTAAACATTAATTAATCGTAATTAATCGCATTTCAAACTATGGGCAAAATTATGCCATATTTTTCTGTAAATTGTTGTTTGAATGGAGAGATAAATGACAGCTTAGTGAACATATGTACTGTAATTGTTTGTTATAACAATAAATCCATATAAAATGGAATTAACATTCTGTCTTTCTGTTTAGACTCAGACCAAAACCATTGTTTGTTACAGATTAGGGACATTTCAAAATAGTCTGAAATGCAGAATGTCATTCAATCTGTTTGATTTGCTCACACCATTACTTTTTTTTGGCACAACTAACATGAACTGGTAGTCGAAAGGAAAATTAGGTACCTCAGCTTTAATTTAGCGAGTGCGCTTCGGGAGAAGACACGGAGGAGACTGAGGCTCCGCAGTCCAGCTTCAGCGCTGTACATATTGTGTGCATCGGTTACGCAAAGACACGTACGCACACTAGAGAATAGTTCTGTAATAGTTCTGTGCGTGGTCTTGGATATGATCCCGTTACGCAGCGCCGTTCGCCGTGATCACAGCTGCTGGAAGTGGGACCTGCTGTCCAGAGCGCTGTGGCGCCCGCAGCTCATCATGCAGAGTTCATACAGGAAACAACAAGTATTCTTTCAAAACTTGAATTCCCAGAGGGCCTACCTGCTCTGTCCCCATCTTTCACACGCATGCGTCCGCGGCATTCTGAGTTTTATTATGGGACGCATGGGCAAGCGTCAAATGCGTTAATTTTTTTAACACGATTAATGAAAAAAAATAATTAACGTGCGTTAACGCACAGCCCTAATATAAACAAATGTCTTGTTTTGTTGTCTTTCAACAACAGAACAAGATTTTGTTGTTGTTGTAAGTTGTTTTTCAAATGATTTTGTTGTTGTGGGATAAGATAAGATAAGAATTCCTTTATTCGTCCCACAGTGGGGAAATTTCGATGTTGCATCGCACATATAGGACAGTAGTAAGAGCACACAGGGAGCACACACAATATATACAAATAAGTAGTAGCTATGTTTCTTAGCTAACATAACTGGCTGTAGATGCTGAAAATGCTTCAATACCAGTCAAAATATATATGTAGTAGTGCAGTTATATACTGTACAGTTAAATAGTGCAGGATAAAAAGTATATAAGTAAAGTGACATGAGGTAAAGTGACATGAGGTAAAGTGACATTGTTCTGTGACATTCTGAAGTTGCAGTATTGCACATTGCACATGATTTAAGAATTTACTTAGTTACAGATGAATGAAATTTACAGGCTCAGCAGTTTTTATTGTACAGTCTGACAGCAGCAGGAAGGAAAGACCTACGGAACCTCTCCTTCACACAGCGAGGGTGAATTAGTCTGTCACTGAAGCTGCTCTCCAGAGCAGAAAGAGTGTCCTGCAGGGGGTGACAGTCATGGTCCAGCATAGATGTTAGTTTGTCCAGGACCCTCCTGTCCCCCACCTGCTGCACTGTGTCCAGGGAACAGCCCAGGACTGAGCTGGACTTCCTGATGACCTTGCCCAGCTTCTTCCTGTCCCTCTCTGTGATGCTGCTGTTCCAGCAGACCACACCGTACAAGATGGCTGATGCCACCACAGAGTCATAGAAGGTCTTCAGGAGTGGCCCCTGCACTCCAAAAGACCTAAGCGTCCTCAGCAGGTAGAGGCGGCTCTGGCCCTTCTTGAAGAGTGCGTCTGTGTTATGAGTCCAGTCCAGTTTGTGGTTCAGATGAACCAACTGGGCGACAGTAGCTCAGTTGGTAGAGCATTGGTCTTAGAGCCTGAAGGTTGTGGGTTCGAGCCATAGACTGTACATATTAACGGACGTTGTCACGCCTATCTCCGCCGTTCAAACAAATGAGCCAAAAATTGTGCTCTACTGGAGCTATCCAAAATGGCCGCGCCGTGGTCCCGCCCTCAAGAAAATTGTGAAAAAACGCATCTGTGCATGCGTCAGCCGGCGCAAGCCCCATTCATTTAAACGAGTGACTTCAAAAATTCACAGCGAGTAAACTAGACTGGTCCAAAAAAATTCACCCCCTCAGCATTGACACACATGTGGAACGGAGCTTTGGGCCAAGAACCAACTTTTGGACCATCCTGTAAAGACGTTTTCGAGAGGTATGAAGATGCTATATGTTGGCATTGGCTAATTGTTATTCTGGGTCCTGACCTGATTGAGCAAAACCAATTTTCGGACTCAGAGCATCAAAATTAGTCTAATTCAGCTGGAAAACCCTGGACTATTTTCAAAAAATATTTTTTTGTTACCCACTGTAATTGTGTTTATCATGTATTGTATGGGGCAAAGGGGTGTATGGTCGGAGTGTTTGGGGCCTGTGTCGTGTTTCGGTATGTTGTATGTTTCTGTTTGTTGTATTTTTGGTATAGTGTGGTGTGAGTGGGGGGTTGGAATCAAATAAGCGTAAGCTTACTCCATCCCCTTTTCAAGTCACATGATTGTGAATTGTAATTGACTGTGAATGTTATTTTTGCTTTACTTGAAATAAATAAACAAACAAACAAACAAACAAACAAACAAGACCCTTAACCTGGTCTAAATACTAAAGCTGGATGAACCTTCAGAGGAAATCCTTGGAGGTGGTATAATCAGGGATCCACTGTAGATCTAGTGGCATTTCCTGTCACCAACTTGAAAGGAGCGCCACGGTGAAGAAAGCACCGGGGGTCGTGTCCTGTGCCCTGCATCTGCTCGGTCTGCAACACGAGCCTGCTCTTACCTAGCATGTTTCAAACCACCGCACAAACCAACACATTCTTCAAATATGTATAAACGTCATGATGGATGCGCTTCACTTTTATGGAACTATGTAAAGCATTTGTCACTTTATTGTGCGTTGAACCTTAAAGGGACATGGATAGTCTCGTCCGTCATGTTACAGCCATCTAGTTTTTCATAACAAGCATTACACAAATTATTTTCTGGTTTATAAGAGGTGACTTAAGGACTCTCCTAAGGGAACGCCTATCGCTGTTTGTCCCACCCACTGTTCAAACATAATAAATAGCACCTTTGACCTGCCTGAAACGAATAAATAATAGCATTTGTTTACCATTGGATCATTAGCATTAGTTTGTGCGTCATAGATACAAGACTTACGAAAGACATGTGTAAAATGCATATTTCTTTGTCCTAAAGTGTGGACATAAGCCTCTTCATAATGCTCTTCATACACATTTGATGAACTCACTTTTACCATTTTGTAAGTTTACTGATGTATAGGTCTTTTAATGGCATTTTTACACCTTGTCCACAGACTGAAATCTAGCTACAACTAGCTTTGTAGCAAAAACTGGCACGTTTACAGAACTCTGCAGAAAGTCATTACTGTGCATGGTCCCTGTTCAAATGAATCAATAAATACACTTTTAGCCATTCAAATAAAACACAGATCAAACTAACAACGCCCCCAAGAGGCACAGCTCCATTCCTTTAACAAATCCTGCATCCTGACACCGACCATCACCTCTCCTTGTTCATCGAGTAACTGGAAAGTTTCGTCCAAATCCTCCTATAATGTTTTGAGTTATGTTTCTCAAGGCGCGTTCAGACCAAAAGCTTCAAAAAGCTTTTGACGCGCTTCAACTTACGCCGGGATAGTTTTGTCATTTTGGTGCTTGAAGCTTTTGACGCGAGTGACGCGCCTGACGCCGGTGGGAGGAGCTTTTCTGTTGTCTGTTGCAGTGTTGCCAACTTAGCGACTTTGTCGCTAGATTTAGCGACTTTTCAGACCCCTATAGCGACTTTTTTTCAAAAAAGCGACTAGCGACAAATCTAGCGACTTTTTCTGGTGTTATTGGCGACTTATCTGGTGTTTTGGCGACTTATCTGGTGTTTTGGAGACTCGTGAAGCACGTATTGTTCTGCTGTCCTCAACGTGAGCCCCTCCCCCGTCCCAAAGCACTTACAGGCGGCCAGTCTCACAGTAGCCTTGCGCAGCAGTCCCAGCTACAGTCTATGGGCGGAGCAGAGAGAGAGAGAGGAGACTCAAAAGCACAGGAAGTTTTCAGGCTGCTGCAGACTGAACTTCAGCTCCACCACCACCACACATCCAAAGCTCCCCGGCCACTCCTACCACCGCCACCCCCCACTACCCCCCACTCCATCCGCGGCAGCTCTGTCCGTGACTCTGTTTTCTCTCAGTAGTGGGTCACATTAAATCATTTGTTATGCCAAACTATGAAAAAAAAAAAAAACTTACAAAAATAAACCTAAGTAACTCTGCCAGAGTGTGTCTTTTGGGTCACTTTGCCGGTCCCAAGCCCGGATAAAGGAGGAGGGTTGGTTGTAGAGCTAGCAATTTCACCCTACATAACAATCTTTTGATTACATTTGCTGTTATAACATTTAACAATACAGGACAAAACTGATGTGTGTAATGTGGATCTAGACAAAGCATTAAAATCATTAAATGTTGTTAATGTTGAAATTATTTTTGTACATTTGTAGTTCTAAACATATTTAGGGTGTTTTTACTCACTTTTGTCTCTCCCACGACCTTATTCCTCTCTCCTACAGCGTCCGTTACAGTTATTTGCAAATGGCAAATTATGCAAATTATGCAAATTAGGCGATGACGTCATTTAGCGACTTCTAGCGACTTCTACTTTCCTTACTGAGGAGTTGGCAACACTGGTCTGTTGTCAGGACAGCGGTGGATTTTTCAATGAGCAGCGAGCCTTTATTTGTTATATACAGCAAAATAACGTTGTTGTAGGGCTTCAACAAAACATGTTCTGGGTTCACCACAGACTTGAGAGGCTTCAGTGTTTGCAGAGTTCCGTCATTTACTCCAGGAGCTGCGTACGGAGGAGTTTCGCTTTCAGCGGTACTTCCGCATGTCACTCGCCCAGTCTGAGTTCTCAAACCCCGGAGCTCGCCTCTCCCTCGCCTCTCCCCGGCTCTAGCTCGCCTCTCCCTGCCTCTCCCCGCCTCGCTCTCGCCTCTCCCTGCCTCTCCCCGGCTCTCGCCCGCCCGGAGCTGCCTTGCTCTGAGCCAGACTCATCGTCAGCCTGCTCTTATTTTAAATAAACTAGGTTTACTACACAGCATGTGTACAATGGTTTTTGTTACTCAGAACGTTACTACTCATACAAATAATATTACAAATAACAATAATGACAATAAAACAGCAGCAGCAGATACATGACTTCTCTTCATGACAGAGACAGACCCTCTGCTGCTGCTCCTCGTCTCCTGATTGGTTGAAGCCCGCGTCAAAGCTTCAAAAGCTCAGCTTTGCTCAGCTTCGGCGTCAAAGGGATTGTTGTGATACGCGAGCGTTTCGCGCGTCAAAAGCTTCAAGTGAGCGCGTAGTACGCGCGACTCTTGAAGCTTTTGACGCGCGTCAAGTGACGCCGGGGCTCTCGGCTTCCCCTGACGCGCTTCACCATTCACTTTCAATGGAAACCTGACGCTTTTGACGCCGAAGTTAAGTCCGGTGTGAACGCCCCTTCACAGACAAGCAAACAGACAAACTCTGGACCGAGGTAATCAAATTGCATGCAGCCCTAAACTTCTATTAAATACTACTTCCCCAAGCTTCACTAGAATGCCCCATGAAAATACAACAAATAAAATAACCAAAATAACAAGTCTCTCCAGAGAATGCTAAAAGTAGCATCTTGTGGTGCCAGTTTAGTTGTGTGCTTCTCTGACAAGTCACATCATGTCATTATCATTATGTTGATCCACCGCTACAGGCCTCAGTTCTTCTAAAGTAAGATGAGTTTCCCTGAGAACAAACTTGGCCTCTTGGGAAATGGAGGCTTGAGTATTTTTAGCTTGGCACTCTTCAAAACGATCACTTTTTTACAATCCACCCTTCAGCTCCTGTAACTTGATTACTGTGGAAGAATTTTATTAAGGGGGGGGGGGGGGGTCAATTGAGTAGTTATCACGGTTAGTCTTTGGACCAGTTCATCCGCTGGGAGTTTTGAATGACATGCATGTGCCTCTATCGGGGGGACAGCAGGTGCATGTCTTGCTGCTCTGACCGCTGCCAAGAAGGCGATAGATCAGGTTTCATGGCTTTGAACAACCAGAAGAAGATGCATGTCTGAATGTCTGAAGCAGGGCAGTGGTTGAACTCTGCTGGAGTTTGGAGAGGTGCATGGGAACAGCACATCTGTGTGAGAGCCCACGGCTGCCTGGCATGGGGCAGGGTAACCCGAGCAGGCACATGGGCCGTCTCAGCTCGTCTATAGAAAGACAAGAATCCTAAACGGTCTGCAAGGCGGTCTGGAAATGAGGTTATAGAGGTGTCCCGTTCACACGTGTTGCATAGAGGAGTAAGCACAGACCCAGGTGACGACTCCCATCCCCCTCGTTCACTGAGATTGTCACTTTATTGTGGTATGACTTATTATTGGAAGAATTCTATTTTGGTTTGATGGCAGGTGCCAGTACAACTCTGTCGGAAAGAAGCAATTTGTTAATAAGTCCAAAAGTTTCTTTCTTTCTTTCTAAGGATAACATCATACATATTTTTTTTAAATATTGTCACCACTTCGAGACACCTTTTATGAGAAAATAATTAGACCACAGTTGATATGAGCTGACAAAGAAGATGTGGAACACGGCCACATTTTTTGTGTTTTGTGGAATAGCCCACAAATTAGACAATCTTGGATTAGAAATCTGGATGCTGACAGTTACCTTGTTGTTCTTGTATTTAAGACTATAGGCTCTTGTGATGCTTCTAGTACACAAACATGAGGTGCCACCCTCTCATTGCACCCAATAGAATCAAAACTGCTTTGCAGATATTAAGTGATTTTTTTTTTCTGTATAGCTGCATTGTATAACTGGAAATATTACCTAGTATTACATTTCCATTTGCAATATTGTTAATTTGCATTCTTCCCAAACCACATTCACTTCTAAACATTATCACAAAGGAGATCTCGTCGGTGCATGTGGAGGATCCGACTATGTTAAATAAGTGCATTACGTTTGTGACTGAGTATAATGTGTGGACAGATGGACAGATACTGTAAATGCCAAGCTTAAATACATGCTCTGTTCACGAGAGCTGAGGATTATGGGAAATAATCTTTTATCTGAAACCACAAGTGAACAAGGAGTTCTTTGTTGAGGTTGACCGACCATATACTCTGTGTTTGTTTCCAATATGTTATACTTGTGCCCTGGAAAAACTCTTTCTATGTTTGAATTAATTAAAGAGTAAAACACATTATCACATTGTGTATTTATTAGAGAAACAGCTTATCAAATACAGCCAAAAGTTTAACCAAATTAGTACAACATTATGTTTTTTAAAATACCAGTAGCTAAGACTTTTGTGTTAGAAGAGAGTGATGGATCATGAAGTGCAATTAATTATGGAATAAAAACATTTGTCAACTTGCCAGTGACTTTTATTTATACGCAGTTTTGGCTGAAACGGACCCTGGGTAGAAAGCATGATTTGTTATGACCATGCCACTTAGTCCTTTACGCTGTTGATATCACCCTTCTCAAAAATCAGGACAAAAAGAGAGAACAAGAATTCCTTCACTGTTCTCATTTCTCCGGCAGGACTTGGAATACTTGTTCGCTCACTGTGGTCCCTCCAGTGACTCAGCAGACACTGTGCTTTTGGCTTCACGTCAGACACATTCTCATTAGCATTAGCTTTGTGTCCGAGAAGCTCCGGTGTCACGGCGATTAGCAGACTTTTGTCCGTATTCACTAGACCTGCAAATGACCGATATGGGCCATAAAACACAGGGATGATGTAACAAGATTTATAATGTGCTGAGTAAATGTTGAGGATCACAAATGGAGAGGGCTTCTATAGAAACGTGTTTTATGGATGTACTTAACATGACACGCAGTATTATGTGTGCAACGCATTGTTTTCAGCATTTAACCATTCTTTAACCAGGAATGGCCTGGCGATACAACATTCTTTTTGAGGGAGACCGAGCCAATCCTTGGTATCTAGGCAACAGTGCGCATTTACAGTTGGTAAAATGGACTGGACAGTATATATACATGTATAGACATGAAACTTTAAATGCTATGAGTTTATTGTTGTATTCCATCAACCTTTTGAATTGAACCATTTCCAGTGTAGATTTTGGTTTGACCTTCATCATTATCATCATCATCACCATCAATATTGTGCATGGCCTTAGTTTCCAGGCTTCTGTACAAACCATGCATCTTGTTAAAAATCCTTTGGAATGACCCTGTATTCGTACTTAAAAAAAATTGAAACAGAAATGAGACAAAGACATCTTCGACAATACAAGATGTAGCACAAGCATGTGGTATAAGTCAGATTGTAATATAAATGTGTTTGTATCATCGTGAACTAACACAATAATATAACTTTCATAATATTTTGACATTTTCATAGGCTGCCCACGCTTATTGCCCGCGAGGAAGTTCTCAAATCCTTAATATGAAGCAGTTTCCTCTTGTGCATGTCAATGAAGGAGAAGTAGTAGAATTAGTAGTACACTGTAAACCCTAACTTCAATCGTACTTCAGATATCAAAGTTATTTTGAATAGATTTTTCCCAGTAAGTAAATATTACTCATTCATTGTTAGTCTTTAGGAGTGCAGGGGTCTTTTTGGAGTGCAGGGGCCACTCCTGAAGACCTTCTATGACTCTGTGGTGGCATCAGCCATCTTGTACGGTGTGGTCTGCTGGAACAGCAGCATCACAGAGAGGGACAGGAAGAAGCTGGACAAGGTCATCAGTAAGTCCAGCTCAGTCCTGGGCTGTTCCCTGGACACAGTGCAGCAGGTGGGGGACAGGAGGGTCCTGGACAAACTAACATCTATGCTGGACCATGACTGTCACCCCCTGCAGGACACTCTTTCTGCTCTGGAGAGCAGCTTCAGTGACAGACTAATTCACCCTCGCTGTGTGAAGGAGAGGTTCCGTAGGTCTTTCCTTCCTGCTGCTGTCAGACTGTACAATAAGAATTGCTGAGCCTGTAAATTTCATTCATCTGTAACTAAGTAGATTCTTAAATCATGTGCTATGTGCAACTTCAGAATGTCACAGAACAATGTCACTTTACCTCATGTCACTTTACTTATATACTTTTTATCCTGCACTATTTAACTGTACAGTATATAACTGCACTACTACATATATATTTTTTGACTGGTATTGAAGCATTTTCAGCATCTACAGCTAGTTATGTTAGCTAAGAAACATAGCTACTACTTATTTGTATATAGTGTATATATTGTGTGTGCTCCCTGTGTGCTCTTACTACTGTCCTATATGTGCGCTGCAACATCGAAATTTCCCCACTGTGGGACGAATAAAGGAATTCTTATCTTATCTCATCTTAAAGCTTGGCTATATCACTCATGGTTTTCTTTGAATTGAACTGTTTCTGTTCAAGTAAGCCTCACTTTTGACATTTTGACGTGTAGATTCTTTAAGAAAGCAGGTATAGCAATGTTAGAGTGGCCTGGTGGCTGAGTGGATAGCACAATTGCCTCTCAACTACAATGTTCAAAGTACGAATCCCGGTTGGAGCATAATTTGAAATTTAAACTTTATTGCAATCACTTGAGTTTACTTGGTAATATCAAGTAAAGGATGTACTCGAGGAATTCAAGGGAAGTTAATACGCAATTTATTTCCAAGGTTTTTTCAAGTAAACTTTAGTTGACAGGGTTTACAGTGTAGTAGTAGTAGTAGTAGCAGTAGTGGAAGTAGTAGTAGTGGTAGTGGTGGTGGTAGCAGCAGTAGTAGTAGTAGTAGCATTAGCATTAGCAGCAGCAGTAGTAGTAGTGGTTACAGCTGTAGCAGTAGTAGTAGTAGTAGAGTAGTAGAATTAGCAGCAGCAGTAGTAGTAGTGGTAGCAGCAGTAGTAGTAGTAGTAAGTAATCTTTATTTATATACCGCCTTTTCACTGCACATCGGAGTCTCAAAGCGGTTTACAATTGTGATTTTTTTTTTGGGATTGGGGGTGCCAGTACAGGAGGCACATGCCAGATCTGTTATACATATTTTTAGTGGTAGGGGAAACCGGAGCACCCGGAGGAAACCTACGCAGACACGGGGAGAACATGCAAACTCCACTCAGAAAGGCCCTGGTCCAACCGGGATTCGAACCCAGGACCTTCTTGCTGAGAGGCGAGAGTGCTATCCACTCAGCCACCGTGCCGTAGTGATGGTAGAAGTGGTGGTAGCAGCAATAGTAGTAACAGTAGCATTAGTTGTAGTAGTAGAGTAGTAGCTTTAGCAGCAGCAGCAGTAGCACTAGTAGTAGTAGTAGCAGCAGCAGTGGTAGTCAGAATGTAGAGTAGATGCCTTGACAGTGAAGAGACGATCATCCGTGTTTTGAGCCTCAAGTGATTTCTCTGAGGACTTTTCTAAGAAATGCTCTTGATCTCTGTCAGAAACATCTCCGTCATTCTCTCGGTGACAGACAAAAGGCCGTCAGCGTCTGGAGCCTCTTCACGCCACATTCTGAAGAGCTTCTGAACTGCTCACTTGTCATTGAACGCTTTGTCGCTCATAAAATCCAGTATCTCAACAGAAACTGGACTAAAAGTAGCAAATGTGAGTTAGCAACATACTTTCTGCTCCGTCTTATCAATCACACTATTGTTTAGCAAAGGAAAACAACAGCGTCATATGCTCTGTGAGATCATCCACGGTGACGGTGACCTTTTGTTCCGATTTTGAAATAACATGAGTTTTTTTTAATCAATTATTTCCCCTGCGCTTTATGTCAGCTGTTGTATACTTTGTGTTGGATTCGCATGAATTATTGGCACAGTATATTTATTATTATTATTATTATTATCATTATTTATTAAGGACACAATACGATACGGTCATAGGTAAAAGAAAATACACAATACATAGAGTATATTCAATCAATCAATCTTTATTCATATTTGTGCTTTTCTTACACAGGATTACACAAAGCACTTGACAGTCCACATCACACACCGCACAAACATAAAACACCAAAATCACCATTAAAACACAAATCACACAAGTATTTAAAAACATTAACAGATAGATTGTTTATGCACTGCAAACTCATTTTGGTCGGGAGCCGAATTTAAACAGTGATGGCTGGTGCGGGGGGACTTTTCTTTTTACAATATATTATTTTCTAGTATTTTCAATACGAACAAAATTGGTTCAGTTACTGTTTGGATTGAACCAAAACTGTAAGTATGTCAGAAGAAGGTTTGTTATTGTAGAGTAATATACCAATGTTTTCATAGTTCTATTCAACTAAATCAAATTACTTGTTTAAATGTTTGAATACCTGAAATGGCATGGCTGTTTGCTTCCAAAAAACAATTTTAACTGCCCATGGTAGCCGTATTAACGTACGGTGGCCATCAGCGCTGCAAGTTAGTGTTTTGATAATGTCGCTATAACAAGAAGGTGGATGTCTTTACTATAGAAAGTAAGTAAGTAAAGTTTATAGGTATAGCGCCTTTCAGAGACCAGGATCACAAAGAGCTTCCCATTTAAAAACATACAGATAAAAATAATACACATAAAAGTCAGATTCAAACCTTTCCATCACTTATTTGCATCTATTTATCAAACTATCTACTTTAATGATGAAAAACTTTTGAATACAACTAAAGCCTTGTGTAAAGAACCTCCCCATCGCTATGGCAGGAGACCTGGTTTGGTGGGAATGGCCCCTGGATGTCACTTTGGACAGGCCCTATAGTGTATGCCCGGGGCCTCCCTGAAAGCTTTTGGTGGTGGGCCATCGATCTGCTCTCCGTCTCATTGATGCGGTTGTGGCTTTCTGTTGGAGGGGATTTCTCTGGATCTGAGCTGCATCCGGAAAGTGCAGCTCCGCATCACATCACTCACAGGTGGAAGCGTTGCCCCTGTTCCCTGTTCCTATGGTGAAAAAGGCCCTAAAAGGAAGAAAGGAAGAGTGTTTGTGTGTGCGAGCCGAGTTGTTGTCAGTTTTACTCAGAGCAGTGTGGATGTACTTTTCGATAAGGATTCCTAAGACTGATTTTCTTTTCTCTTCGACGAAAATGTTTTGTTTTGATAAAAATAAGACAAAAAAAACATCACATGTCATTATAAGAAATTTATTTGCCAACTTCCAACTGTTTTCTCAATGTTTTTTGCACTTGTCAGTTTAATTTTACTGCTATAAATGAATACATACAGTAACATCTGTATATTTATCATTGTGCGCTAAAGCTAGAGATTTCATACTTGCTTCTTTATTTTGCTGAAGCTACATTTTAGTTTAGTATAGACATATTGTTCATTTATCTTGTTGTAGCTGTGTGCTCCTCATTCCTGCTGTCCTGTAACTGATGATGCAACACTGAAACTTCCCCACTGTGGGACAAATAACGGCTCTTGGTTACTCTTCTATAACGCTCTTTCTTTTTATCTTCTCTAGTTTATCATAGAAGACATGAAGCAACAGCAAACCAACAAGCACAGCGTCCTGCACCGGGAGGACCAGCACATCACGGTGGAGGAGCTGTGGAGAGCCTGGAAGACCTCTGAAGGTAAAACCACTCTGAACTCTGAGAACCAGGCCTTTGTCGAAACAGATGATTATAGATGGATGGGTTGATAGATAGATATAGATGCTAGACAGATGGATAGATGCTAGATAGGTGATAAATAGATGGATAGATGCTAGATAGATAGATACAGTAGATAGATGCTAGACTGATAAATAGACAGATGCTAGATAGACAAATAGTTAGATGCTAGCTAGCTAGATAGATAGATAGATACTTTATTAATCCCCATAGTACACATTCAGGTGTCCAGTAGCAGCAGAAACACAAACAAAACATACATTTTTGCAGCTACAGAGGTTGTGTAGCTGCTGCGAGTTATGGTGCGGTTTAAACACCGGACAACGTTGTGTAACATAAAGGAGACGTGTGGCGTGACTGGATCTGAACCGGGGCCAACGATGATGAAAGACGTGGATTATGTTTTTAGGCTCGGCCCGCGAAACTCCCACTCGTGTTGCAAACCGTCGGCTTTAGTCATAATCCTGTGTTTGTTATCTTCATGCTTCATCTGCAGATAATGTTTTGGCGTGAGTCACATGAATGTTGTCGTCCGCTCTTCGGTCTTGACCTGATGAAAGTTTTTAACAGCTGATAATCTTGAATTTCCTTTTGGGATGATAACAAACAGGTGTTCGAATGAGAATATTGTTTTTTTTTTGACTGGGAGCAGTGCAGGTCATTGAACATATATGGTTGAACATACGTATTTGTCGACACCTCAGATTGCGCCCAAAGGTTAATTTTCATCTGTAGACCCAGAGGACGGGGGTCACAGGGCAAATTAGAAACGTCACTTCATCATTTAAACTGAATTACAGAAATGAATGAATTTTTGAACGATTTTTTCTGAATATCAATCAATCAAGCAACGTTTATTTGTAGTGCGTCTTTCCGACACAAGGCAACACAAAGCGCCTCACAACCCCACACCATATCCAGCAAATCATAAACATAACCTACATATACATACAAAACACTAGAAATATTAAAAACAGAATAAAATCACAAGTAATTAAAAACCTTAAAACATTAAAAACACTCACAGGATTAAAATAATGAATGGCCACAATGCACTAAAAAGAGTAAATATAAAAAAATATATAAAAAAAATAAATTCCTTCAGTTATACAGTATGCTCAGCTCAACAGAACCGTTTTTAACCTGGATTTGAAAACTGCCAGAGTAAATGCCAGTCTCACATCTTCAGGAAGATTGTTCCAGATTTTAGCTGCATGAATCTGGAACGCTGCCTCCCCATCTTTAGTTCTGACTCTATCACTTGTAAATGTATTCTACCCATGCTTTGTTTTATATCAATCAATACATGTTATTTATAAAGTGCTTTTCATACATACAACAGTTAAGAAAAAATCCCACATACCCATGAACGGACCACCCAGTCACCCACCTCAAACCACATATATTATTAAATACACACACATACACACGCACACACACACACCCGTTAGTAGACACACCTAAATGGAAAGGTCAATCTTTCTCAAACTGTAGTTCATGAACCACCTCCTCAAAGTGCTTAAAAGGCAATAATCAATCAATAAATAATCATAGTGCATTAAAAATAAAGATACAAATATAAAATCCCTCAGTTGTAAGCACAGAACTGTTTTTAACCTGGATTTAAACATGGTCGGAGAAGAAGCCTGTCTCACATTTTCACGAAGATTGCTCCAGATTTTAGCTGCATGAATCTGAAATGCAGCCTCCTAATGTTTGGTTCTGACTTTGGGCACCAGCAATTAATTATTCATGTTTTTAGTTACACATTTTTGATCTCCTTTTGGTTGATCCTCATAAAAAAATATCTCTAGAAATAGTGTAGTCCTACTGTCCTAGATGTGTCTGTATATAAAATAATGTGTGTATGCTTAGCCCTTTTTAAATCAGGTAAAGGTACAATGGAGGGCAACAAATATTCAGTGGTACTTGGTAAGATTAAAAATAAAGAAAAATATAAGCCTTTTTTTTATTCATGAAATGGGAAATGTTGGCATAGCTCAGTTCATACACAAAGCAACTCAAAGTGCGTTACCACACAGTAAAGTAAACATGAACACATACATAGATATGCCCAATACTTTCACATAATTTCCCGTTTATTATTTAGTATTAATTTAGTGCTTGTGTTTTGTGTTGTTTCAGTGCATAACTGGACCAGTCGGGACGCGGTGCAGTGGCTGAAGGAGTGCGTGGAGCTGCCTCAGTACGAGAAGAACTTCAAGGAGTTCAGAGTGACTGGGAACACCTTACCTCGGTTTGTCCTCCTCATATTACCCTATGAAATGCTGCCCCCTGCTGGTCAATGAGTGTAACGCATGCACTGGCTGAATTTGATGGTTTTAGTCATCAGAAATATTGACTTAAATACGACTGTAAATGTTTAGTGTGCCACAAATGGTCATGAATCAAACTAACTTTTCATTAGCATGAATGGAAATAAGCCGGTAGATTTTTTTTGGATCTAAATACATTTATTTACTATTAATTTTTCTCATAGATAATCCATGTTTGTTCCAACAGAGATAGTAGAAAGACAAGGCTTATTAGAAAACATTTCACATTGTTCATTGTAAGTCACTATTTGAGGCTTTGGGCTGAGAGCAGAGTGAGGGAGGACCTCTCTTTTTCACTTTTATTGTCTGAAAAACTTGATTTAAAGATGTGACAGTGGCCACAAAATACGTGCGTGTGAAAACTAGTGCTCGAAGCATATTTTGTTTTAGAATGATTAAGTACAGCTGTAACTCGCAGAATTGGAATATCGTTCAAAAGTCTGTTTACTTCTGTTATTCCACTGGACTCACAGCTTGTATAAACTAGTAAATTGTGAAAATGGACCATAATCATCAAAATGATAACAAACAAATGGGTGACTTACTGTTTTGAGAGCGGGAATCTGAAGACTAAGATAGATTCTATTACATGCTTGGATTGATTGCTTTCCTTTCTTTTGGTCAAAACAGGATTAGGCTTAAAAGCAAAACTCTTAATAATGCCTGTCCTCACATATTCAACACAAGACTGAATCAAACAACGGAACATTATGATTTTACATGTCATTTTCAGAATCCGTGAGTACAGGTGCTAAATGTTTACTATATATGCACTTTTTTCTGTTTAACAAGAACATTTTGTGATAAATTGTACCTTCAATATTGAGTTAAAAGCTTTGAAATGGAGCTTTCCCTGATCTTTTTCTCTGTATCGCAGCTTCCACTAACCCTTTAACCCTTTATTTAACCAAGAAACCTCTTTTTCAAGTGAGTCCTGGACAAGAAGAGGCAGTAAAAGTTACACACAGTTACATACGTTTTTTATGGATTGAAAGTCGGTCACCCCAACTTGGATCACGTGACATTTGACATTTGATTTCTTATGTACTAATATGCCTGCCAATATTTTTTCTCATTCCAGAATAGCAGCCAACGAACCGTCCTTTCTCTCCATGCAGCTGAGGATCATAGACCAGCGGCACAAACAAAAGTTGGTGTTGAAAGCCCTGGACGCCGTGCTCTTCGGACCTCCTCTACGTAAGTTCTCCACAACATCTTGGTCCGGTTTCGATCCGTCCTTCTGCGTCACTCACAAACCCGTCTCTCTCCCCGTGTCCTCGCTCCAGGTCCGCAGCACAACTGGCTCAAAGACTTCATCCTGATGTTCTCCATCGTGATCGGCGTGGGCGGCTGCTGGTTCGCCTACGTGCAGAACAAGTCCAGTAAAGTGCACATTTCTCAGATGATGCGAGACCTGGAGAGCCTGCAGCACGCCGAGCAGAGCCTCCTGGACCTGCAGAGTCGGTACGGGCACAAGCTGTTCCTGCTTTTTAAAAATCTTTCAGACAATGGGTTTTCAGCTCAGAACGAGGCCAAGACAAACAAAGGGTTAGTTTGTTTTGAATCTGCAGGAGAGGAGAGTTTAGAGAAGAGAGGGCAGTGGGGAGTGGGGAGTTTACTCTGAGATGGGGAAGTTGGTTTAGGCCTGAAACATGGATTGATATGGATGGATATAATAAAGTAATACATAATCATGATCAATCTTTATCACAGACTGGTCCAGGAACACATCACATAAAACACAAAACAACACGTTCTAGAAAATCCCTAACATGATGCAAACAAATCAGAAGTTTTCTAAATTTTGTGATGTAAAATTTATTAAAATGGAAAGACACCAATGACGTGGCAGTAACAGTGAAAAGCCCTAATAAGGAGTTTCTCTCTTCGATGATACGAGGTTATTGCGTTTTCAGATTCAGATTCATTTTATTTGCAGTGAAACCACATTGGAATACATTTGCAAAAGTCCCCAGTGTGCACAAGACAAGTGCATAAATACAAGGTTAAAAGTAAAGAAATAAAAACAACTCAACTTTTTAAGTATTTGAAAAAATTGTATTGGAAATTGTCAAAATTGTGATTCATGTTTTCCCCAAATCGCCCAGCCCTAATAAAGGGCATTGTAAAACACCAACATTATCCAAAATGTTCTTTAGAAAATTGATAAATCAGTGTAGTCAGTGTTTTACATCAGTTCATTAAAAAATAAAAAACTAACGACATAGATGGTGTATTTTTTATTTATTTATTTGCCCATGTTAAATAACTGCTTTTAAAGATTTCTGTAACTTTTGAGTGCCTCAGTGTTCTGTCTAATACTAATTCAATGCAATTGCAGTGAAAAAAAGGGGAAGGAGAGAATGTAGGAGGCTAATGGTTTTACTGCTGTGGTTTTCAGTAGTACGAGTTTACAACCGGGAAGTTGTTAAAGGGAAGTTTCTGCTCTGGTTGATCTCACATTATCGGCATCACATTTTGAGTAATGAATTTGCTCGGTGGCGAAGAACCCATGATGATGTTTTGTAATCGCTACACTTAGTAGAATTTGAGAAGACGGTACATTAATATTTACATTTACATCTCATGCATGGATATTTTATAATATTGTAAACCCACATTTGCAAACAGAAGCATGAATAAATTAAATATAAATTCACATTATTCAATTTTTGTATTACCGGTGATCAAAAACAAAGAAAAAAGATAACGCACGAGATAAAAGCCAAAGTCCTAGTTTATCTCCTGTGCTTTTCTCTAATCTCTAGTTGAGGAATTGACAATCTTAGTTTTAATTTAGGGCTGTATAAAAAATGATTGAATCCTTGTTTTTATATTATTTTAGGTATTTATTTGAACTAGTGCGATGACTATGAATTAAATACAGAATTCCATAAAGAAGTGCCTCCATCATTCTTCTTCTGTGTGGATCCATCACTCTTGCCTGAATTATACTTATTGACTTTACTTTCACTTTGCAGATCTGAGTAAAGTTATACACATCATGTTCCAGTTTGCCCCAGGGCCTTAAACAGTTTTAAATTATCTGAAGCACGGGCACTTGTACTACCACTGTTTAAGACCTTGTTCGCAAACCTAGACCTAAACCTGTATCTGTGAAAGATTCTGAACGTCTTGCCGTGTTTCAGTCTGGAAAAGGCCCAGGAGGAGAACCGCACGGTGGCTGTGGAGAAGCAGAACCTGGAGCAGAAGATGAGGGACGAGATCACAGGAGCCAAGAAGGAGTCGTACAGACTGAGGGAGCTGAGGGAGGGAGCCGAGTGTGAGCTGAGCCGCCTCAAGTACGCCGAGGAGGAGCTGGTGCAGGTCAGGACCACGGGGCTCAGAACACACTCGGAGACACCCGGATTTAGTTTATTTGCGTATATTTAGTAAAACCACATTTGAATACATGTGCAAAAGAAGCCCAGTGTGCACCAGACCAGTACATACATAAAACAAGCTAAAGAATATAAGAAATAATTGACAAAAACAGTTTAAATAACGCATAATAATGGCTTTATCTGGTGGTTCTTTCACAAACTATGTTGAGGACCTATTGGGATTTAAATGAAAATATTGTGTACGGTCCCTTTAACTCGGCTAAAACTACAAATTGTGCGCATAGTAAAGCTGTTTGTAAGTGTGTGCTGGTGCGTGCTGATTGGCTGCGACCCTCTTGAGCCTGACGTGTGCCTCTGTGAAGGTCCGGAAGGCTCTGAAACGGGCCGAGAAGGAGATCCAGTCTGAGCGCTCGGTCCCGGAGGCTCTGCAGAAGTGGCTGCAGCTCACACACGAGGTGGAGGTGCAGTACTACAACATCAAGAAGCAGAGCGCAGAGTTTCAGCTCTGTGTGGCCAAAGAAGAGGTACCGGCTTTTTACGATGACAGTTAAGATTAGTTATGATGAAAGAAATTATTGTCAGAAGGGAAATTGGCGGTGGGAAACAGTGCTACACAGATCTGCATGAATGAATACAAGGAAAAAGGAAAACACATAAACTCATCTGGGTTTTTTTTTTTTAACTCAGAAATGAGCTCTGGAGTCCTGGCTGAGAACCTTTTGACCACTTTTACCTTATTTTTTACCTTCTTTTCTTGACTTATCTGTTGTGTTTTTATTGTTTTTTGCGTAAATGTGATTTTTAACAATCTACCCATGGGTACAAATAAAGTCATTGAGCAGTGCTTTGAGGTCTCTGTTTAGTCCAATTCCACATCAAAATAAATGATAAATCCTGGATAAAAAAGAATATATTGTTCATCCAGTTTTAAAATGTATTTATTATTAGTTATTAGTTACACAGTTACAGGAAGTAGTGTCTCAAAGTGCTGTAATGTTATTGTTGCTCCATGACTTTCACTTTCTCCTGACCCCTCTGTTGTTTCAGCCCCGTTCTAACTATTTTGTCTCACTGTTTTATCAATTCCAGGCCGAGAAAATCAAAAAGAAAAGGGGTTCTGTGTTTGGAACTCTTCACGTGGCCCACAGTTCATCGCTGGATGAAGTGGACCATAAGATTTTAGAAGCAAAGTAAGTATCAGTTCATAGTGATAGGCTGTTGTTTTCACTCAAACTCTGTTATTTACACCTATTCTACAGTCTTTTTTAATTATTTATTTATATTTAACCTGCACAATACTCTTTTTTTATTTTACATATATCAATATTACAGACAATATAACATACAAAATAAACTTGTACCTTTAAATTCAACCTTGGACAAAGTCATGACTAAAGATTAAGTGGAAATACATTTATTTAGTATAATTGTATTAAGATTATTAGATTATCTATTTTTAACTTTTTATAACATTTTATAACTTTTGCACCATATTCCAAAAGCAAATTTGTAGTTTGGGACGTCCTGCTACTTACAATCAGATTCAGATCCATTTTATTTGCCACTTGCAGTAAAACCACATTGGAATACTCGATGGCAAAGCAAATAATTATGATTGTGGAAGTCGTGGCAATTACGAGTCAATTGTGATTTTATATGTATTATCCACTCAATATTATCAATAGAAAGTCATCCTCAATTCAAAACCGTTCACATATAAAGCAATATCTGTCAGGGTGTGGAAAAGCGGCTCAAAAAACAGACCCAAAGTCAAAA
This sequence comes from Knipowitschia caucasica, assembly GCA_964034765.1. NCBI lineage: Eukaryota > Metazoa > Chordata > Actinopteri > Gobiiformes > Gobiidae > Knipowitschia > Knipowitschia caucasica. Next base: position 23,832,257 of record OZ035841.1, read on the forward strand.
AGCGGATTAGGAGTTTTAATAGAAAGAGGCTAAAATCACAAAACAACAGCAAGATGCAAGAACACGTGATAAATACAAACTGTTATATTCTGCCATTTAGAAAACCCTCCAATAATCTTTACCTTTTGATTGAAATTTCTGACTAAAAAGTTGTGTGTTGCAGGAAGTCCCTGTCGGAGGTGACGGCCTGCCTGAGAGAGCGCCTGCACCGCTGGCAGCAGATCGAGAAGCTGTGTGGGTTCCCGGTGGTCAACAACTCTGGTCTGCCCAGTCTGACGGCCAGTCTGTACTCGGACCACAGCTGGGTGGTGATGCCGCGCGTGTCTGTGCCGCCGTATCCCATCGCAGGAGGCGTGGACGACCTGGACGAGGACACGCCCCCCATCATCCAGCAGTTCACATGTGAGAGACGGAGGCGGTGTTTGGATGTGTGCTGCGGGGAGGGGGTTATGTAGGGACTGAGAAGCATCTTACTGCAAACATCTAAACAAATATGAACTGGTTTGTATAGAGCAACCAGTAGCTCACCACCCCCTTCCAAGTAGCTCCCCAAAGGATTTAGATTTTACATAAATATTCTGAATATTGAAAAACATATTAATCACATGCCCACAAAAGTAAAAGCTTTTGCACGTAGGACTACTTAAATTAAAAAGTAACATTATTTTATGTTGAATGATTGACAGATTGACAATATATTTATTTGAGCCTTAAACATTGCCTTTGAAAGACTTATACAACATTGCACTGTGATAGAAATGTGTTAAACTATAGAATATGACGATGAACAATGTAGAAACCAATAATTAAAGTAACTAGTCATTTTAAAATGTAAGGAGTAGAAATTAAAGATATTTGGATATAACAATAAGGGGTAAAAGTAATTAGTAAAGTAAATTTATTTGGTTCCTCAACACCAGACAATAGGAATTTCTGATTCTCCAGTACAGAAGAATGCCTTTTATTTCTACTAAGAAGACAAGATGAACCTTAAATTAGTAAAGTACTAGAACCAGAGGGGAAAGTACACAATTATGTACTTATCTCTGGTCCATGTACTCACTGCTCTGTGAGTGTAGATAGATAGATACATAGTTACATGGATGCATATATAGATAGATATATACATAGATAGATCAATAAATACACAGATATATACTTTATTGATCCTTCATAAGAGAAATCCAGATGTCCAGCAGCAGAAACCCATACATTAATACATATTTCTAAAGGTTACGAACGATAACCTTGTGGCCTTACATGTCTCTGCTCTGTGTGTTTCAGCTCCTGGCCTCATGCGTCCTCCTCTGACCCGCAACAGCAGCATGTGTCGCTCTCGTCGCGGTCTCCTCACGTCCCCTCAGCCCTCGCTCATGTCCCCGGACCCCGACCTGCTGTCCATGGCCAGCTCCACCCTCTCCTATCACCCCGAGGCGGACGACGAGCACCTCATGTTCAGCATAGATAGGAGAGGGTACGTAGCTCCCTCCGCCAAGCCCAGCCCGCCGCTCGCCTCCGCACGCTGGGTCACGCTCAGGTGGATTACCCAGAAGCCTCTCTGGTGGTGGGGACCCTGGTGGTGGGGACCCTGATGGTGTAAAACTGCATCTTGGGAGATAAACTAAACATAATCTTAAGCTTTCCTACTGTCATGATTATATGTTTTATGGTCTTAGGGGAGTCTCTTATTATGGGTCAAGTCATCACTGCAAAAAATGATAAAATATTAGGTAAAATTTGCTTGAATTTATTGTTTTTTTAATCTTATTTTGAGTACATTGTGACTGTCTTAAAACAAGATTTTCCAATGGAAATATTTTTTGTATCTTTTTAAACAAGATAATATTGCTTTTCCCATTGGCAAATCTGGTTTTAAGGCAGTCATAATGTGCTCCATTTAAGATACATTTGGCCAAATTTGAGCAATTTTGGACTTTTTTGTTCATCACTTTTTCCTGTGATCTGTACTTTATGGGCTATAAGGCATAACTGTATATAAGCCACACCACCTACATAAACACAAAAAACTATTTTGTCTACATTTGTTAAACAGAAAAATATATGTTTATCCATTTGCTCCTGTGTCATCTGTAAGTAGATAATTTCAACCTCGAGGCTCAAGAGACAGAACCAAACGACACCAGGTCATTTTGCTGCAGCCTTGAAGCACTTTTCTAAATGGTAGCAGAGTTTTATTGATTTAAAGTAAATCCTTTAATATTAGCAGAGCTCCACACTGAACAGACCGGTCCAGCCAAGAGATTTAAGTGCTAACCACTCAGACAGCAGTGTGTCACCACAACCAGACATTTAGCTCTATCTTTATCAGACGTTTTCCATCAACAGATCTCAAACGATGATGAATAAAGTTTTATCATTAATGTATTAATTTAATACAGGATTAATGTTGTATGACAGTATTTTAAGGACTGGCTTTAATTTAGTACTAAATGTACCTATCATTAGTGGTTTTAAACATCTATACAGATAATTAATGAGTTGTTCCAGTTCCAAAGCTTCTCCCTGGTGTTGTCCAAAAGGCTGCTCTGTCTCCTCTACTCTAGAGTTTGATCTACTCTAGAGTTTGATCCTCTGTAGAGTCTGTGTTTGACCCGTGCTGCTGTGTCGCTGTGTGCAGGGAGGCTCTTCCGGAGGGTTGCTCGGACACAGACTCGCTCAGCCCCATGGGACGGAAGCCGTACCAGTGCCCCTGCTCCATGAGCTCGGAGACCCCGTACAGGAAGATCTCGCGAGAGGAGCTGCTGCTGTACACACAGAGCCAGGAGCCAGTGGCGTCCAGCCCCACGTCCAGCAGCAGGGACTCCACCCCCCCTCCTGCCACCAGCCCCTCCGGACCCCCCTCCACCAGCCCCTCCCCCGCCCTGGAGCACCACCCCTTGGCCCCTGACCTCACCTGCACCATCCCAGAGTCCCACAGCGCTCCGCCCACTCAGAGCGGGAAGGGCCTGTACAACGGGCTCCTGGAGAAGTCCTACAGCTTCAGCCAGCTGCCCCCCAGCATGCTGCCCCCTGTGGGCCGATACCCCTCCCTCACCTCTCTGGACTCGGAGGGACGCAGCATGGGCCGCGAGCACAAGCTGCCCAGCACCTCCTCCCAGGACTCCTGCGACAACATGGACAAACTCAAGCGCTCCTCATCCAAAATCAAATCTTTATTTAAGAAGAAGAAATAACGACACAGAGAGGATCGCTCTCTCTAAACTCTAACATGTTCTCGTTGTCATCAGACGAATGTAGCTCAGCCCACGCTGACGGCCTTATTTGAATATTGCCTTTACGTTCATGCAGCCTCACAGGAAGAGGAAGTCAGACACGCGTCAGAGAAAGGTCAAGAGTCACATTTGCACAAGACATGTTCAGTTGATTTCATTTGAACCAAAAGCCACTGTGTTGTTGAATGGTGTTAACTGCAGACTGTGGGAGTCTACTGAGTCTGTCTGAGATTTAAAAATGACTCATTATTTTACTAAGTTATTCTACACCATGTGAAAGGATGTTATGGTCCAGTGTTTAGCCTTGGCCCTAAAGCACTTGACTCTTGTTTTGAAGCAAAGGTCTGTTGCACTACTGCGCTCCCAGTGCTCTGGGACAGTGGAGTTTGGAGGAGCCTCCTCCGCTCTGTAGACTTCTAGTGACTTTGTTTTCATATTGTTTTGGTCTTAGATGTTTTACATAGATTTTTATTGGTGATGAGCTGAAGGCTATTGAATATGCAGATATGGGTGATTTCATTACATCCAACGTTCTCAATCTGACCTTTACTACTTGATTAACTGCATCCTGTAGCCATATCTCCTCCTGTTTGTCTTAAGCTCCCTTCCCTTCAAACTCAGTGTTACAACCAGAGTCTGGGTAATGTTCCATAATAAGGAATTCAATTTCAAATGTAGCTATGGATGTTGGTTCAGTCGTCAGAATGAATGGAATATTTTTTAAATATATATATATATATATCTATATTGTAATATCAAAATAGTTTTATTTATGTAGTCCACAATTGAATAAAAAATAAATGTTCTTTAGTGTCTACAATGTTTGTCAGTATCTATTGATTTCAGAAATGAAAAAATAAAGTATGAAAGAATATAAATAACATATTTTAAATGAGGGAAAACAGCTCTTCCAAGGTAAGACCTGTAAGAGTCTTTTGAACATACACTAAATATGAAAACAGATACAATAAGAGAACTATTGACACTAAGTGGATATTTGGTCCCAGCTGGTGCTTGTAACACTGAGCTTGTCCCTCACGACGCTGGAGCTGACCCATGCAATACGCTCCTGTGGGCGGCTCACGGCCTGATGTCAGAGCTCAACTTCACTGTGATCCACCTTCTCTTTCTGCTTCATGACGCAGACCGCCACCAGGGGGCACTGCGGTGTCAGGGCTCTGCCCAAACATCTATGGCGCTGCCTCAAGAGAACAGCACACTATGAAGGAACCACAGAAGAAGTGGAGACGTGAATGTTTACGACTCATAGTTTTTGTCATTGTGTGTGTGAATATATTTGTATACTGTAATAAAATTAATAAAAATATGGAGTCAATAAACCTGTGTTTGTATCATTCCACTGGGAATAAAACATCTGAATGTTGATATCAATGATATTTAGTTTATCTAAAAAAAACAACGTCACAAAAGACAACTGAAAGCAGAACGCTCCCTCTGATGTTGGAGTGTTTTGCACAACGACACAACAACTGTGTTTCATCTGGTACAGTGGTCTCCCATCTTCGGACTAACCAGGACCCGCACTGCTGAGCTTCTGAGATCTGATGGCGCTTGGACAGGAAGGCATTCACCGTTCCAATTTATTTTTCATTTTTGGGATTCACCAATTTCACTGATAAGATTTCTTAAGTTGTGATCTGGACAAAAACAAATCAAGTCCTTGTGATGAAAGGAGAATATCCAATTGTGTCACATTTCATCCAAAAACATTTCAAAATCACCAAAGCAGTCACTGGCGCTCAGGGTTCTACTCCGAATCCAACATCAGTATTCCACTGACAGCAGGAGATCAGAGGAAAGACAAAATAACGACAACAAACATGAGACTCAGCAGGAGGCCAAGGTCACCTGGATGTGCAGAGCCGGGAGGACTGAGAATGTGAAATCACCAAAATATTTTCCATCAAAAACATGGAGTGGTTAAAAAGAAAGAATTCTGTCGTGCTGACACTTGACAACAGACTGACACAGGAAACAACGACATTTTACACTTTTATTTTTCATTGATGTTTGAGATTTGTAGCGACGGTTCAGACAAATAGCGAACTATCTGAATGACGTCACTAAGACACGCCCCCGCCGCCTGTCAACTCCCGCCCACATGTTTCGGACAAACACTGCCAAAATGAATCAAATACCTCTTGTCACTTTAGACGAAAATGATAAACCAGGGGCAAAATTCCACCATCAAACCATCAGGGATCATAGTGTAGACCAATTAAAACGTTGGCTTGAATGTCGTGGTCTTCCAGTGACTGGTAGAAAGTTTGATTTGATAAAAAGGTAATGGTGAGGATTATGCTAACATTATCTAGTCATTTAAATTGCAATGTTAGCGCCTTCTTTGTTTATTTTGCTCTGATTAACTTCCATTTATCAAGTTGTTTTTTGTACTGTCCATTTCGTAATTAGTTTGATCATTTAGTTAGCTACAGTCAGCTGATATTATAATAGATCCATGGGGTCACAACGGGTTACGCCACTGTCTCTGAGAGAAACTATCAGAGCTAGCCACACTCAGTAAACGCAAACGACAATCAATCAACATATTTAAATGTTAATGCTAGAATATAATATTCATACAACACACGTGCACAGAGGTTTTCAGAATTATCTGTTAAGGTTTTCATGACAAAAATACTTTTTTAATGCGACTAAAGCGATCGCTTTTTTAAAGTAGGTGAACTAAAACCTTTGGGAACTATTTTCTTTGCACTCATTAAATAAACCTTTTGGCATGAATAGTGACAGAAGTTTATTTTGTGTGTTCAGTTGGTACAAAGCCGTATAATAAGCGGACCCCGACGCGCTTCGTCTGTGCTTATTTTCCGATAGTCACGAAGTTGAAAAAATCCCTCTCATCTTTCTTCAGGTGTGAGAATTGTATACATTCTGGATTAGGACAAACAATACTAATATGGATTGATGGGGCTAACTACATTCAGAAGAGCTCAGACGGACCTGATACAGCGGTCCAGGTGTAAACGTAGCTGGGCCCAGTCCCATACGTTTAGCCAGGTCCAGTCCCAGCTAAACGTAGCTAGGACTGGATCTGGAGGCTCCACAGTTGGTCCAGCGAAGTGTTTTGAAAAAACATGTCCTTTTTAACATTTTCATGAGAGAAATTCTGCTGACCACAAGCACCCACCTCTTGCACTTGTCCTGGTCTGGTCCTGGTCTGGTCCTGGTCTGGTTCGATGGTGTGGTTTAACGAACAGGTTGAATGTTACTACTTTCATATAGTCCTTTTCAGAGTATCTGAAATCGCTCCCACAAGCACCATAACTGCAGTGTTTTGTTGTCACCATGATTCAATGATTTAGCCCAAATAAATACACACGCGTATGAGGAGAACACAGTAGTACTCAACGGAGTCGGACACAGAAAGGGCAAGCACTATTTGCGACTCACGGCAACTTCCGGTGACTCGCGTGACTCAGGCGCTGTGAGCCGCGACTCAGCAGCCAGAAGTCGTGACTCACCGTTAAAAATAACACAATTCTTTGCTTCTCAGGGGTATCTGGGAATGATCAATGAGACAATATGGATCTGGAGGCATTGTTTACAAGTAATCAGTATGTTAGACACTCTACATCAGCTAGTATGTGTTTGTATAGCAGTCCATGTCCGTTAACCACTGACTCAGGCGCTGTGAGCCGCGACTCAGCAGCCAGAAGTCGTGGCTCACGGTTATCAATTTAACTTTTTAGGGGTATCTGTGGATTATCAATGACACATTGTGGATCTGGAGGCATATATTTACAAGTAACCAGTATGTTACACACTCTTCATCATCTGGTATGTGTTTATATAGCTCTCCATGTTCGTTAACCACTGACTCAGGAGCTGTGAGTCGCGGCTCAGGAGCTGTGAGTCGCGGCTCAGGAGCTGTGAGTCGCGGCTCAGGAGCTGTGAGTCGCGGCTCAGGAGCTGTGAGTCGCGGCTCAGGAGCTGTGAGTCGCGGCTCAGGAGCTGTGAGTCGCGGCTCAGGAGCTGTGAGTCGTGGCTCACAGTTAAAATACAGCATATTTTTGCTTTTTAGGGGTATCTGGGAATTTCTAATGAGACTATATGGACCTGGAGGCATAGTTTACACGCCTACTTCACGACACGCCTCTGTCCTGCAGGCCGCAGAATGACTACTTCGAACCCGCAGCAACACCTTTTTGAACAGGTGTGGGCTTATTCTATACATTAGCACGTAGCTCAACATGTCCTTCCAGTGATGTGCGGCACCACTCTGCTGCTATTCATGACTGAGCTGTATATGTTCCTGTATTGGGAGACAAAGTAACAGCTCATGTGGAAACAAATGTTCATGTTATAGTGCAATGTGTGCAAATGTATTAGCTACAGCCAAGTGCAAAACTGAAATGTATCAAACCTAAACCAAATCTTTATTCTTTATAATTGGTCTATTAAAGTGAATTACGTTGTGCATTTTTTTATAAAGTTTGTTTTCCTTCTCTTCTGTGTGTGGCTCATCTTGATGTGTCGTCTCAGTAGTTCTGTAATTCAAGAATAACCGGTTAACTACACTTAATTTTTGCATAGAAAAGAAATGAGAGAAAAGAGGCATTAAGGAGAAAAACATGTCTTGATGGCTGCAGCATGACACCTGTATTTCCACTGCATTTGTATCCTGTATAATGCTCCAGGATCAGATGTTTAAAGGGTATAAGGGAGCTACACTTTTTGGAAACCCTAAAACATTTGATTCAGGATGATCACGGAGGCAGTTATGAGGGAAAGTACAGGTGCCATGCAGCAGTCATACAGCCACTGGGCCACCAAAGGCTCAAATAAGCATCTTCAAACATTTCACCACAACAGAAGTTACTTGAATTCTGTATTTTGAACATCTGGGTTCGGTAACATGATCATATAAAATTATGTCATTAGGGTCTTTCTCTTTAATTCTCTATTTACAATAGTAAGTCCACCTCAGCACACTATCCTCTAAAGTTAACAATAATCATTTTTTTTAGAATTAAAATGCCCTGAAATGAAATGCCCTGATGCTTGTGTTTGTTCAAAGACAAAGAAATCTCTACTCTGGGTTCTTGGCTCACTTTGTCATCCACATTATATTACTATAAGGACAAATTGGTACAAGTGGCTTTTATAATTGTGTTTGTTTGTGTATTGTATGTATTTTTTCAAATGCCTTTAGCATTATTAATAAATAACAAATAAAATGTCTCAGTGGTTTTTTAGTTATTTATTTCTTATGTGACCAAACCTGTGTTATACACCTTGCCTCATCTTTTGTCCTATGGAGTATACACTCTGCTCTGTATCTGCAAGTTTTGTGTATTCTTTGAAGCCACAGAATTACAACCAAGGAATTTTACACAAGTTTTTTTTTTTTTTTCCTGTTTAAATGTCATGCCCTTTAAAATGTTAAAATGATTAAAAGACAGATTCCAAAAAACGAAACAAAAGAACCTACCTCAATATTTTGGTGAAATTTAAATTGCAAGCGAGATGTCCAACGTCGTGCATGATTCAACATGAGATTAGACAGCGCCCCCTGGTGTCAGCAGACGAGTCCTGACTTATGTCTCGTAAGTCACTTGTTAACAATAGAGTAATACAAACACATATCAGCTGGTAAAGTATGTATGAGGCACTGAGGACATGGAAAATGTTCATCCAGATACATTAATAATTCATAAATACTCCTAAAAAGTCTTTTTCATTAGAATATGAAATAAGCCCTGCAAATACATGTAATAATCTGTATTTAGGCCTGTATCACTTAATCAACCACTTGCACTATGACTGTAAACCTGCGCTGCTAATACTGAGTCTGTTTATTTTACTAAGGATGCACCAATACCAATATTAGTATTGTGCCGTTTCCACATACTTGTGCCGTTTCCACATACTTGTGCTCATACTCATTCATGAGGTCCCATGACTGTATATAAGATACCACGATGGGGCGTCTTGCTTCAGTGGGAGCAGGTGGTTGTGGGGGCACGACCCCACGATCATTAGGTCCAAAGACCAAAGCTCTGCCAATTGAGTCACTGTTGCCCCTAATAATTCCCAGATACCCCTAAAAAGCACAGATTTGTGGTATTTTTAACCGTGAGCTATGACTTCTGACTGCTAAGCCGCGACTCACAGCTCCTGAGCCGCGACTCAGGAGCTGTGAGTCAGTGGTGAACAGTTCATAGAGATCTATACAAACAAATACCAGCTGATGAAGAGTGTGTAACATACTGATTACATGTAAACTATGCCTCCAGATCCATATTGTCTCAATAGAAATTCCCAGAAACCCCTAAAAAGCAAAGATTTGTGGTATTTTTAACTGTGAGCCTCGACTTCTGACTGCTGAGTCGCGACTCACAGCTCCTGAGTCAGTGGTTAACGAACATGGAGAGCTATATAAACACATACCAGATGATGAAGAGTGTGTAACATACTGGTTACTTGTAAATATATGCCTCCAGATCCACAATGTGTCATTGATAATCCACAGATACCCCTAAAAAGTTAAATTGATAACCGTGAGCCACGACCCCTGAATGCTGAGCGTGAGCCGCGACTCAGAGCGCCTGAGTCACGCGAGTCACCGGAAGTTGCCGTGAGTCGCAAATCGTGCTTGCCCTCTCTCGAGTTTGTCCGAAACATGCGCGCATGCGCAGTCATTGGAACTATTTTTAGCACATTTCGGAAACCGGACAGTGCCCTATAGACACCTCCAAGATCCAACATGTTCTGCACTGGTCTCACAGGACCAACCTCTGCGCCAGTCACAGCCTCCTCCATCGTTCATAAACACAGACAATGTGGATCAAGTTGATTTACAGCCTCTGATTGTCATCAAACATTCTCCAGACTCATTCTAATCCAAGCCAAGTGGGAGAAGTGGCACACAATAGTCTGACATTTCACAGCCATAGCCGCCCCACTGTAGCATCTGGTGTTCCAGGAGGTCTCCCATCGCAATACTAATCAGGCCCTGCCCTGCTTACGTATCTTCAGAGATTCTGGCTTTCACCCGCAGGTGGCGCTGTGAATAATAAGCTGTATCTATCGTTTTCAATCATTTTTTTGGTAAAGCACCAAACAATGGTAATGATCATTGTGACAAATATAGTGGTTAATCCATTGTAAATAAAATTGTAAAATGCAAAAGCCATATCCCGTCAGACCTCTGGAGCTGTGCAGGGCAGGGCTTGGTTAGTGCTGTGATGGGAGACTTCTGAGAACACCTGATGCCACAGTGGGGCGGCTGCAGCTGTATAATGCAATGGCAAGACACTTCCCCCACATTGCCTAGAATGATTCTGGTGTGTGTGTGAATGGTTGGTGGTGGTTGGATGGGGTCAATGGCATATACTTGTTACCTTGCTTCTGTCTGAGTGCCCCAGGGCAGCTGTGGCTATAGTATAGTTTATCACCACCGTGTATGGAGCGAACAAATAATGACACATGTAGCATCTGAGTGTCCTGAAACGCCATAAAAAACGTTGCATTATAATAATTAAATCAAGAATATCGGTCATTTTTTAAACCAAACTCCATGTAGCTCTTCTGTGTTCTCCTAATAAACTGCAATTTATTAGGAGTCACTGTGATTTGAACTCTCTCAACTTTTATTTATCTGACCACAAGTGCTACACAACTTTAATGCACTAGAGAGAGTGGGAATAAAAAACTTGCGTCCTGGTTTGAAACTTTTGATTCACTATTTCACCTTTAACATCACAGAAGCTTCCCGTGCTCCTCTGTTCCTCTCTCTCTCGACAGCGCGTCTCGTCGCGATCCTTCAAACAAAGAACGCTGCAGCTTTGTGACCATGAATAAAAGATGGCCGCTCCCCGTGTTGGACTTATCAAGCGACGTATTCCCTTTGAGCGAGGCTTCGAGACAGCGCAGCGTGAGACCTACCGTACCTTTAACTTTTAAAGATAGATCGTGGACCTCACATAATGAAAAAGTGAAAACTAGTTTGAACTACACAGTATGTGAGAGAAGGAGAGAATCATGGCGCCTTTTTCAATTTGCTCCAACGTGTCCATTGTGGAGTTTGATCTGGGATTAAGAAAACTTCAGGAGCGATATTGCCGAATTCAGATATATATGCAGTATATATAAATAAATCATTCTATTAAGTCTCCCCAGGACACATTAAACAGAGAAATGGGATTCACTAATTCACATTTTGTACATTTCTGCATCATGTGTAAGATTGTAAACGTGGAAAACATTTAAGAGAAATTTATGATTTAATAAATTTCAACCAAAGTCTGTCATTTGTGTGTTTAGGCTAATCATCCATCTCTGGTTTTGTCGTGTCTTTGAAGCCTCAGCACATTTCTGATATATATTTTAACTTTTTATTTTTCATCCATTCATTTTCTTCCGCCCAATCTGTTGCTGGGTTGTGTGGGGGCAGCACTTAGCAGAGACGCCCAGACTTCCCTATCCACACATGAATCCTTCAGCTCATGGGTCTTCCCTGGAGTCTCCTCCTGGTGGACAGTGATGGGACAGCGGTCAAATTTAATGTTTATTCATTTTCAAATCAACGCTAACACACGCACAGGTCCAAGGTAATGACAACAGTGGTCGCATAAGGTAAAAAAAAACATGAAACACATAAGACACAAAAACACAAACAAAAGAAAAATATTTTAAGTTTGTCCTCTGATCAGATCCAAATGTTGCTCTTCTTAGCTCCATGTAAACGTGTCGTGGATAGTGAGTGACAGAGGTCTGTGGCGGCTGTCTTTTTGTAACCATCCAGAAGGATTCTGCTGTGCCCTGCGGAGTCTGAGCTGAAAAAGTCATCTATAGAAGAACCAGGGGACAGCAGGAAGCAGCAGGGGGCAGCAGGGGGCAGCAGGGGGCAGCAGGACCAGAGGATGGACAGGTCACTGGTCCCATCTCCCAGAGCATGTGCAGGTCTCCACGGCCTCAGCCTGGGACTCGCTGCAGGTCTGTCTCTAGACACAGGAGACTCTACATTCAATACAATACATTATTATTACTGTCCAATATAATGTCCTCTGAGCCCTGATGATGCTCCGGCCATTTTAAACCAAAACACAACACTATTGATGCATTTATTTTTTATTTTTTTGTGGAGTAATTTATATTAAAGTAAAAAAAAAAAAAAAAAAAAACTATTAGTAAGTAAAGTCAGAACTATGTTTCACAATATAAACAAAAAAGTGTATGAATGATTTTGAAATAAAATGACTACTTCTATATTAAAATCGTTTGTGATAATTCCAAAATATCAATATTTTCTAAACAAATCTAAAAAGAAAAACATCCCAACTCTGCTAAGTATTTGGAGGGTATAATGTAGCATGACAGGGACATTATATAAAGTTTAGCCAACAGGAGATATGTACCAGGTTTAACAGGAAGTGCAAACTATCTTTATGTCCTTTGGCAAAACACTTCACCCACTCCACTCTTCCCTCTTTTCCACAGCTGTAATTTCTTATTTCCTGCAGAGGGCAGTGTTTGTCTGTGCATCTCTAACTATCAGTGTCCACCAGAGCAGAAAACACAACAGAAAGAAGAAGAGAACCAAGAGCACAGAGCACAGAGCAGAGAGCACAGAGCAGAGAGCACAGAGCAGAGAGCACAGAGCAGAGAGCACAGAGCAGAGAGCACAGAGCAGAGAGCACAGAGCAGCCTGTTCTGGTCCCAGACCTGTGGATCTGGGGCATATTAAACTTTGATATGCCATACATGAATCCAGACTGAAATGGCGTTGATTGTTTGGGATGGAGGACTTTTCTCAAACACACAATACACTTATAACACAATAAGACATAATAAACAAATATGAGGGATTTGGTTTTACTTGTATCCGGTTAAGTCCACACAATACTGTTTGGCTTTTTTACCTGGAACCTTCCACAACGCAGGATTTACAGTCATATACAGTAAGTAGAAATGTATATTTATGTAGCGCCTCTCACTAAGCTCTTTACAATAGTTGTGGCATTTGTCTCTTACTCCACACAGAAATAGGAGCGTGGCCGCCATACTGGAGGCACATTTACAGACCAACACAGACGCGAGAGAACATGCAAACTCCACACAGAAAACTACAGCAATCAAAGTGGATAATGGCAAAATTGACATTTAACCATGTTTTCCATTCACACCTGCTCACAGGGTGTTTTTGGGGTGATCCTTGCATTTCTGAGTCATTACAAAATGACATCTTCTTTATCTGCTTCTTAAACTAGCAATATGTAAGATGTCCATGTCAAGTCATGAGTAAATGGCCCTAATTTGTCAAAAGGCTCTTCTCCCCTACAGCTTTAACTGATAACAGTAGTTTAACCGAGATATTCGAAATTTCAAAATGAGTTTTACAACCCCTAAATCTTGTTACTGTTTTCATTTTGATGTCCCGCCCTCCACCGTTTTACCAATTGGAAAGTCCGTGGTCCGGGTTGCCAGAGCTCACCACGTCAAGATAATCTCACTGGTAAAGTACCATGTGCCCGCAGAACTATAAATTGTTTTGTTTTGAATCTCAAATAATCAATGACAAAATAAGGAATAAATCCAGGGTTTTTCTTTTTCTTTGTGAAAACGGTGTTGGTTATAGATTTGTTGTTGACAAAACTCTTGTCTATTCAGATATTATGAGGAGGATTCGTCTGCATATCTGGCCACCTGAGTCAGACTTTTTGGCCAGATTATTACAGACAGTACTGCTCCTTTTGGCTTCCGCGCTCAAACACAAAATAGTCCCGATAGAATTTTAGCGAGTAGTGGGGACCAAGAGTCTGGATAGAGAAATGTCGACACACATGTGCACAAACGTCTTTCACCTTTTTATAGCAGCGGGTTTTGAGAGACTAATGTCATCTCCTGAAGTTCAACATTCCACCATCAGGGATTTTCCCACCGTTCTTTGAAATCCTTCCTCCCAACAGATGTTTGTCTGCTTCCCTCTCTGCAGCCTGTACTTTGTTGTGTGTTTATAGTGTGCTTATTGTGTGTCCAGGCTGTGTCCATCTGTTCGAATGGGCTCTACTTAACGCTGCTGTATGTTATATTATGTTGGTACCTTGTGATTTCATGTGTTTTTTTATGTCTTTTACTCAAGTGCTTTGCCCCCGGCTGGATGAAGAAAGTGGTTTGAATGGGGTTTCGGTCCAAATGAGGAATCTGTCGGCTCCATATACTGCACCTTCATTATAAAGAGGCAGCGGAAATCAATACAGTAGGTTTCAATACAGAAAGCACTGGACCTGTTTATTTCGTGTGGTCGTTCTGGATCAATAATGGGATTTAAAATGTATGCTGTTGACATCCGCTGTCATAGATTAAACAGGATATAGGCACCAGACAAAAGCACATACCGGTGTATTCTCGAAGACAGTGGATAAGGAGACATTTTTATCTTGAGCACCCCCTCGCCAGCGGCTTTTTTTAGGTTTTAATGTTTGATTGTCTTCTTTAGGGTTTGCTTATGACTCTTTTTTTGCATCATATGATTATTTTCCTATTGATTGAATGATTTCATAGCATAAATATATTTTCATCTAATTTGAGGTTTAGATTTTTCCTTTTTTTTTGGGGAGTTCATACTTGACTGAACCAAAACTGGAAGAAAGACTTGTTAATGCAGACTTATTATGACCCATTATTATTATCATTATAATTAATAGTGGGCAGCACGGTGGCTGAGTGGATAGCAAGAAGCAAGAAGGTCCTGGGTTCAAATCCTGGTCGGACCAGGGCCTTTCTGGGTGGAGTTTGCATGTTCTCCCCGTGTCTGCGTAGGTTTCCTCCGGGTACTCCAGTTTCTACCTACCACTAAAAGTATGTACAATAGGTCTGGCATGTTCCTCCTGTACTGGCGACCCCGCTCCCATCTCTGTGTGGAGTGAGAGACAAATGCCCAAAAAATAACAATTGTAAACCGCTTTGTGACTTTATGAAAGTCGGTATACAGTATAAATAAAGATTACTTACTTACTGGTAAATAAATTATAGTATCTTGTATTATTATGAATTGTGTTCTGAGTTCAATGATTAGAATAGAATAAATTATGTGGTTGAAAAAAAAAAAGCTTTAAAATGAATAACACGCCATAGTAGATCCTAAATGTGCTTCAATGCTTGCGATTTATGAATATTATATTTGAAGTACCCCCTATAACACCTCAACGTACCAAGAGATGTCTATACCCCCAGTTGGGAAACACTGCTCTTAGAAACCAGCTTTTGTTTTCTTGTAAAAAGTCAATAAAGGTAAATATATGATATTAGAGTTATGTTTTTATACTCGTGAGTTTCTGGATCTGCACAAAACATGTTTGTTTTTGGATCCTTGTGATCCTTGTTTATAGACATTAATATCACGGCCCTTGGAATCTGACTCAGAGGGAAAAAAAGCATAACAAAGGAGAAGGTCATTGCATCTACATACGTTACAAAGCGGCATTAGGCAAAGAAAATACTGTACGTTCCAAATGTCAACGTTGAAAAAGCCGCGTTGTTTATGAATATCACGGCTCAGTCTCAGACACGTGTGTAGAAAGAAGGGAACACACATATATTATTCATGGGAGATCAAATTAAATGTATTTTCTTATACATAGTGCATAGGGAGGAGACTCACAGACACTAGACGGAGAGCTGGCCACATTTATAAACACAGTTGGTCATTTCAAATCTGGTTAAAATCTGTTAAGAAAGACCAGTGAATGTGCATAACCCTTTTGATTTAACATTAGCGAGAGTTAAAACAGTTACATTTGCAAGAGTTAAGACTGACCCCAGAGCATGTCCTGTTTGCTAACTAACAGATTTTTAACTAACAAACTGATTCTAAAAGTCTGTTCTGTTCATCTTTGGAACATGATGAGGTTTTAAAATGCTAAAATTCACACATAAAAAAAAAAAAAACCCTTTAAGGCCAAAAATATATCCAAAACAGTAGTATTCATAAGATAAGATAAGATAGACTTTGATTGATCTCACACAGGATAAATGTACATGTCACATCTGGCATGGATAGAAACACTCAAGATTTGTGCAAAGAAAGAAGTGTGAAAACATGTTAAATGCAGGATATATTATGTAGAATAAAAAGTGGCAATTAAAGAAACAGTGGTAATAGTAGTGCAGGTTTTTTTAGTCCAACCCTAACTCTATCATCTATGATATTATTATTATTGACATTATGCACCTTTTTGGGCTTCCTAACTTTGTGACTTTTCTGCATCTATATGTTGTTTATTTCGGTGTGATAAAAAAAAAAAGAAATTCAGTTTTATTTCTAACTAAAATTCAAGGGGCTGATCCTGGTTCAGTTTCCCACATAGACTTTAAATTTGAACGGTCGTAGTCACACCTATCTCCCCCGTGTGTCAGCCAACATTAATACATTCAAACGTTCACAGCGGCTGAACCAGGCTGGTCAAAAAAAGAACACAGACTTTTGGACCATCCTGTAAAGCCGTTTTCAAGAGGAAAGAAGGCGGCATACATAAGCACAGGCTAATTCTCTTTCCGGGTACACCCCCACCGGCTAGGAGTGAGATTGCCCGCCACCGACTGGTTTTCCACCAAAGACCGATGCTACAATAGCAACAATTATTTATTTGCCAGCAGTTAGCATTTAGTCGTTAGCATTAGCATTAGCCAACAAACAGTTTTTGCTGTATTTAAAGTTATGTGGACCGGTACCTGACTAAAAGTGAACAAAGGTAAAAAAGAAAGAAAAAACTTCACACATTACTTATTTTTAAAATATATAAGGAAATCTAAACATCTCAGAATGTCATTGGTTTGAATAGTTTCACAATGGCAACAACAGATAAGTATTTCACCCCTTCTTGAGCAAAATCCTTTCAAATTGACTGCCAACAACAAAATAAATTGAAGATTGTCGCTAGAGGAAATCAACATTTTGACATATTTTCAAAACAATATCTGTTTTAGCAAAATAACTCTTCAATTCTTGGAGTCCTGGCGTTAAAAAGTCTTCTTCAAAAATCCCAGCCAGCCGCCTTTCAGTTTTGATCATTTTGCATTCTTCCCATCATAGACCCATGCACTTCCATCGCTCTGAACGTCATACCTGTTGCTAAGACAAATAGCTCTCCACACACTCCCAGAGATACACAATTTAAGCCGCCATCTGCACACAAAAGATAGGCAAATCCGTCCTGCCGCAGTGCACAGTGCATATATACATTTTCAAATCCCATCCTCCCATACCTGAGACAATGTTGAGCAGTGACAGGAGAAAGAGACCAGCGCCTTTCAGAGACTTTGCAGAGAACGAGGCTATTTTTACACAAGAACACGTTATTATTGGAGAAAAATCACCATTTCACATGGTTATTGACTATTCTTGTGTGTTGTCCGAGTTATTTTTGCTGCCGATTCATGTTAAGTTCCGCTCCCATCTCTGTGTGGAGTGAGAGGACAAATGCCCCAAAAAAACAAAAAACAAATGTAAACCGCTTTGTGACTCTGGTCTGTGAAAGGCGGTATATAAATAAACGTTACTTACTCACTTACTTATTTTTCGGAGGAGATAAAGTAGCAGACACATGCTGGAATATTTTTATCACATTACTTCTGATTTTTATGTATTCATTTCTTCTGAGCGTATGGCCACATGCAATTTCACACACAGTAAACATATGAATCATTGATGCACACATACAGTATATACAGTGTTTACATAATTGATGCATGGGCGCACATAAACACTTACATATAGACGTACAACATTTCACGTAATCTCATTAGTTATTGGGAAGAGGAGAAACTTAACACCCACACATGTGTATTGTTATAATAAAACAGTCTGTGATAAATTATTTATATTAAACATTCACAATGGTTATCTACAAACCTGTACAGACACACAAACGCAAATGTTTACAGAACAAAACCACAGAATAAGAATAAGTAATCGTACCACAAATGCAACCATAGACTGTAGATTGGATTGGATACATGGACAATGCTAACCTTCTAGCTCAGTCGTGTCAAATTCAGGCCCGTGGGCCAAAACCGGCCCACAAGACCATTTTTAGTGGCCCCTGAAATTATTATCCATATCATTATTACAGTAACTTGCAGCATTGATGGTAATGGGATATTATGGTATGCTAATTTTCAAAGTATATAAAAAAAACAAAGCAAAATTAAAGCCGCAAGCGGCGTCAAACGGCCCTTGCTGCACCACGCAAAGGAGGTGGCGCGTCAGCTTTCTGCATCTTTCCCGTATTTCAGATTCAAATTTGAAATATGGTGGTCATGCTTCTATAAAACCTGCTTTAGACCTGCTTTAGACCTGCTTTAGTCCTGCTTTAGTCCTGCT
Organism: Knipowitschia caucasica; assembly: GCA_964034765.1. Lineage (NCBI taxonomy): Eukaryota > Metazoa > Chordata > Actinopteri > Gobiiformes > Gobiidae > Knipowitschia > Knipowitschia caucasica. The sequence goes on from OZ035841.1 coordinate 23,850,857, forward strand.
TTAGACCTGCTTTAGTCCTGCTTTAGACCTGCTTTAGACCTGCTTTAGTCCTGCTTTAGACCATCTTTAGACCTGCTTTAGACCTGCTTTAGTCCTGCTTTAGACCTGCTTTAGACCTGCTTTAGTCCTGCTTTAGACCTGCTTTAGACCTGCTTTAGTCCTGCTTTAGTCCTGCTTTAGACCTGCTTTAGTCCTGCTTTAGACCTGCTTTAGACCTGCTTTAGTCCTGCTTTAGACCATCTTTAGACCTGCTTTAGACCTGCTTTAGTCCTGCTTTAGACCTACTTTAGTCCTGCTTTAGACATGCTTTAGTCCTGCTTTAGACCTACTTTAGTCCTGCTTTAGACATGCTTTAGACCTGCTTTAGTCCTGCTTTAGACCTGCTTTAGATCTGCTTTAGTCCTGCTTTAGACCATCTTTAGACCTGCTTTAGACCTGCTTTAGTCCTGCTTTAGACCTACTTTAGTCCTGCTTTAGACCTACTTTAGTCCTGCTTTAGACATGCTTTAGTCCTGCTTTAGACCTACTTTAGTCCTGCTTTAGACATGCTTTAGACCTGCTTTAGACCTGCTTTAGACCTGCTTTAGTCCTGCTTTAGACCTACATTAGTCCTGCTTTAGACCTGCTTTAGACCTGCTTTAGTCCTGCTTTAGTCCTGCTTTAGACCTGCTTTAGTCCTGCTTTAGTCCTGCTTTAGACCTGCTTTAGACCTGCTTTAATCCTGCTTTAGACCTGCTTTAGACCTGCTTTAGACCTGCTTTAGTCCTGCTTTAGACCTGCTTTAGACCTGCTTTAGTCCTGCTTTAGACCTGCTTTAGACCTCTAGCTCTCAGCCCAGGGAGCCAGATAGTGACTCCCAGGGCTCGTCCTCACACGGAAGGACAGTGAAGGTGTCAGTTTATTGTTCGAACTCACAGGTCTCTGGAACTGGAAAAACAAATGTCTTACGCAAATTAGATAATTTTGTTTAAATGTAAATGAAAAAAATGTAAATGTAAAAAATGTAAATGAAAAGAAGAAGCAATTGTTCTAGAATCATTTCAAATCATAATCTACTGAGGTGAGCGATGTTTAGATCTGCTTTAGTCCTGTCTTAGTCCGGCTTTAGTCCTGGTTTAGACCTACTTCAGTCCTGGTTCAGTTCTGGTTTAGTCCTGGTTTTGTTTTGGTTTAGACTCAGTTTAGTCCTAGTTCAGTCTTGGTTTTGTCCTGCTTTAATCCGGGTTCAGTCCTGGTTCAGCCCTGGCCTGGTCCTGGTTCAGCCCTGGTCTGGTCCTGGTTCAGCCCCGGTCTGGTCCTGGTTCAGCCCTGGTCTGGTCCTGGTTCAGCCCTGGTCTGGTCCTGGTTCAGCCCCGGTCTGATCCTGGTTCAGGCCTGGTCTGGTCCTGGTTCAGCCCCGGTCTGATCCTGGTTCAGCCCTGGTCTGGTCCTGGTTCAGCCCCGGTCTGGCCCTGGTTCAGTCCTGGTCTGGTCCTGGTTCAGTCCTGGTTCAGCCCTGGTTCAGCCCTGGTCTGGTCCTGGTTCAACCCTGGTCTGGTCCTGGTTCAGTCACGGTCTAGTCCTGGTTCAGTCCTGGTTTAGCCCTGGTTCAGCCCCGGTCTGGTCCTGGTTCAGCCCTGGTCTGGTCCTGGTTCAGCCCTCACTCTTCTCTTGTTTCAGGACCATGGAGCAGACGTTGCTGGTGTCTTTGCTGCTGAGTGAGTTTCCTTTGTCTCTTATTTTCATTTATTCTGTTGATTTGGACACAACAGACACTTTGGACAGAGCAGGTGCACTGCCTTTAGTTTTAGAGCCAGACCATGCTAATGTTCAACACTTGTCCAAAGAAAGCTTTTAGGACACAAATTCACACATTCAAAATGTACAAACATAAAAGTAATTCAACATACAGTTCATTAACCATGTGAACAACGTTGTTCCGATTTCAGCCACACTTTCAGACGAAGATGTTTAAGTCTGTTTGTAGTTTTAGGTCAGTGGGAGGAGCGTTCCACAGTTTGGCTCCATTGAAGGAAAAGCTGGACTGTCCCAACGATGTTCTGGACTTAGGAACCAGACAGTCCCCACTGACCGAGGCTCTGGTGTTAGGCCTTCGAGAGCCTCGACATCTGACCACCAGACTAGGAATTCTCAGGAAAAGCTCATTAAGAGGATTCAGTGCGCCCCTAGTGGTCACTTGTGGGACATGCACCCTCTGTGTAATGTAGTATTTTGCTCGTACTGATGTAAAGAATTGACTGTGCGACTTTGGTGGGGATCGGAAAAGTTTAGGTCTGGAGCCTCCCATAGGTGGCGCTCTAGAGTCATATTAGCTGTGTATTTTCACACCATTACACTTATTGTTAGTGATGTGAGTTTCCGTAGGTCTGAGCCTGTGGCCTATTCAATCTGGAGCACTGGAACACACAAAACATGGTGTTATTAGAATTGTATGATGTCGGCAGTAATGACACTATATAAATTACACATATGACTCTGAGGACTATATTTTCAAGATTACATTTATTGTTGCTGTACAGAATAGTTAGGATTTGGCCTTGGACCCCGACAGAGGACTGTGAGGAGGCAGAAGGGGAAAAAGATTATGAGATGAAACCCCCCGGGGCCTAGACCTTGGTGGTGGGAGCTATAGGAGAAGGGAGAAAGAGCTAGAATGAGACGGAGATGGGGAGGAGGACGGTTGCAGCATGAATGAGTTTCTGCAGTGCCTGATGCAGCCAGGAGAGGGCAGTGTGGTGCTGTGATTGACAGATTGTTGTTGCTGTGGAGAGATGACATGGTAGAAGTCTCAATGATGAAAAACCTGGGCCTAGATAGAATTCACAAACACAGCACCTTGAACTGCCTGTAGGTGGTGCTGTTGCACTCACAGTTTTGTGTTGCATATCGCTGTGTTCAGGGTCATACGCTGTATTCGTGAATTCATTTCGGACAAACATTGTGCTAAAAAAACTCATTCAGCTCAGGGCTCCCCCAGTGACTCGGTTTAGAAATTACACTCAGCGATTTTTGGGCCGATCCGAGCACTAGTGCCCTATTACTTTTTGACAGGTGGCGCTATAGAGCTCATATTGGGCGTATGATTTTAGTGTCATTGCGTAATATTAGTGATGTCTCAGCTCTGTAGGTCTGAGTCTGTGGACATCAGGGCTCAGCCAAAACACACAAAACAAGGGATTATATAACTTCAATATGTCCAGATTGTAAAATGACGTGGTAGAAGTCTGTGTGAGGAAAAATCAAGGACTAGTTTGAATCCAAACATGAAAAGCCACATTTTCTAAAAAACTTCAGAGCATCATGGCCGACTTCCTGTTGGTCCCAGAGCGAGGCTCAGAGAGATCTATCACGTCTGGATTTCATGTACCTTCTCCAAAATATGCGTCTGACTCTCATAGACATTGCAAATTTAAAATTTCCAGGGGGCGATATAGAGGCATTCTTTGGACAATCTTGAAACGTTCATTTGAGTAAGTTTATTTGTATAGCACAGTTCATAAACACAACTCAAAGTGAACAAAAACGATAGAAACAATCACAAAACTCTTTAAAATCATAAATAATCATAGTGCATTTTTAAGACGGAAGAGAAAGTCCTTCAGTTGTTGCAGAAACAGTCCCAGCAGGAGGCTGGTCCCTGTACTCCTCAGAGTCCCAGCAGTAGGACAGTCCCTGTGCTCCTCAGAGTCCCAGCAGTAGGACAGTCCCTGTGCTCCTCAGAGTCCCAGCAGTAGGACAGTCCCTGTGCTCCTCAGAGTCCCAGTAGGAGGCCAGTCCCTGTGCTCACATTTGGCATAGATAGAATCACAGCTCAAAACAGAGAACCTGACAGAGAACCTGACAGAGAACCTACAGGATGTTAGTGTCCCTTGTGCTGCAGCTGTTTCAGTCTAACCTACTGGAGACAAAAGCAGGATAAGAATCTGTAATTATTAATGAGTTTGTTTAGTTTAGTTTTGTCTTTTGTTTGAAAGGGACAGTGCAACATTAGGCTCAAAGACAGACATGTTCTGCTCACTTCCATAAGCAGCGTTTCCACCACAGGAACTTCGGGGTAATTTTCCAGGGCCAGCCCAGTCGGTGAGTGTCTCCGCTGCAGGAACTTTCCCCACAGGGCCATTTACAGGAACTTTTACGGGAACCAACGGAGTCCCTCCTCCATGCTAGGTACTCTGTTGGGCCCTGGTGGTACTTGAGGCTAACCCTGCGCTGATTAGCTAAAGCTAGCGCAGGCTCAGGCCGCTCAGACGCCAGCAGAAAGCAGCAAAACAACCGGCATTAGCCCAGCAGCATTAGCCTAGCATTATTAGCTTAGCAGCATTAGCCTAGCAGCATTAGCCTAGCAGACACCTGGAAACCGCGAGCAACAGCACGGCATTGATTGAGACAGGGTTTGAGGCATCGCAGCGAAATGAAAAGATATATTAAGACTTCACCTTAAAGCACTGAGGATTCATCACACTCCAAAACAAGCCATGAAAAGTTTTAAAAAACTGAAACAGGACTATAAAAAAAACTCAAACACCAAAACAACCAGAGCGGTTACGACCGTAAAATAAACAAATAGGTTTGGCCCATGGATCTACAATAATAACGGGTTTGGCGTAATGAGTTTTGCTTATGCGGCAATCGAAACTCATGACGTGGCTGAGTGGTCCTACTGCAGCGGAGACACGGCCACTGAGAGGACCGAGGGAGAGGAAGGTTCCTGTAAAAGGTCCACCTTGCTCCTTTTACCATAAACTCCTGCGGTGGAAACGCGGATAGCTATTATATAGCTATAGCTATTGTGTGTGTGCGTGGCAGGTCAGTTGTGTTGCTGTGTGTCTCTGGAGCTTGTGTATCACCCCGTCCTGGAGCCCATGTCCTGGTTGGATGCTCAGAGCCACTGCAGACTGTACTACACAGACCTGGCCACTGTGAGGGACATGAAGGACCTGCTGAGACTGAGGACCGCTGCCAATGGACTCACAGACCTCTGGACCGGACTCCATCTGACCAGTGAGCACCCCAATGTGTGGCACTGGTCTCAGGCGGCACTCCAGTACGACGAGGGAGAATCTCAGTGGGCGGTCGACCAACCCGACAATGATGGAAACTGTGTGGACTCTTGGGTTCAAGACACCTGGAACGATGAACACTGTGATATTGTTCTCAACTGTTCCATCTGCTACGATGGTGAGACTCATCTTTCTGTCTACAGCTGAGAACCATGTGAGAGAGTGGCTGACTACAGGAAGAACTCACTTTATATTTCCGTGCAATAGGCTGAATAGTGTCACTGTTCCATACAGAACCACTCGTGTCACTGTAACTGTGTCCCAGAGCCTCATGCTGCTAACAGGATGTAAATATACAATTATATATTTCTGCTCTAGAATATACAGGATTTTATAAGTGTACAGTTTGGGCCAAATCCCTCCAGTATCCGATGAAGTGTATCGAGCTGGCCCAGTCTTCCGCGGCCGGGACTAAAACCACACTGCTCCTGAACACGAGATTCGACTGAGATTCGAATCTGAGATTCGGTCGAAAGTCTCCTCTCCAGTACCTTGGAGTAGCCCTTACCGGGAGGCTGCAGAGACGTTTCAGAGACAGTCCTACAACATCCAGAGACTTTAGAGTCAGTACGGATCTCATCCACTCCCGGAGCCTTGCCACCAAGGAGGCTGCCAACCACCTTGGTGACTTCAGGGAGATGGAAGCATCCGCCTCAACATCCTCAGCCTCTGCCTCAGGAACAGGAGGAGTGATTGGGGAGAACCTCAAAGTATTCCCTCCACCGCCCGACAATATACCCAGTCGAGGTCAGCAGTTCTCCCTCCGCACTGTACACAGTGTTGGCAAAGAACTGCATCCTCCTCCTGAGGCGCCTTCTGTGAAGGGTGAAGGGGTGAAGGGTGGGGGACGCCCATGTGGCGTCCCCCACATGGGCCCCAGGAGAATAACTGAGTCCCCACTCTGTGGGTGCACTGTCCAGTACCCCTACCAGGGACTCCAAGAAGGACGGGTACTCTGCACTGTTGTTTGGCCCGTAGGCACAACAACAGTGAGAGACTTGCTCCCCACTCCGGAGGCGGAGTGAACCTTCTCATTCACTGGGGGGAACTCCAACACATGGAGATGGGGGCAATGAGTATGGCAACCCCCGCACGCCGCCTCTCCCCGTGAGAAACACCAGAAAAGTGGAGCTTCCAACCCCTCGCAAGGAGTTGGGTTCAGAGCCCAAGCTGTGTGTGGAGGTGAGGCCGACTATCTCTAGTCCGTATCTCTCAACCTCCCCCACGACCTCAGGCGCCTTCCTCCAGTGACGTGAAGTTCCACGTCCCAACAGCCAGAGGCTGTGGGGGGCGACTTCTATGCCTTCGACTCCCACCCTGTAGACTAGACCAGGGGCATAAAGCTTCAGGGAATATAGCTCCCAGGATCACCCGAGTCCTTTAACTCCCCCAACACGGTGAGATGGCAGTCCATGAGGAAGAACTCTTGCTTCCTCCACTGTCAAACCTCACACTCACCACTCTCTTCACATCATTCCATCCAGACCTTGGCCTACCTCTCGGTCTACTACCACTCAATTATTCATCACTCTCTTCGTCACTCTCTCTTCATCCGTTCTCTGCATATCAAAGAGCAGGGCCCATATCGTTCTGGTTCAGCCTTTATTTTCCTCTGAAAAGTATGTCTTCTGTGAATGTGTCCGACAGAGGCCTCCAGCAGTCCTGTGATGGTCTCTCAGTCTAGGGACTGGTTGGCGGCTCAGCAGTACTGCAGGAGCCACTACACAGACCTGGTGAGCGGACTAGACCAGTATGCACAGTTCCTGCAGACCTTCCCTGTGCGTAACGCTAGTTGTTGGATTGGTTTGTCCCGGGACCACTGGGGCTGGTCCGATGGAAGCAACTCGGACTGAAGAAGAGCTTCGTCTGCCACGGAGGTAGAAGAGTTTATAGTTTGTTTTATTCTACTGGATTTAAACACTCTGAGCTTTTACCATGTTACAAACAGAGCGAGAGGGGCATAAGGAAGCGGCTGGTCTCTTTCTGGTCTCTTTCTGCTCGCTCACTTGCTCTCTCTCCCTGGTCCCTCTCTGGACTCTCTCTGGTCCCTCTCTGGTCTCTCTCTGGTCCCTCTCTGGTCTTTTTACACACTCTCTCTCTTGTCTCTCACTCTCTCTGGTCTCTCTCTTGTCTCTTTCTGGTCTCTCCCTGGTCTCTCCCTCTAGTCTCTTTCTGGTCTCTCTGTCCTTTGAGATGTCTAGAAGTGGTGAAAAATATCAAGTAGAAAGTGAAATATGAAATCTGCTTCTCTACCACAGACTGAAACACAACACACCATGAGCAGAACTATGAGCAGAACCATGAGCAGAACAAGCTGAAATATTTGTGTTTCTATTTTTCAGATCTGAAAATTAAAAAGACTGTGGTGAAACTCAAAATGTCGGCAGCTGTGGATCTGAACTCACTCAGTGCCCAAATACTGCACCAGGTGTGTATCCTTCTGGGTTTTTAAGATCAACATTTTCTTTAGAAAAGATCCAACACATAGTAGCAAAGGCCAGAGACCATGAGAGACCAGAGAGACCATGAGAGACCAGAGAGATCGAGGAGCCGGAGACTAGTGAGACCAAAGGACCAAAGTCCAGAGACCAGAGGCTAGAGACTACAGACTAGAGACCAGGAACTAGAGACAACATACATTAGACTGACAGTTTAATTGGGATCACATAATAGAAGAGAGGAAAGAGAAGAGTGGAGAGAGAAAGAAGAGAGAGAGAGGAGAGAAGAGAGAGAGAGAGAAGAGAGATGAAAGGACAGAGAGGTGAGAAGGGAGAGAGAGAAGAGAGAGAGGAGAGAGATGAAAGGAGAGGAGAGAGTTTGTTCCCACATGAACTCAGGCCTTTCTGTTTCTCCTGGAGTCTGGCTGGGTTTCCTCCAGGTGCTCCGGTTTCCCCCCTCCTGACAGATGACATATTAAAGTTGTATTATTTTCTACAGCTGCAAGAACGGTTGAATGCAAACCATCTGGGCCAATTAAAACTGAGCTAGAAGAAAGACAAGAATCAGTGTGTTTTCAAAAAGCAGAAGTCTTCTACCATGAAGGGACCAGGACCATGTGACGCTGCCTAACCATCCATGCTTTACTGCCGTCTACTGTCTGCTTTGTATTTAATTGTATAGCGCTTTTGATTGAGAGAGAGAGAGAGAGGAGAAGGAGAGAGAGAGTAAGAGAGAGAGAGAGCTGAGAGAGAGAGCTGAGAGAGAAGAGAGGAGAGGAATGAGAGAGGGAGAGAGGAGAAAGAGAGAGAGAGGGAAAACAGAGCGAGAGAGCAGAGAGAGCTGAGAGAGAGGGGGGAACTGAGAGAGCAGAAGGAGAGAGGAGAGGAATGAGAGAGGGAGAGAGGAGAAAGAGAGAGAGGAGAGAGAGAGAGGAGAGACGGAGAGGAGCAAGAGATAGAGAAGAGAGAGAGGAGAGAGAGATAGAGAGGAGTACATTGTGTTGTGTTGTTATTCGTTTTTTCATTTCTGCCTCAAGAGACAGACAGCATTACTTTGGGTTTTTTGGCCTTTTTCCTTTCTCTGTAAACTTGTTTCACGTTACTCACTTCACAAACAATGTCCAAACATACTTAGAGATACTTAGAGATAGTAAGTACTAATACATAAAAAAAAAAAATGTAACTTGAGAAAATAAATGATCGTTTCACATTTGCTTAAAGCAAACTGAGTCAGGCCCTTTTTGATTTGGAGCTTTAATGCAGATGACTGAAATATGGTGTCTGCATGACTGTGTCTGCATGACTGTATCTGCATGACTGTGTCTGCATGACTGTATCTGCATGACTGTGTCTGCATGACTGTGTCTGCATGACTGTGTCTGCATGACTGTGTCTGCATGACTGTATCTGCATGACTGTATCTGCATGACTGTGTCTGCATTACTGTGTCTGCATTACTGTGTCTGCATTACAGTGTCTACATTACTGTGTCTGCATTACTGTGTCTACATTACTGTGTCTACATTACTGTGTCTACATTACTGTGTCTGAATTACTGTGTCTGCATGACTGTGTCTACATTACTGTGTCTGCATTACTGTGTCTGCATTACTGTGTCTGCATTAAGGTGTCTACATTACTGTGTCTGCATTACTGTGTCTGCATTACTGTGTCTGCATTACTGTGTCTACATTACTGTGTCTACATTACTGTGTCTGCATTACTGTGTCTGCATGACTGTGTCTGCATTAAGGTGTCTACATTACTGTGTCTACATTACTGTGTCTACATTACTGTGTCTGCATTACTGTGTCTGCATGACTGTGTCTGCACGACTGTGTCTGCATGACTGTGTCTGCACGACTGTGTCTGCATTACTGTGTCTACATTACTGTGTCTGCATGACTGTGTCTGCACGACTGTATCTGCATTAAGGTGTCTGCATGACTGTATCTGCATTAAGGTGTCTGCATGACTGTGTCTCCATTAAGGGTTCTGCATTAATGTGTCTGCATTACTGTTGCCCTGGCATTACTCGTTGGGAAAGCAATAGGCCCTTACCCCAGTTGGGGTTGGGGCCTAAATATTTGTTGTGGTTGAATCCAAACCCACAAGAAAATAGTATCCAAATTCATGTGAAATAAAAGGTCAAAATACAAAAAATATGTAAAAGATAATGATACTAATAATAATAAAAAGTTAATCACTTTTATACTTTTGGTCCCAAACAGCTCCTTTGTTTTAAATCTTGGCCCCTGACCGGAATGAGTTTGACACCCCTGTTCTAGCTCAATAAAGCTTAACAAAGAAGTGCTCATGGACAAAGTTTATTGTTCCAACTCGCTCTGGCTCCTACTGACTTACATTGAAAAGTAACCGTTCTGGAACCGTTTGTCTCACACTCACCATTTTAAGCTTAAAAAAGATCTAGACCCAACTGAAAATATTAAATGTCATTTTCATGTGTCACAAATATGACATTATAAATATTACATTGTTCTCTCTTAAGACAAAAGAGATTTAATATAGATTTCAACAGTTAAAATGTGTTTGTGGCTTTTTACTTTTACTACACAAAGACATACCTTAATATCTTGATTTCAGGACATTTACTTACATTTATTTACATTGATCATCCAGGACAAATGTCTTCTATGTGTTTCGACAGCTTTGTAAAGTCCTGCCGTTGTGTTTTTGAGCTACACAAAAACACATTGAATTGAAAGATAATTATATTTCCCTTCCCCTCTGCTGACGCCCCGGTCTGAGGACACACAAGTCAAAACTCCTCGACCATTACCCCTCCTTTCTGCACGTGGGTCTTTTTCTGAAAATTGCAATCGTGCGACCTGCCAGCCAGCCACGCCGGCCCTTTCAGTGAAATAAATAAGGCACAAATAAATAGATGGCTGTGGTTATTTTGAAATTAAAACAATCAGTCAAAAGTGGGAAGAGAGGGAGCAGCGGAGACCGGCCGTTATTTGCAGAGGGAGTAGTTCTTCTCCAGTCGCAGAGGCTCATAGCTCACAGGACGCGGGTGTGAGAGGTGTCCGAGGGCGATACCGGCTGCATATGCTGTAGGTGGAATTGCGGCGCGAGAGTCGAGAATTGTTTGGAAAGATGTAATAACTGCGTGTGTCAGGATGGACTTTCTGTTATGTTGGTCAAAAAGAAACGTGTATTCAAGTTTGCGTCAAATATTATGCAGCGTAATTTGGCGTAATACAACAATTCAATTCATTTTATTCTTGTACAGCCCTGAATCACAACAGTAGTTATCTGAAAACGAGTTAACAAAACCAAATTTGCAAGGAAAAAACACACAATTTTCATTTGAGAATGCAGTTATCGAGAGAGTTACGAATGGGTGTGAAAGACAAACGAGAGAGTATGGACGGAATATTTGGGAAATACTATATAAAATCCTAAAACTCATTGTGGCAGGAATTAATTTTGTTTCCGTATTTAATTGTTTTGTAAATGTGAGAACTTTGATTCGTTTTCAGAAGAGATTTCCTGTACCAGAGGCGTGAGATCTCATATACGAACATACTGTACGTGTGGGCGACAGTGGCTCAGTTGGTAGAGCATTGGCCTTTGAGGCTGAAGGTTGTGTGTTCGAGCCCCCCATGAGACCATTTCCACCGACTCCCACTGATGACTGCTGTCGTTGTGTCCTTGGGCAAGACACTTAACCCCACTTTGCCTTTGCCCCGCTGAAAGATCAAGGCTATGCCATAGAGCGGCCATCCTCCTGTGGACTCACCACCTGCAGGAGGACCAGTGAGGGGCTGCTGCTACAGTATGTGTACTGGGTGGCATATCTGGCCACCCCCCTTGACCCAGAAATGGATTAAGGGGTAGAAAATGGATGGACATACATAACACTGTAAAAGGTTAGCTTTGTTTAAGATACAAATTACTATAGTACTAAATACTTTTATCACTTTAAACTTTATACTATGATATTATTCCTCTGAACACATACTCTGGACTGTTTATGACTTTTGAATTACACCAAAGCAAATATCAAGTTTGCGACACTCAGAAAGGCCCCGTTCTGGCCATTGCTTTCTTGCTTAAATTAACAATAGCTCACATATTTTTGATAATAACGCAGCTCACATAAGCAGATTGGAAATACTTTTAAAATAATAGTTATTTTCCCAGTACTGGTTTTCACTCTTGATCCACATTTGTGTATTGTATTCTTACTTGAGTCCAGACAATACTATGCACTGTTTATGACTTACACCAAAGTAAATTGTGACTTCCTGTTATGGCAATGGCAATAAATATAATTCTGACTCTGAATCTGCTGAGAGCATGGGGTTGTCCTTCACTGTTAGTTCTGTCTATGGACGATCTGGCTGACCACACGTAGCAAGGTGGTCAGGAGCTGCTCTATCTCTCGCCGCCTTGAGCCTTTTTTGTTTGTATATATAATTACAAATAGAATACTTTAAATCGTGCAAGTTTACAATCGAGTTAAACCCATCCTGTACCCACGGAACTGCAAACTTAATTCACAAACAAACCAAAACACAGAATTTCCTCCAAAAAAAATAACACAGACCGCATCCCTCCGCTGCTGCGACCGTGATGACCGCAGGGACCGCCCTGGGCCTCATCAGACTCCACAATTACCTCTGCCGCTCCTCCGGTTGTAAATAAGTCTGCACCGAACGCTCCACCGTGTGAAGGACCCATTCTCCGCCGCCGCCGCTCCAACCGACTCCCAAGTGTGACCTTCTCTCCCTGCCATCCCGCCGCCGCAGTTACGATGCGCCTCAACTTATTGTAAACAAGTGATATTGTTATGGCCCGGGCCGCTGCACACCGCCTAATTAAAGTAGGATTTAGACGTGGCATTTGTGCGTGTGTGGGCCGGCCCGCATGCTAAATGACCACATGAACTATTATGATGCGTCCCACTCCTCTGCTCTGCGCTCGCCGGCTAATTGTTTGCATATTTCTCGCTGTTATTTTAGCCGCCGCGCGTATTTACAGGCTGACGGTTATTGCGTGTCAAAGGCCATCGGGCAGGTGATTGATTCTGACCCGTTGAGCTGGTGTCCCGGTGTGATATGTGGCCGTCAAGAAAAGCTAGAGCTAACAATGAATCTAGAGCAGACCTGGTCTAACTGCGGGCCACATGCGGCCTCTTTCAGGTTTCTTTGTGGCCCTTTATATACAGCCCACATTGAATTTAAGATTTAGTTTGAATACTCTTATAGTTTGGGCTACTGGAGCTGGAGGATATTTCCCTTCTGTACATGTTTTTTAGTGGTAGGGGAACCTGGAGCACCCAGAGAAACCCAGGACCTTCTTGCTGAGAAGCGAGAATGTGAAGCGTCATTTTTTTTTTTGAAAGTACATTTTAAGTAGGATTTTTTTTAAATAAAAGTGCCACTGCAATGTATAAGACAATGTAAAGAATTCATTTATTCATCTTTTGTTCATTTCTGGGTCGGGGCGGGCGGCAAATAGAGCTGTCGACCTATTCCCACAGCAGCTGCTCCTCACTGATCCTCCTGCAGGTGGTGGGTCCACAGGAGGACGGCTGCTTAGTCACAAATCAACAATGCAAATAATCAAAAACCGGTGTATTTAGTAATAATCTGTCGATATATAAATAAGACACACATTGCTTCCTATCTCCTCAATGTTCAGAGTTCAGATATTGTTCCAATCATTCCACACACGGTGATGACGGAAGCGTGTCACCGAACACACTGGACCATCAGCTCCAATCAACACCATCCATTCACTCTCTCATTTACATTCAGACCTATTGTGCATATTTTTAGTGGTAGGGGAAACCGGAGCACCAGGAGGAAACCTATGCAGACACAGGGAGAACATGCAAACTCCACTCAGAAAGGCCCTGTTCAAGATCGATAACTCCACAGTTTAGCCATAACATCTCAACTTGCGCTGCTGTGCCGAGGACCTCAGCAGCTGCCTCAAGGTGTTGTTATAGGCCACAGTGAGTTTCTGGCAAACTGGACCTTTTTAAAAACTTCTTCCAGAAGGTAAGCTGTGTACATAGGTGTGCAGTAAGATTTAAAAAGAGTTACCTTTACTCAGGAGAGCACATATTAAACTTCGTAGGCGCATATTTGATTGGCCATATAAACTCCGACACAGATTGCCTGTGCATGTCCTGGTCATCAGGAAAAGGTCAATGGTGATGTAAGTGACCGAGGTATTTCACCTCATCTGCTGATTCCAAAAGGTTTCCGGAAAGGATAAATATAAGGAAATACATAATTTATGTCATCTTTAGTACGGCGCAATCATTACCAGGCTTTTTTTTTTGCAGCGTTATATTTGATTTTTGATTCCAAACAATATTGAGAGCACACATTAAGTAGTTGATGAAGGATCCGCACTGACCAGGGGAATGAAACAACCACACAGATCGTGCGGTAAATGTGGTGATTATATCTGCTGTAACCCTACTCTGATCCTGTGGTAAAGGTGGTCGTTGCACCGTGCAGGTCATCTGTACACATTAAAACAACATGGGAGAGAGAATCCCTCCCAGACGAAAACTCACATTAGAGGACTCTGAGGACGTCAGAATGAGCCTCCCCCATTTCACTGCATGGATGCTCCGAATACCAAAAAAATATGCTGTCTGATCAGATACCAAGGAACTCCACGCCTTTGACAGTTTCAAAAAAAATTTATCTGATCAATTATGTCATAAAGCCTTGGAGGCATCTAGAAAATCAACACAAACTTTGTTAGAGCCTGACATTGATTTTTATCTAAAAGTTCCTTCAAGTACAAACATACAAGTGTCCTGTTACCATGGCAAGATAGATTTTAAACCAAACTGGTTAAAAGTTGTACTTAAAAAGGTTCAAGTCTATTTAAAATCCACAGTTCAAGAACTTTGGAACGATGCTAGCCAAAGGCTATAGGAACGATAGTTTAGCTGGCTAGTCAGTTTTCCTGCTTTGTTCTTGTAATAACAGGACCAGCAGAACTGACAGAAGAGATTAGGCAGACTACCCATGAACATGAATCCAGTGAAACACAGGGCCAGAGAGTTGGTAATAATTTCCTACTTGCAAATGTGAGTTGTTCAGATGTTGATATATCTGAGCCACAGTGGACTTTTTATCTTTTGAAGTTTGTGGGAAACATTAAAAAACTCTTGTGGAGTTACTATTGAACATGCCATTGTTTAAAAATAGAACCTACAATGGGAGCTTTTCCCTTAATACAATGAAAGAGATCAAAGTAATATTCTTTCCATAATTGACAATATTTTGTTTGAGCCACTCACTCCATCCACAACCGAAGGGAGGGAGGTGTTGCTGTTACGATTCATTCTTATCTCTCCAAAAGTCACTGCAGGTGTTGTCTAGGAGCTTAGATTGCCAGAGATAGATTCAGCCTAAGACGGCTGTTCATTCTTTTTTATGTTCATCAGACTGTATTTGTATCTTGCTTTTGCATATTTCTTGTTTTCAATCAGAGGGTCCACTCCTGCATCTCCCTGCATCCACAACCTAGCTTTGATTGCAGCACGGGGGCTCTCAGCGATGAGCCTCACCTTCGTGCCCTATTCCTACGGGCTTTCCACAGGGGGAGCGTATCTTGTTTTGACAGGGTTTCCACAGGAATCTTTTAAGGGCTTCCAAGAAATTTTACAATAAATCAAAATCTGTTGGGTAGATTGTTCATGATTTGTAACAGTTCATATCACGGCCATAAAAGAGCATTCCGCTCGGCAGCATAATATGTCCAAAAGATTAAAATTGTGTTTCTCCGAGTATATTGACAGATGTCCTCACAAGTAAGCTATTGTCCAGTCTCCTCTCTCTCGTAATATACCAGACGCACCTAAAGAAGTAATCAGGGTACACTACCAGGTTAAATTTAATAACCAAGTGGCTATGTGGTCAGATGTAGCCAATTCATATCTGATCTGCATGCTATCAATAACTGCATGAGGCTATAACTTGGGCATATAACAATGGTCAAGCCAGGTGTTGATGTTGCCAGGGTCAATAACATTGGAGAAGATATCGCTTGGAGAAGAGCCATACTGGAAAGAACTAGGCGGTTTCTAAACAAAATTGCTTTAAAATTGATTCGGAAATAGAGATTTCTCATCCAAAACATCTTCATTCTTGTCCCAAACTACAAAATATACAGGTGCAGTTAAGGTCTTGAATAAATGCCCATAATCCCAGCCAGACAATTTAGTGATATTCTTCTCATTGATTAGCACACTCATATGGAGTATATATATTCAAGAATGAGAAACTTCCACGAACACATGAACTGAGGCCCAATGGCCAGTCAACTCCATCTGGCTCCAGTTACCTAAGAATCATATTTCTTGTGCACAAAGTACAGCTACTCCGTCTCTGAAATTCTGCCTTTAAGTTGCTTAGTGCATCAGATATGTAGTGGATTCCCCCTGCCCCCATGGAAGTCTACAGGCACAGCGGTTATGTTTACCTAGACTGCTTGGCTAAGAAAGTCTCTTGAATTCATTAAGATATCAAGAGTGTGCAGAAGTGAGTCCACTACAGCCCGACGTGCAGTGTATGAACTTTACTGTGGTCCAAACGCGCAGCCATCGGTTGCGCGAATTATATGGACTACATTTGTTGTAAAAGGGCTTGATACAGTTTATTCACCGGTGATACCCGCTCCTGCGGATCCCGCGGCTCACGCTCCTGCAGCTCCGAACCCGCTATCTGGTCCGGCACTACCAACTGCATTCCTCCAGCCCTGCGCGCTTCGTAGCGTACCGAAGCACATATGTAAACAGGTTGGCAAATGTTCAGGAAGGCACATGCACACGAAACGTTTCATTGCACTCAGCGGTTGACATGAAATCGTGCTGTAGCGATCGGATTAAGTGATGATCTTTCTACACTGTACTGTTGTGTTGTCATGTTTATCTGTTAAAGATAAGCACACAGTGTAACGGCTTCTACTGCAGGGTCAAAGCGGTTGTGGCAATTACACTCACCAGTTTGAGAAGTTACAGTCCTGATGGTGCTATCACCTGTCCCAAGTTATGCCCACTTTCTTACGATCTTTACCGGTGGGCCGCGTCTTACCAGCAACTAGGAGGAACCTGCTTCACAGGACGACCCATCTTTTGACATCAGTTAGACCCACTGACTCGTTTGTCGAGCAGGGTTTCAGCAGACATACCGGTTTCATGGTTTTATCGGTACGATAATCATCGCGTTTACCAACGAGCACAGTGCTTCAGCATGATCCCAGCTGTGCGCACGGTGCGTATATCCTCGTGCCCAATGACAGTGGGGCGTTGTGGCCTCACTCAAATAGCGGGACACTCGATCCATGATGCTTTCTGTGACTTTCGCGATTGTTTTTCATTAAAGTGTGCCTGCTTCCTTGCACGCTATCTTCATGTCGGTGACTCCAGGTTAAAGTTGCTCCAGTCTGGCATAGCAGCGCATGAGGCAGCGATGCTGCTCAAATCCCACAGGTGGCAGGTTCCTCACAGGTAGTGAGGGAGACAAAACGGGGAATTTTTTCCCAGCTTCATTTAGCACTTTCCAGACATATTTTTATTTTGTTCAAGTCTTTTTGGGCCCCTTTGTGTGCGCAATAGTACGCAGCGATGTACTCGGGCAGATTCAAACGTGATTCATTTTGGAGTCTTCAATTCACTCAGTTGAGAATTTTCTTGTAGACAGCATAATTTATTTCGTCATTGCGCCATGGTACGCATCTTTGAAGGATAGGAAAATGTAACAATTCTATCCTCTCGATACTTGCAGCTTGGAAAGTTTTGTAGATTTTGGTTTTCGCGATCGGCGAGCTCGCCGCCGTCACCACAAGCTATCCAGCTCCGCCATTTTTTCCTATCTGTCCCAGACTTAAATAATGGACTCAGACTTATAATTTCAAAAAGCCACATTAAATCTGTATATCATCAGCAGTTGATTACCACCTTAAATACATTGCTAAAATTTAAAATACATAGTTCTAGGCAGACTTGGGAGACTCTTATTACACGGCTTTGTTCCAGTCGGTTAGGATATGCCCATAATGGCATGTACACAGGTCTGTCCAAACAGGCTGTAAAACAGCTGCAGTACATTCAGACATTGCAAAGCAGCTCGAGTCCTGACCAGAACTAGGAGTACGACCACATTAGTCCAGTTCTCAGGTGCTCTGTCACTGGCTTCCTGTTCCTCAGTGAATAGACTTCAAAGCAGCTTTACCTTGTGTAAAAGTCTCTCCATGGTCTCGCGCCAAGGTACATCCATGACATGTTTGTGCCATTATGAAACCGACCCAGGACCTGAGGAGCCACAGGGACTGGACTCCTGTTAGTGCCCAGAGTCGTTGGTTACTAGACGATGGGCTTACAGCTTTTCAGATTCTTGCGGTAGAGTCTGGAAACGTTTCCTGAGAATGTGTGACAGGCGTCTATTGGCATTCTTTAAATCTAGGCTCAAAACAATTCTGTTTAGCTGCGCATATACAACTGAATGATTTTATTTTTCATCTTTGTTTTTATCTTTAATCTTTTTGATGAACTGTGGACTGATTTATGATTTTTGTCAATCTGTGATTTTATTGTTTAAAAGTTTTTAATTTTTGTGTTTTTTATTTTTAATGTTTTTATTATATTCTTGTGTCTTAATGTGTTTGTTATATGCATGATGTGATAGGGGTTGTGAAGGCTTTGCGTTGCCTGGTGTAGGAAAGGCGCTCTCTACATAATAAACGTTGATTGATTGATTGATTGATTGTGACAAAGGGTAGTGCTATAGCTGCTAATTCCTAGATTTGTCAAGATAAAATCCATAGACACTGTTCTGACAACAGCCCTGCTGTGCACGAATAAAACCGGCATGTACAAACTAAGCCCCAGGTTGCCCTTGCCGCCGCTCAGTATTTTAACCTCTTAACACAGCTCATTTTTGGCCTTGTGAAACAAAAGTTCGGGCATACCAAATGTCTTTGCTTATTTAAAAAAAAACACCATCATACATTCACATGCTTGTGTGATGCATCATTTTAAAGCTAGAGACCTTCTGTTTATGCTAAAAAAACACTTAAAATATTGTATTTGTCATTCACCATTTCCCGCTGCCATCCCTTTGAAGTTTGGGAAAAAAATTTCCAATTTTTTTAGCAATTTCTATTTCTAAATGGCACTAAAAAAAATTGGCCATACTTCATTGTAAGTTCACCCTATTCAAACCTTTGGTACATTGTGTTGTTGGACAAACACTGTCTCTAAAGTTTCAGGGACTTCTAAGTATGTAAGTTTTTTATGCCTAGTTTCTCCGTTTCATCCAAGTAGTGCACATTGCACTTAGATCTTTGCTGCATTTATCACTTAAAAACATATTTTTTTTATTATTGGTACATATTAGTTACTAATCTTTGTGTTTTTTTTTTTTTAAATGCCAAAGTTATTTTTTTATGAGTGTTAATTTCATTGCAGCTTCAAGAGCGTCTTTGGCTGCAATTACGCACAATTCTACAGACACATCAGACAGGGACACCATTGTACCAATCCTTGCTCAAAAGCTTTCCTCATTGGCTCACGGACATGGCAAATCAAAAAATCCGGTTATTAGAAGCAAACAGTAGGGAACAACAAAGATCAGTGATCATGCTCAAACTGCAGCGCTAGCTGTACTCACGGGAGCTCTTGCAGACCCAAAATGGTGTCTAGCTTTTCCGGGAGTAGTCTCATTTGAAGATAAGGAGCTAAGGAACACGTTAGATACAAGATGTTTGGGGTTGAAAATCAAAGCTTAAAGTCCGTTAAAGTGAAATGAATAACATCTGTGCTCTTTTTTTTTGTTTTTTTTCGCTAAAGATAACTGCTCATTTTTTGTATTATTTCTGCAGAATTGGATGTTACTTTGGGTTAAATTACAAGTGGATTTAATTTTCCTTTGACTGTTCCAGAGAGAATGATGTATTGCAAGCTGGGTGTTTTAGAGCTGATTTATTTGTACAAGCACAAGCCAAAAGGTAAAAAACATATTTCGGAATTGATTTATTTTGTGCCCACATTATGTGTTTTATCTTTGTTCGAATATCACATGCATTTTGCTCTATCAGGTCAACTTTTTGGAGTTAACAGCCATAGTAAAGGATGGTTTCTCACCCATCATCTGTACTTCTTAGCAAGTGTTCCGTCGTTTTCGTCCGCATTCTAAGGACTTATTCAGGAATGAATTTCAGGACCGCGCGGTTGGTGATTTATAACTATGGGATGTGGTTAGCCACACCACTAATCCTGAACAAACTCCTAAACAGATCTTAGGTCGGTTATTTGATTGTAGAAGGGGAGCAGAGTGCTAACGACCCTGCTGAGGCTACACGACCCAGCTTAACTCATTGCATGTGACTGACCTGTGTCCCAAAAACTTGGCTAGAAGTACAGATGATGGGTGAGAAACCTCCCTTTCTTTGATAATCCCTGTACGAGCTGAGGCTTACACAAACATACTGCCATAGTGTTACGGTTTACGTACGTCTACGTTATTACTGAATTCTGGCTTATTCAAATTTGATGGGTAAATAAAAACTGAAGACTTTGGATACGTTGACTTGTATTTCTTGTAGGAAACGGAAAAAACGTTTCAAGGGTTTCTAGTGACGATCCGCAGAAATTGGTTTTTACGCAAAATTGATTAAAATAAAATATTTCTGTAGCAAAAAATCCTGACCTGATTGAAGCAATAACCAAGGTCATCATTTTCGGACTCAGTCGCATCAAAATTCAGTCTAATTCAGCTGGAAAAACTCTGGACTATTTTTATAAAATTTTTTTTTGTTACCCAGGGTAACTTGTTTTAAAGATGGTTCTCATCCCCCGATCTCGGTAGCTTACCGTCACTCACTTACCTGTTCAAATCTTCTCTAAATGGGAGTAGCCTGGAGGACTATAGGGGGCTAGTGACGAGACTGGGCCGTTTAATTGCTCTGGAGCGGGGGGCTGCTGACGTCAGGTCTTGCTTCAGACGTTCAGGTCTTGTTGCCGCGCCAGTGTTGCGCCTGTTTCAAAATTTTATATCGTTAGTAATACAGGTCGCCAGAAGTGGAGCCTCACAGTCGAGTTTTAGGCAGAAATAGTTTAACTCTTCAACTTAATTTGCACCATGTGACAAAATTATGACAGGATATGTTGCAACACTATTGGACACTCCTTTTATTCGTTTCTCAGCAAAAAAAAAGTGGATTTGAGGGTGAAGTGTCCTTTAACAAGTCTGCTGTGACTAGTGTGGCCCTATTACTATAAGGTTTTTGACACCCTGACAGTAACAGCTGCAGATTTTAACAAAACCACGTGGTTAAACCCCATTACCACTGTGGTTAACACATTGATCTGTTTGTAATTTATTTCACAAATGACACTTTTCTGAAATCAATATCTAATTTCATATTATTAGCTGTTGTAGTAAAACAAAGTATTTTTGTGGCGCCATCCTGCATGTGAAACCTCTATGAGACCTCTGAAGCCAAGCCGGCAGGCAGAAATGTTAAGTACTGTGTGGGAGACATCTGGGAAAAACAGGGCCACAGTGGGGCACTGTTAAAGTGCCTAACTGCTACTGCTGTGTCCTTTAGGACCACACTTCACCAACATTGACCTGAAGAGTCTGTTGTGTGTGGGAATGGTACGTGGTGTCCAGAGGGGCTGTTGGCACAAACTGTAGTCTCTCGGTTTCTGCTCCAGGGCCAGCTGTGGTACTGTAATGGTTTATCACATACAGTGTATGAAAGGAATTAATAATGACATGTTACAGATCATGTTGTCTTTGAATGTCCGGGAAAGAGTTATGCAAAACCAATGCATCAAAACTTTTAGGTTTTTATTTCTCGATACTCACCAATCATAGGTCTGTGTAAAATGAATATTAATTGCTGTATAACTGTCAAACTCTGTTTTACGCTGTAGGATGCTTTAGGAGACATTCTCGTCACTTCAGGATTAGCTTCAGGAGAACCCACCTGAAAAAAAGAGGTTCTGTCACATAACAGATGGCTCTTGGGACTATATCATTACAGAAAGTTTTTAAGCTAACATAGATGCAGGCACTCTCCCCGGACAAGCTGCAGCAGTGCATGGATCCGGTTCTTTTTGGAACTGTGGCTGACTTGGAGACAGTGAAAGCCAGAAGCCCCGACCCACGTCTGCACAAAACACAAGATAAAGACCGTGGAAGAAGGAAGAACCAGGGATTAAAGGCCAAGTACACAGAGATAAGTAAATGCCTTCTCATTTGAATGAGGAGCACGAGCCAGGCCGCCCCAGTTGCATTCTGGGTAAAAAAATAGATGTGGAGACAGATCAGCCGCAGTGAGGAGGGGGTCTTTTTAGTTCAGCCAGTCCAAGTTAGTATTTAACAGAGGCGAAAAGGATAGTATAGGGTATTTGATTCAGGAAAAAACCAACTTTTGTGTAGGATGACAGGGACAAGAAGTGACTGAGGAGGATAAGCCATTTGTTCATCTGCATGGGTGCATGTTAGAACTCGCTTTTATCAAACAAACCATTAATCAAAAAAGCACATTTCTAACAATAGCGTTTAAAACTCTCGTAGAATATTACAACACCTTGCTGGACCATTAAGCACACATGTATAAAAACCGAAAACAGGCTAATTTTAGAGAAAGAATGTTAAGTATCAACTTGTAACAGTACAGACCAATGTTTGGAATCACTTTCTTCATTCAAATGTCTTTCTTTTCATGACTATAGACTGTAGATCCACACCACACACACAGTCTGTGTAAGGGCTGTTTGACCAATAGGGAGAGTGATGGTTGCTGAGCCAGATGGACCTCTCAGTCACGGACCTGTACCAGTCCAGATGGTTTTTGTGTGAGCTGACACTGAGTGATGGCGGGAAGGTGGCAAAAGTGTAAGCAACATTGGGATATTCTTCATGACTGTTGAAGGATCCATTTCAGATCCAGAGAGAGTGATGCAGTTATCGGTGCAAAAAGTGTACTTTGAAGAACCAGAATACAGGAGTTGTTTTTTTAGTACGACATAATTCACTTGAGTATTCATAGTTTTTGATGCCTTCAGTGTGAATCTACAATTTTCATTTATCATGAAAATAATAGCTCTTGGAATGAGAAAGGTGTGTCCAAAACTTTTGGTCTTTACTGTTCATGTGGACTTAACTTTACTTTCTCTTTAAAATGTTGCCTGTTCGGTTTTTATACAGGTGTGGCTTTATGGGTCCAGCAGGTGTTGTTATATTCTAGAGGTTTTACGCTATTGTTAGAAAGTTGCGTTTTTGATTTAATGGTTGTTTGATAAAAGCGAGTTATAAATGCAGACCTTGCTGATGTACAATTGCTTATCCTCCTCAGCACTTCTGTCCCTGTGGCATCCTACACAAAAGTGGTTTTCCTGATTCTAAATATCCCTTATTCTATCTGTTATCGCCTTCTGTTTATACTAATTGGACTGGCTGAACTAAAAGACCCACTCCTCACTGCGGCTGATCTGTCTCACATCTATTTTTTTACCAGGATGCAACTATGGGCTGCCCTTGGCTCGGTCCTCTTTCAAAATGAGAGGCTTTTACTTATCTCTGTGTGCTTGCCTTTAATCCTGGTACTCCCGGTTCTTTTTCTTGTGTTTTGTGCAGGACGTTGTCGGGGTTCTGGCTTCACTAGTCTCCAATCTTCCACAGTCCAAAAAGACCGGCATCATGCACGCTGCTGCTGTCCGGGGAGAGTGCCTGCATCTATGTGAGCTTAAAAACTTTCTGAAATGATATAGTCCACAAGAGCCATCGTTTGTGACAGAACCCTCTTTGTTTTCATGGGGGGGGGGGTTCCGAGCATTCCTGAAGTGACGAGATGTCTCCTAAGCATCTAAGCGGTAATCAGGTTTGACAGTTACAGCATTTTTTATTCTTTTTACACAGACTATGATTGGTGAGTATCGAGAAAAAAAACCTAAAAGTTTGATGCATTGGGTTTTGCATTACCTCTTTCCCGGACATTCAAAGACTACAGGATCTGTACATTCATATTATTTCCTTGTCATTACACTGTAGTGATAAACCATTACAGTAGCCACAGAATGCCCTGGAGCAGAAAGAGTGACAAACAGTTTGTGCCATAAGCCCCTCTGACCACCACGTACCATCACACATCAACAGACTCATTCCAGGGCTAATGTTGGTGAAGTGTGTTCCTAAAGGATCACTGCAGCAGTTAGGGCACTTTACATTGCCCCACCTGTGGCCCTGGTGTTCCCAGATGTCTCCATCACGTACTTACTAGTTCTGCCCGCTTGGCTT
Organism: Knipowitschia caucasica; assembly: GCA_964034765.1. Classification (NCBI taxonomy): domain Eukaryota; kingdom Metazoa; phylum Chordata; class Actinopteri; order Gobiiformes; family Gobiidae; genus Knipowitschia; species Knipowitschia caucasica. Next base: position 23,874,665 of record OZ035841.1, read on the forward strand.
CAGAGGTCTCTTTGAGGTTTCAAATGCAGGTGGACGCCACAAAAATACTTTGTTTTTCTTCAAAATGCTTATTATTGATTATAGATATTGATTTCAGAAAGTGGCATTTTGTGATAAAATTACGAACTGTTCATATAGTGTTACCACTGTGGTAATCTTTACCACTGTGGTTGTGTTAAATTGCAGCTGTTTATGTCATGGGTGTCCAAAACCTTTTTTGTAAGCGGGCCTACTCTGTTCACAGACTTGTTAAAGGACAACTCACCCTCAATCACTTTTTTTTGCTGTTATACGGATATTAATGAGTGTCAATAGTTGTTGTCTACATATCCTGGTCATAATTTTGTCACTTTGGTGCAAATTAGTTGAAAGTTAAAACTTTTCTGCCTAAAAACAGGTCTGTGAGGCGCCATCTGCTGGCGACTGTTTTATTTACTACGATTGTATTTGAATCTGGGCGCCAACACTGGCGCGGCACAAGACTGACGTCTGAAGCAAGATCCTGGACGTTCAGCAGACCCCCGCCCAGAGCTTATGTAAAAGGCCCAGTCTCTTCACGCCCCTTTAGTCCTCCAGGCTACGCCATTTAGAGGAAGATTTGTAACAGGAATGGAGGACGTAAGCTCCTGTGGAGCGGGGATGGAACCTCTTTTTAATACAAGTTACACTGGGTAACAAAAAAATATTTGTATAAAATGTCCAGGGTTTTCCAGTGAATTAGGATCTAATTTTGATGCTCTGAGTCCGAAAATGACTTGGTTTGCTCAATAGGTCAGGATTTTTTGCTACTGAAAGATTTTTTTTAATCTAATTTTGCGTAAAAAACTAATTTCTGCGGATGTCAGGCTGAGGAAACCCTTGACGTTTTTTCCGTTTTCCTCAAGAAATAAAAGACACGTATCCAAAGTCATACAGTTTGTTATTTACTCCATCAAATTTGATACAGCTGAATTCATAATTATCGTAGACGTACGTATCCGTAACACTATGGCTGTATGTTTGTGTAAGCCCTCAGGTCGTACAGGGATTAGTCAAAGCCAAAGGAAGGTTTCTCACACTTCAATCTGTACTTTTTAGCAAGTATTTGTGGGACTATGTTCAGGCCTCATGCTAATGAGTTAGGGTCGTAGCCTCAGCAGGGTCGTTTGACCTGCTCCACTTCTACATCAACAGAACTTAGATTGTTTATGAGTTGGTATCAGGATTAGGGTGTGGGCTAACACACATCCCATTGGTTATAAATCTCCAACGCGCGGCCTGAGAATTCATTCCCTGAAGAAAGTCCTTTGGATTGAGGACGAAACGTGGGAAAACTTGCTAAGAGTACAGATGAGGGTGAGAAACCTTCCTTTACTTTGGCTGTATCTCAAAAAGTTGACTGATAGAGCAAATGCATGGTGATTTCGCGTACTCAAAGATATAAACACATAATGTGATGGCAAATATAAATCAATTCCGAAATAGTTTTTTACCTTTGGGCTTGTGTGTTACAATATATAATCTGCTCTACTCCCAGCTTGCAATTACATCATTCTCTCTGGGAACAGTCAAAGGAAAATTTTATCCACTTGTATTACCCATAGTTAAAATCCATTATGCAGAATTAATCCAAAAATGTGCATTTATCTTTAGCGAAAAAAACAAAAAAAAAAGAGCACAGATGTTCATTCTTTCACTTTTAACGGACTTTTAGCTTTGTTTTCACCCATACATCTGGTATATACGTGTTCCTTAGCTCCTTTCTTTCCAATGAGACTACTCCCGAAAGCTAGACTCATTTTTGGGTCTGCATGAGCTCCCGTGATACAGCTAGCGCTTTTTTTGCCCTGGGGTTTTTTGGGAAAAATGCATGGATCACTGATCTTTGTTGTGTTCTACTTGTTTGCTTCTATTTCCGGGATTTTTGATTGACATGTCCGTGGTAGACAATGAGGATAGCTTTTGTGCAATGGGTGGGACAATGGTGTCTGTCTTTTGTTGTGCCTGTAGAATTGGCGTTATGGCAGCCAAAGACGCTATTGATGTGCAATGAATTTTCATAATAAAAAAAATAAACTTTGGCATTTAAAAAATAAAAAAACACATAGATTAGTAACTTTATAAGTACCAATTAATAATAAAATATTTGGTTTTTTATGTTGATTAAATGTCAGCAAAGAAATATTTGCAAATGTGCACTTCTTGATGAAAAGGAGAAACTCATAAAAACTATACAACTTAGAAGTCTGAAAAATTTAGACAGTTGTTGTCAACAACACAATTCGGTACACAGGGTTTGAATAGTGTGGAATACAATGAAAGTATGCCTTTTTAGGGCCTTTAGGATATTTTGAATTGCTAAAAAAAATTGGATATTTTCCAAACTTCAAAGGAGCAGAGGGAAAGGGGAAATGACAAACATTATTTTAGTGTTTTTTTACATAAACTAGAAGGCTCTAGCTTTATAATGAAGCATACACATCAAGCATGTGAGATGTAAAGATGTGTTTTTATTATAACAAAAGACATTTGGGTATGCCCAACTTTTGTGCACATAGCACAAAATGAGGCGGGTGTTAAGAGGTTAAAATGACTGAGGTCGGCTAGTGGCACCTGGGCCTTAGTTCTGTACATGCTGGTTTATGTGTACAGAAGGGCTGTTGTCAGAACAGTGTCTAAGGATTTATCTTTGACTAAATCTAGGATTTAGCAGTATTGCACGACCTTTGTCACAATCAATCAATCAATCAATCAACGTTTATTTGTAGAGCGCCTTTCCTACACAAGGCAACGCATTGCGCTTCACATCCCCATATCACATCATGCATAATTCAAACACATTAGTGCACAAGATTATATAATAAACATTAAAAATAAATATCACATAAATTAAAAACCTTTAAAATTAAAATCACTCAGTTGGGACTAAATCATAAATAGTCCACAGTGCATTAAAAAGATTAAAGATAAAAAACAAAGATGAAAAAGATAAACTCATTCAGTTGTATATGCGCTAGTAATCAGAAATGTTTGAGACTAGATTTAAAAGATGCCAGAGTAGACGCCTGTCTCACATTCTCAGGAAGCGGTTCAGACTATAGCCGCTTGAATCTGAAATGCAGTTTGCCCATGTCTGGTTGTCGTGGGTAGTTCCGACTCTGGCACTAACAGGAGTCCAGTACCTGTGCTCCTCTGAGTCCGGTCGGTTCATATGCACAAATGTCATGGAATGTTCCTTGGCGCGAGACCATGGAGGAGACTTGTACTACAGTAAGCGTGCTTGAAGTCTATTCTCTGAGGAACAGGAAGCCAGTGCTGAGACCTGAGAACTGGACTAATGTGGTCGTACTTCCTAGTTCTGCGTCAGGACTCGAGTATGGCTGATGTAGAATGTATGCAGCTGTTTTACAGCCTGTTTGGACAGACCTGTGAGAGGCCTTTGCTTAGTCTACCGGACTGGAGACAAAAGCGTGTTATAAGGTCTCCAAGTCTGCCTTAGACACTTATGTTGTTTAAATTTTAGCAATGTTTTTTAGTTGGTAATAAGCTTGTGATGTTACAGATTTTATGTGGCTTTTGAATTTAAGTCTGAGTCCATTATTTGTCTGGGGACTGATAGGGAAAAATTGGCGGGAGCTGGTAGTGGTGGTGACGGCGGCGGTGCTCGCCGATGCGATAAACCAGAAATCTACAATAACTTCCAGCGGCAAATGTGATCGTAGAGGATGAATTGTTTATTTTCTATCCGTCAAGATGCGTACCTTGGCGCAAGACGAAATTATTATGGATGAAGCTACAAAGAATTTCTCAACTGAGTGAGATGAGGACTCCAAAAGAATCCTCTTTGAAGTCTGCCCGAGGACTCTATGGCGTAAATTTTGCGCACAAAGGGCCCAAAATGACTTGAACAATATAAAAAATATGTTGAAAGTGCTAAATGTAGCTGGGGAATATATTCCCCGTTTTGTATCTCACTTACCTGGATGAACTGCCACCTGTGGGATTTGGCAGCATCGATGCCTCTGCGCTGCTGCCAGACTGGAGCAACTTAAAGGGAGGTCCACCGACATGAAGATAGCGTGCAAGGAGCAGGCTCACGTTAATGAAAACATGCGTAAGTCTACAGAAAAGGATCATGGAGCGAGTGTCCCGATTGCGGGACGCACAAACGCCCCACAGTCTTTGGGCACGAGGATTACGGCACCGCGCACAGCTGGGATCATGCTGGAAGCACTGTGTCTTGGAAAACGCGTGAGGATCGTACCGATGAAAACCATGAAACCGGTATGTATGCTGAAACCTGGCTCGACAAACGAGTCAGTGGTCTACGGTTGTCAAAGAGGTCGCGTGTGAAGCAGGTTCACGTTGCTGGTAGACGCGGCCCCGGGAAAGAGCGTAAGAAAGGGGCATAAATGGGGACAGGAGCTTGCACCTTCAGGGACTGTAAATTCTAAACTGGGAGTGTTTTGCCCACACGCTTTGACCCTGCAGTTGAAGCCGATACCTGTGTGCTTATCTGTCAGTAAACTTGTCAACACTACGTACAGAACCTGGTAGAAAGATCAGCTCTGTCAGAATCGGCTACCTGCTCGTTTCATGTCACCGTGAGTGCAATGAGTTGCGTGAATGTACGACTCCTGAAAAAACTTTGGCCAGCTGGGTACATTTGTGCGTTCGGTACTTACGAGCGCGCAGGGCTGGTGGAATGCAGTGGTTGTGCGGACAATGTTAGCGGAGTGCGGGAGCCGCAGGTGCGGGTGCCGCGGGAATGCCGCAGGTGCCGGGTTGCCCGAATTAAAATGTATCATGCCCTTTACAATGGTGTCTTATAATGCGCGCGGGCTGCGGTTGGCACAGTAAAGCAGACTCTGACGTCGAGGAGGTAGTGGACTCACTTCTGCAACCTGTGATATATTATGTATTCAAGAGACTTTCTTAGCAAGCAGTATCTGGATAAAACTTAACGCTGTGCTTGTGGACTTCCATGGGGCAGGGGAATCCACTAAAGGGTTTCTGAGCTCTTAAGTACTTAAAAGGCAGAATTTCAGGCGGAGTTGCTGTACTTTGGCTCAAGAATTGTTTATGAGGTTACTGTGATCAGGTTGGGGAGTTGATGGGCCTTTGGGGATTCTGGTTCAGTGTAGGCGTGGGAAAAAGTTTCTAATTCTGAATATAATATATCCTTATGAGTGTGATATTATGAGGTTGGAATATCTAAACTTGTCTGGCTGGGATTATGGAATTTATTCAGACCTTAACTGCACATGTATATTGTTGTTGGGGACATTGAATGATGATTTTTGGATGAGAATTCTCTATTTGCCATCATTTAAAGCAATTTTGTGTTGAGAACGCCTAGTTCTTTACAGTATGGCTCTTCTCCCAAGCGATTGGCTTCTATATGTTGTGAAGCCTGGCACTCAACATCATGGCTTGACCATTGTATATGCAACAGTGATGGTCTTGGCAGTTATGATGGCATGCAGTTCAGATATTGATTTGGATAAAAATCTGACCACATGCCACTTGTTATTAAATGTAACCTGGGTAGTGTTCCCTTGATTACTTCTTAGGGCCGTCTGTATATACGAGAGAGTGGAATTGTCTAAGCTTACTGTGAGGACATCTGCCCTCCCTTATGCATATACTCGGAGACACAGTTTATCTTGGACATAGGATTCTGCGAGGGATGCTATTTTATGCAGTGATAGGCACTGTACAAATCATGAACATTCTACCAACTGGATTTGTTTTATTGTAAAATTCTGGAAGCCTTATCAAGTTCTGGGAAACCCATGTCAAAACAAGATACGCTCCCCCTGTGGAAAGCCCGGTTGGAATAGGCACTAGGTGGAGGCTCATGCTGAGGCCACGTGCTGCATTCAGCAAAGTTGGGTGGATGCAGCGGAGATGCAGGTGGGGTCCTCTGTTTGAAAAACAAGAAATATGCAAATGCAAGATACAAATACAGTCTGAGGATACATAAAAAAGATGACAGCGTCTTAGGGTGAATCTCTGGCATCTAAGCTCCAAGGACAACCCTGCAGATGACTTTTGGAAGGTGATAAGAATGATGAAGTACAGCAACACTCCCTCCCGTCGGTTGTGGATGGGAGTGAGTGCTCTCAAAATATTTGTCAATTATGGAAAGAATTTTACTTTGTCTCTTTATTGTATTAAGGGAATGCTCCCATTGTAGGTTCTATTTTAAACAATGCAGGTGCAATGTAACGCCACAAGTGGTTTTTATGTTGTCCACAAACTTCTAAGTAAAAGTCATGTGGCTCAGATTATATCACATTGAACACCTCAAATTTGCAAGTAGGAATATGTACCCTCTGCTGGCCCTGTGTTTCACTGGTTCATGGTTCATGGTAGTCTGCCGGAATCTCTTCTGTCCAGTTCTGCTGGTCACTGTTATAAAGACAAGCGGAAAATGACTAGCTCAGCAATATCGTCCTATAGCTTTGCTAGCATCGTTTCCAAAGTTGCTTGAGTCCTGTGATTTAAATCGACTTGAACCTTTTTTAAGTACAAACTTTGAACCAGTTTGGTTTTAAATCTGGCATGGTTACCGACACTTGTATTTTTGTATGAAGGAACTTTTAGTAAATTATCATTGTCAGGGCTCTACATTTGTTGGTGTGTTTTCTAGATGCCTCCCAAGGCTTTTGATGAAGTGATCATTGTGAAATGGTTTTTGAAACTGTCAAAGCGTGGAGTTCCTGGTATCTGATCAGGACTGCTTATTTTTTGGTATTCGGAGCAGACCATTCAGGGTGAAATGGGGGGAGGCTCTTTCTGACTCCTTCAGAGTCTCTAATGGGGTTCGTCAGGGAGGGATTCTCGCTACCATCGTTGTTTAATGTGATACATGGATGACCTTCGGTGAAAACTGATCACTGTACCACAGGATGCAGTGTTGGTTACAAGCAGATATAATCACCTCATGTCCGCAGTCGATCGGGTGGTGTGCAGTCCCTGCAGTGCTGGTCTTCAGCAACTACTTAATGTTTGCTCTCAATTTTGGTTTGGATCATTAATATGCAAATATAACGCTGCCAAAAAAAAAAAAACCCTGGGTAATGATGCGCGTACATAAAGATGCCAGAAAATTATGTTTTCACTGATTTTTTCCTTTCGGAACCTTTGGAATCTGCAGATGAGGTGAAATTACCACGGTCACTACATCACCAGTGACCTTTCTGATGACAAGGACATGCACAGGCAGCTGTGTCAGTTATATGGCCAATCAATATTGCTGCGGGGGTTAGTAAGTTTAGTATGTTGCTTCTCTGAGGTAAAGGTAAATCTACTTTTTAAATCTTACTGCTCACCTATGTACACTGCTTACTTTGGAAGAGTTTTAAAAAGTCCAGTTTGCAGAAACTCAACTGTGGCTATAACAACTTCCTTGAGGCTGCTGCTGAATGTCCTCGGCACAGCAGCGCAAGTTGAGATGTTTGCTTTCTGTGGTGTTCGATCTTGTTCTGCATATCTCGAAAATGTGCAGTTCAGATTTTTGTGTCGTATGAGGAACTCTATTAATGGGATTGTTAAGGACTATCGTCAGCCCCGAGTTCTGCTCATGCTGTTCACCTCCAAATTATGGTACTTAATGGAGGTTTTGACTTTATATGTTTCAGCAGCTGTAATGTTCTCTTTTTGTTTTGGTTTCTTGTATATATTTTTTCTTTTGGTTATTTAACTATGGACCGTGTTTGTATTGTGTCCTTAATAAAGATTTAATAAATATTAAGGACACAAGACAACACGGTACATGTTAAAAACCAAAGAAAAAATATATACAATAAAACAAAACAAAAGAGAACATTACAGCTGTAAACAGTATAAGGCAATACCTCCAGTAAGTCACATAAATTTGGAGGTGAAACAGCAGTGAGCTGAACTCGGGGCTGACGAAGAGTTTAACATTCCATTAATAGAGTTCCTCAGACGACACATAAATCTGAACTGAACATTTTCGAAGAGATGCAGACATTGATCGACAACACAGTTAAGCAAACATCTCACTTGCGTGCTGAGTGCGCCGAGGAACCTTCAAGCAGCAGCCTCAATGTGTTGTTTATAGGCCCACAGTGTGTTTCTGCAAAACTGGACTTTTAAAACTCTTCCAAAGGTTAAGCAGTGTACATAGCGTGAGCAGTAAAGATTTAAAAAGAGTTACCTTTTACCTCAGGAGAGCACATTACTAAACTTCGTCGCCAGCATATTTGAATTGGCCATATAACTGACACAGCTGCTGTGCATGTCCTTGTCATCAGAAAGGTCACTAGGTGATGTAGAGACCGAGGTATTTCACTCTCTGCAGATTCCAAAATGTTTCCGTAAGGATAAAATCAGGGAAAACATTATTCAATGCTCATCTTTGTACGCGCAATCATTACCAGGCTTTTTGCAGCGTTATAGTTGATATTATGATCCAAATCCATATGAGAGCACACATTAAGTAGTTTGCTTGAAGACCAGACTGCTGGGAGCCTGAACACCACCAGATGTCTGCTGTTCTGAGGTGATTATATCTGACTGTAACCACACTGCAGCTGTGGTTACAGGTGTTCTGGTGCACGACAGGTATCCATTGTACACATTAAAACAAAATGGAGAAGAGGAATCCCTCATGACGAACCCAATTAGAGACTCTGAAGGTTGTCAGTAAGAGCCTCCCCCATTTCACCTGCATGGGTCTGTACGATTACCAAAAAATAAGCAGTTGATCTGTTCCCAGGAACTCCACGCTTTGACAGTTTCAAAAACAATTTCTCTGATAAATTATGTCAAAAAGCCTTGGAGGCATCTAGAAAAACACCACAAACTTTTTGTAGGAGCCCTGACAATGATATTTATACTAAAGTTCCTTCAGTTTACAAAATACAAGGGTCTGTACCCATGGCCAGAATTTATAGAACAAACTGGTCTTAAAAGTTGTACTTAAAAAAGGTTCAAGTCTATTTAAATTACTCAGTCTCAATGAACTTTGGACAACGATGCTTAGCCAAGCTATTGGACGATAAGTTAGCTGTGATTAGTTCAGTTGTCTCCTGCTTTGTTCTTTAATAACAGGACCAGCAGAGAGAACTGACAGGGAAGTGATTCAGGCAGACTACCTTTGTACCATGAAATCCAGTGAAACACAGGGCCAGCAGAGTGGTTCAGTATTCTACTTGCAAATTTGAGTGTTCAGATGTGATATTATCTGTCGCCTCATGACTTTTTACTTTTTGAGTTGTCGGACAAACATTAAAAAACCTCTCTTGTGGCGCGTTACTATTGAACACTGCATTGTTATAAAATAGAACTACAAATGGGAGAGATGCTGTTCCCTTATACAATTTAAGAGATCAAAGTAAAATTCTTTCCATAATTGTCAAATATTTTGTGAGCCACCCTCCTTCCACAACCGATGCGGAGGGAGGGTTGCTGTTACTCTTATTCTTATCTACTTCCAAAAGTCACTGCAGGTGTTTGTCTTGGAGCTTAGATGCCTAGAGATTCAGCCCTAAGACGCTGTTCATTCTTTTTTATGTACCTCAGACTGTTTTTGGATCTTGCATTTTGCTTATTTCTTGTTTGCAAACAGAGAGGTCACTCCTGCTCTCCTGCATCCCAAACCAAATGGGGGGGGGGGTTTTGAATGCGCAGGGCCTCAGCCATGAGCCTCACCTACGTGCCTATTCATACCGGCTTTCATCAGGGGGAGAGTTTTCTGTTTTGACAGGGTTTCCCAGAACTTATAAGGGCTTCAGAATTTTACAATAAAACCTATCCCGGCTTGGGTTGAATGTTCATGATTGATCAAAGGCATAAAATAGCATCCCTCGGCAGATATACCAAATTATGTGTTCCCTATGCACATTCAACGGGATTCCGGGCAGTGCTGGGCGTTCAACGCGGCAGAATGGGAGCATTGTTCATAGCTCTGCCCCTAAAGATTCACATCACCCAAGTAACTGTAGGGACACATTCTGAAGGCGCAGTCTTTACGGGCACAATTCAGTCAGCTCCAAAGTCTTCTCTTTGTGTACGGACTGATAGGACTTTGAAACAGAGGTAAGACTTGTTAAAGTTTCTCTATGACGCAGACGGGGGACTCAGTCCAAACGTTTGAGATCCTGGAGCGACACAAGGAAGAGACTTTCCGGTACGTGAGGGTGGAGATTCACGATAACCATGGGCACGATGTGGTCACCTGTGTATACAGCTTCAGGGGTACATGGGAAAATCCCTGCTTCCAGCACAAAAGTGTTCCACCGAGTCAAGATCGCGGCTTTGTCTTGGAGGGATTGCATACCGCTTCTACCAGTCAGCCAGGACAATGTATTATTTAATGAAATTCTGGCTGAGGTTACCCGCCAATGTCTAAGATCAATTCCTTAGAGCCAGAGATGCCAGCAGAAACAGACCCACATGTGACAGTGATTTTAAAAAGGGACCCTAATCTTATTTTGTTCGTAAATTCGTGGGGTATTTTTTTTGTGTTAAATAAAACTCATTGTGACAGATAGTGTTCACCTTGGCAGTTTCTATCAATAATAATCATGCAAAAAGGACATTCGCGGAAATAATTGCAGAGACCGACAGTGACGTACACGTAGGTGTCATTGGGCTGTGTTGATATGCATTTGTAAGCCATAACGGTGTTTATACGGACGTTTTAAACGAGATATTTTTCATTCAGTGATAGACAATACAAGTCAGGGGCTTTATTTATGAGCCCTTGCGTATGTTTTATGACAGTAAATTATGATTTGAAGACTCTGACTCGGTTCACGATGAGGATATCATACTCGCAAGAAGATCTGAAGAATTGGATATTTGCGGACATTAGGGCCGTTTCCACGGGCGGGGTATGGATCTCATGGTCCGACCGGGTCCGACCCTCTCGATCCGGTTGCGGATGCGGTCAGTTTGAGCTCGATGGTCCACCCGAGTGTGTGTAAATATCTAAGTGTTAGCGAAGGTAGCGCTAGGGGGGACGAAGAAGTACATCAGGGACATCACCAGTGCAGAGAAAAGTAAGGATAGCGTAAAAGTGGATACCGTGAAATGAAAGATCCCGGCGTAAAAGTGGACAGAACTGAAAAGTCTGGAGGGGGTTTTGACAACATGGATTGACTCTATTTTTACGGACATCAGCTAACAAGCTCACACCAGCTAACACGTCAATACCCGCAACTCAGAAGCCTCTACTCTGTGTTCCCACTCCAGATGTTGAGTGTGACAGAATGAGTGAGTGTCTTCAATCAAATGCAAACAATGTAGTGTGTATGGCTTTTTCGATGACATGTGTGTCCTGTGGTTCTAAGTCTAAAATATGATGGTATGTGTCATATCTTTATCTTTTACTAAACGTTAGTTAGAGTGAAACATGGATTCATGGTTCAATGTCAGTTGGTGTGTTTTCTCTGAATACTGGGTTGAAACTGGCGCTGGTGTCTTCTCAGTTTTGTTTGGACCGTCGCCTTCTCTGAATAAGTCAAAGATCGTAGGGACTGCTGTTTACACTCTCTCTTTTTGTACTTTCATTGCTACAAAAGACACCCATTTTACAGGTTTATATGTGTCAAAGCGCAGCAGGAGCAATGCCATAAACAGTGAGGCGAGAGCTGCGACCCCTCTAAGTACGTCATCATTTTTCTGGCAATCAGAAGCGTTGATATTCTAAAAGGTTATTTTACTGATTCATTACTTATCTATAAGCAAATACACATTGCAAAAAGGTGGGAAATACTGCGTTAATTGTGTTTTATCAGAAAAAAAAATACGTTTTTAATAATGTTAGTGCCCTTTTAAGCTGTATCTAGATGGGGGACAGGGCGAGGGTCAGGGTTAATGTCGGGTGGTTGTAACTTCTTAATGACACGAATTTCATTTTCTTAGTAGACTTTATTTATCAGATGTAGATTCCATTGAAGATGGGGGTATGACTGGTTCTTGCCCGGCTCTGTAGAATGGAGATTGACAGAAGAAGCGTTCCAGGTGCCGATTACAAACCACAAGACCCCATAACCGGACTGGAATGTCCTCTTCTAGGTCTCGCTCGAGAATCTGAAGCACAACGTCGAGGTCAGTTATGTGCACGCTGGAGTGACACAAGGAGTGAGACTTTCCGCTTTGTGAAGTTGGAGATTCACATTATCTGGCACAGTAAAGTCACCTGTGTGTATAGCTTCAGTGAGCATGGGGAAAATCCCTGCTTCCAGCACCCAAATATCTACAGAGTCTCGAGACACAACTTGCTTAGAGGGGTAGTGGACCGTCTCATCCGTTCAGGTCTAAGATATTGTTATTATTTCATGAAATTCTACTCCTGGGGTTTCCGTCAATGCCTCAGGTCAAACCCATAGAGCCAGAGATGCCAGCAGAAACAGACCCACCTGTGACAATACTGTAACTTGAGCTGGATCGAGATGGGGGACAGGGCAAGGGTCAGGGTTGAGTCGGGTGGTTTGTAACTTTTTATGGGCACGACTTAATTTTTGTTTGTTTCATTTTCTTAGTAGACTTTTATTAATCAGCTGTAGAGTCCATTGAAGAGAAGGGCATGCCTGGTTCTTTCCCATCGCTGTAGAAGGAGATTGACAGCTGTTTAAAGGTGTTCCATGTGACAAAGCCCCAGACCTGACCAGAATGTCCTTCCGCTAGGTCTCGCTCAGAGAATCTAAAGCATGCGGAGGTCAGTCTAAGTGAATACAGGGTCATCTCAGGTTTAATTTTGAATCGGAAAAAAAAACATCTAATCCTATCAGTTTTCTTCTGCTTCATCCATTGCCAGGTCGCAGGGGGCAGCAGTCTAGGCAGAGGACCTCCTATCCACACACGCACTTCCTCCAGTTGAGGTGACTCGGGCATTCCCCTGTATAACTCACCCTATCTCCCAGGGCGCGCCAGCCACTTTGCGGAGGAAAGCAGATTCTCCCCCACTCACCTCTGCCCCCATTTCCTCTCACCCACCTCCCTCACGCCGTCTACCAGCCCAGTGGACATTGCCTTTTCCCCCCTTCCTCACATTTGATTCAGACTCAGAGTCAGACTACTTTATTTATCCCACCAGGGGCAATTCATTTGAGCTAGCACATAAAAAAATAATATAAAAAAATAAAAATTACATCAAAACACAGGAAATAAGTTCTATGACATGAAGTGGAGCCCCATACAAACATATGAACATGAGACAATACAATAAAGCTCAAAGCATCAAAGTCCCACATCACCAACAGCTACAGAAGAGCTCAAGCAGTCTAATAGCAGTTGTGACAATGAAAGAATAATGACATGACCCCTGACTTGTCTCTGCCAGTGGACACTGCCTGTTCCACCTCCTCACTTGTCTCCTGCCCAGTGGGACACTGCCTGTTCCACCTCCTCATCACTTGTCTACGTGCCCAAGTGGACACTGCCTGTTCCACCTCCTCACTGTCTCCTGCCCAGTGGACACTGCAATAATGCATTGGTTTTATATAGCGCTTTTCAGAACACTCAAAGACATGTCATTATTCATTCATTCCATACATGCTGGTGATAAACTACTACTGTAGTCACAGCTGCCCTGGGCCATACTGACAGAAGCAAGGCATTGGCCCTTTTGACCCCCACCAACCTTCACACACACCAGAATCATTTCTAGGCACTGTGGGTGAAGTGTCTTGCCTCCCTAAGGACACAGCAACAGTTTGGCACAGCCGCAGCTGCCGCCACAGTGGAACCTGGTGTTCCCAGATGTTCCCATCACAGTCTAACCAGGCCCTGCCCTGCACAGCTTCAGAGGTCTGACGGGATCTGGCTTTCACATGCAGGGTATGGGCCACAACTCTAGAACCAGACGCGCTGCGTGATTAAAAGTGCAAAAAAGCCAATGATTCATGTGTGGATTGAATAACTTTCCATTGAGTAAACTACAAAAGCCTTTATGTCCTTTACCAGCATTTTGGGATGTGTCTCTCTAGGTCCAGCCTTGAATCCCAGCTCTTTAAAAGTGCACAACATGAAACACACTGGTTACATCGGCCCCTTTTCAAAGTCCCACCCCCTCGTCCTTTTCCCGATCATTAGACCTGATCCATTTGAACCACATGTGCGTCTTGTACTTCAGTCACTACATGGTCTGATCCTTTCTTTCACTGTTTAAAAAAAAAAGCAAACAGACAGACATCTTTGTTTGTCTAGCCGTCACCTCGCCTTTAAAAAACATCATTAGAAGCGATCAATTGTGCGCGGCATATAGGCTATTACCTGCCCGTCCGCCCACGTCCTCAGTCTAGAGAGCTCCTGGCATTTGGGATCCAGTAATGAGAGTGGGAGTGTGTGAAGAAGGACACAAGCACAACAAAAAGGTCACACATAAAGCATGAACCTAAAGGCAGCCAAAATGTAAGTTGTGGCTAATTAAAATTTCTCTTAAAAAGTTCCTGTACGCCGTAACTTTACAGACTTATGCTGTTTGTAATGGCCTTGTTAGCGCATAGAGGATGTCCTTATACACCGGCTTTTCATGTAAATCGTGAAGAATGCCTTGAGAACATGAGCAGGCTGCTTTTTATACATCTTTTTGTTGTGAAGAGAAGGCAAGAACTATGTGGAGGAAAGCATCACAGGTTTGCTAAATCTATTCAACTATAAAATGTATGTAAACGAAAATTGATATAGATTGATTTTAATTGTAATTTGTGGCTTTGAACATTTTCTCGTAGTGGGGGTTATGTGATGGTGGCCAAACGTTAAATATGTAATATTCTGATTTATCGTCACAAACGGTTTTGAACTGAAATTGTTTTGTGTGAATATTGGGCAGAAATGTCTACTTCCATTTGCTCCTTTTGATTCACATTGTATTATATATTATTATGAAAAATAACATTCTTGATTAAAATCCAAGTTTGTATTTGCATCAAAAGCAGATCAGAAATGAGAAACACAAAAAATGCAATAATAACAAATCACACATAGGAGCCATAAGTTCATAGAGAAGGATGACCAATGTCCATAAATGTTAATAAATGTCCTTCAATGTCTCCGATCATACACTGTCTTAGACCCGCTCCTGCATCGGCAAGGAACAACTCAAAAAACCCTTTGGAAAAAAGTGAGAAACCGGGACTCAGGCTGTAGAACGAGGATCCATTTGTTTAGCTTTTAAACATGTTACAACATTGTTCCCCTCATCAATCTCAGACCTGCAGTTGTATATCCATCCCACGCTAATATCAGGAACTTTTTGGGACCAACACATAACTCGCTCCCTCTGTCGCCTGTCTCAGTCCTGTCTCAGTCCCGTCTCAGTCCCGTCTCAGTCCCGTCTCAGTCCCGCCTCAGTCCTGTCTCAGTCCCGTCCTCAGTCAATGCCTCAGTCCTGTCTCAGTCCTGTCTCAGTCCTGGTCTCAGTCCTGTCTCAGTCTGTCTCACAGTCCCGCCTCAGTCCCGTCTCAGTCCTGTCCCAGTCTTGTCTCAGTCTTGTCTCAGTGCTGTCTCAGTCCTGCCTCAGTCCCGTCTCAGTCCAGTCTCAGTCCCGTCTCAGTCCCGTCCCAGTCCCGTCTCAGTCCCCGTCTCAGTCCCGCCTCAGTCCCTGCCTCAGTCCTGCCTCAGTCCTGTCTCAGTCCCGTCTCAGTCCCGTCTCAGTCCTGTCCCAGTCCTGCCTCAGTCCTGTCTCAGTCCTGTCTCAGCTCCTGTCCAGTCCTGGTCTCAGTCCTGCACTCAGTCCTGGCTCAGTCCAGTCTCAGTCCGTCTCAGTCCCGTCTCAGTCCTGCCTCAGTCCTGCCTCAGTCCTGCCTCAGTCCTGTCTCAGTCCCGGTCTCAGTCCCGTCTCAGTCACTGTCCCACGTCCTGCCTCAGTCCTGTCTCAGTCTGTCTCGTTCCTGTCCCAGTCCTGTCTCAGTCCTGCTCTCAGTCCTGCCTTCAGTCCTGCCTCAGTCCCGTCTCAGTCTGTCCCAGTCTGTGTCTCAGTCTTGTCTCAGTGCTGTCTCAGTCCTGCCTCAGTCCCGTCTCAGTCCTGTCTCAGTCCCGTCTCAGTCCCGTCTCAGTCCCGTCTCAGTCCCGTCTCAGTCCAGTCTCAGTCCCGTCTCAGTCCCGTCTCAGTCCCGTCTCAGTCCCGCCTCAGTCCTGTCTCAGTCCTGTCTCAGTCCCGTCTCAGTCCTGTCCTCAGTCCTGTCCCAGTCCTGTCTCAGTCCTGCCTCTGGTCCTGCCTCAGTCCTGTCTCAGTCCTGTCTCAGTCCTGTCCTCAGTCCTGTCCTCAGTCCTGTCTCAGTCCTGTCTCAGTCCTGTCTCAGTCTTGTCTCAGTGCGCCTCAGTCCTGTCTCAGTCCTGTCTCAGTCCCGTCTCAGTCCTCGTCCCAGTCCGTCTCAGTCCTGTCTCAGTCCGGCCTCAGTCCTGCCTCAGTCCTGTCTCAGTCCTGTCTCAGTCCCGTCTCAGTCCTGTCTCAGTCCTGTCTCAATCCCGTCTCAGTCCTGTCTCAGTCCGTCTCAGTCCTGTCTCAGTCCTGTCTCAACAGAATGCAAGTGTATTATACAGAGCGGAGGCATGAAAGGGAGACCTCCAATCACAGCTGCCACGGATGTGCTTGTAGCTGTGGCCTTCAGATAGACAAAAACAATGGGAAAAGTGTACTGGCTTCTGCAAAACATTGATAGATTGATGAGTTTAACTTTAAACAAAAGTTGCTTAAAAGTGTTATGAAATCTCACACATTCATTAACCTCTTAAAACCCGCCTCATTTTTGGTTTGTGCACAAAAGTTGGGCATACCCAAATGTCTTTGCTTATTTAAAAACACATCTTACATCTCACATGCTTGTGTGATGCATCATTTTAAAGCTAGAGCCTTCTAGTTTATGTAAAAAAACACTAAAATAATGTTTGTCATTCCTATTTCCCTCTGCATCCTTTGAAGTTTGGGGAAAAAAAACAATGTTTTTTAGCCTCGCCTAACATTTTCAATTTCTAAAGGCCCTAAAAAAGGCATACTTCATTGTAAGTTCACAATATTCAAACCCTCTGTTCATTGTGTTGTTGACAACAACTGTCTAAAGTTTCAGACTTCTAAGTTTTATAGTTTTTATGCAGTTTCTCCTTTTCATCAAGTAATGCACATTTGGCACAATTTGGCACAAGTGTGCCAAAACGTGCCAAATATCTTTACTTACATTTAATCATCATAAAAACAATATTTTTTATTATTGGTACTTATAAGTTACTAATCTATGTGTGTTTTTTTTTTAAATGTCAAAGTTATTTTTTTATGAGTGTAAATTCATTGCAGCTTCGAGAGCGTCTTTTGGCTGCCATTACGCACAATTCTACAGGCACAACATAAGACAGGACACCATTGTCCCACCCCTTGCTCGAAAGCTTTCCTCATTGGCTACACGGACATGTAAATCAAACATCCCGGAAATAGAAGCAAACAAGAAGGGAAGACAACAAAGATCAGTGATCCATGCGCAAACAGCAGCGCTAGCTGTACTCGCGGGAGTTCTTGCAGACTAGGGATGTAAAAAACTATGAATTTTCATGACCGACCACCGAGCCTCATTAACCGGTTGAAACCGGTTAACCGCGTAGTTTAAAATAGTCCACGTTCTTTGAAATAACAGCCATTTCGAGCCGCGTACTTTTCATATGTGCAGCTCTGCGTTCTACTGGATCAGAGCCAAGACAGCGGCGCCAAAACCCGCAACAGCTCCGGCACCTTTGCGCACAGAGAACTGCTTTTTTAATCTTCCCATTCTGCTGTGCTGCGGGTTAATACCAAAACTTTCTAGCAGCAAACGACGGCTCGTTCACATGGTCAGAGCAGCGAGTGACGAGCCGCGTCTCACAGGTCTTCACAAAAGTTTAAATACAAGTGATGTGTGTGGAGCTGATGCCAAGGACCATAAACACAAACATGTTTCCCCTACAGCAAAACATGTAGGGGAAAGGGAGCCGCGTATTTGCGCGAATCCTTTGGGCTCCGTGACACAGAGGAGCGCGACAGACCGGTATGTGTGTGTGTATGTGTGTGTGTATGTATATGTGTGTGTGTGTGTAAATGTAAGCTCCAATGTAGTTCTGACCCGCGCCAGTGTGCAACTTTGACGGTAACAGAGGGGAGAGATGATGCGTGTGGATGTTACGTATGGAGAGGGGGAAAGTGTGTGTGTGTGTGTGCGCGCGCGTGCACGCATGCGTGTGTGCATATGTGGCTCGTGCGGCGTGAGAGTCGTCCCGGAGTTTATAATACATGGGCGCACACAGCTAGATACAGACCCGCTCGTCACACCGTGCAAATAGGGCTTAAAATAGCCTTATTAAGAGACCTCCCCTCTCCCCGTTTTCTCTTTTGTAACCGACAGCTTTGACCGGTTAACGCTGTGACGGTCAACCACCGGTTAACCGGTCACCGATTTACATCCCTATTGCAGACCCAAAAATTGGTCTAGCTTTTCGGGAGTAGTCTCATTTGAAAGATAAGGAGCTAAGGAACACGTAAATACCAGATGTTCGGGTGAAAAACAAAGCTAAAAGTCCGTTAAAAGTGAAAAAGCAACATCTGTGCTCGTTTTTTTCGTTTTTTTCGCTAAAGATAAATGCACATTTTTGGATTATTTCTGCAGAATGGATTTTACTTTGGGAAATACAAGTAAGGGAGAACGTATATTACGCAGGTCATTATCGGAAAATAAGTACCTTCAGGGCGGTGCCCTGTCGGTACTTATTTTCCGATAATGACTTGCGTATTATTTTCCGATAATGACCTGCGTAATATACGTTCTCCCTTACTTGTATTTCCCAAAGTAAAATCCATTCTGCAGAAATAATCCAAAAATGTGCATTTATCTTTAGCGAAAAAAACGAAAAAAACGAGCACAGATGTTGCTTTTTCACTTTTAACGGACTTTTAGCTTTGTTTTTCACCCGAACATCTGGTATTTACGTGTTCCTTAGCTCCTTATCTTTCAAATGAGACTACTCCCGAAAAGCTAGACCAATTTTTGGGTCTGCAATAGGGATGTAAATCGGTGACCGGTTAACCGGTGGTTGACCGTCACAGCGTTAACCGGTCAAAGCTGTCGGTTACAAAAGAGAAAACGGGGAGAGGGGAGGTCTCTTAATAAGGCTATTTTAAGCCCTATTTGCACGGTGTGACGAGCGGGTCTGTATCTAGCTGTGTGCGCCCATGTATTATAAACTCCGGGACGACTCTCACGCCGCACGAGCCACATATGCACACACGCATGCGTGCACGCGCGCGCACACACACACACACACTTTCCCCCTCTCCATACGTAACATCCACACGCATCATCTCTCCCCTCTGTTACCGTCAAAGTTGCACACTGGCGCGGGTCAGAACTACATTGGAGCTTACATTTACACACACACACACACATATACATACACACACACATACACACACACATACCGGTCTGTCGCGCTCCTCTGTGTCACGGAGCCCAAAGGATTCGCGCAAATACGCGGCTCCCTTTCCCCTACATGTTTTGCTGTAGGGGAAACATGTTTGTGTTTATGGTCCTTGGCATCAGCTCCACACACATCACTTGTATTTAAACTTTTGTGAAGACCTGTGAGACGCGGCTCGTCACTCGCTGCTCTGACCATGTGAACGAGCCGTCGTTTGCTGCTAGAAAGTTTTGGTATTAACCCGCAGCACAGCAGAATGGGAAGATTAAAAAAGCAGTTCTCTGTGCGCAAAGGTGCCGGAGCTGTTGCGGGTTTTGGCGCCGCTGTCTTGGCTCTGATCCAGTAGAACGCAGAGCTGCACATATGAAAAGTACGCGGCTCGAAATGGCTGTTATTTCAAAGAACGTGGACTATTTTAAACTACGCGGTTAACCGGTTTCAACCGGTTAATGAGGCTCGGTGGTCGGTCATGAAAATTCATAGTTTTTTACATCCCTAGTCTGCAAGAACTCCCGCGAGTACAGCTAGCGCTGCTGTTTGCGCATGGATCACTGATCTTTGTTGTCTTCCCTTCTTGTTTGCTTCTATTTCCGGGATGTTTGATTTACATGTCCGTGTAGCCAATGAGGAAAGCTTTCGAGCAAGGGGTGGGACAATGGTGTCCTGTCTTATGTTGTGCCTGTAGAATTGTGCGTAATGGCAGCCAAAAGACGCTCTCGAAGCTGCAATGAATTTACACTCATAAAAAAATAACTTTGACAGTTAAAAAAAAAACACACATAGATTAGTAACTTATAAGTACCAATAATAAAAAATATTGTTTTTATGATGATTAAATGTAAGTAAAGATATTTGGCACGTTTTGGCACACTTGTGCCAAATTGTGCCAAATGTGCATTACTTGATGAAAAGGAGAAACTGCATAAAAACTATAAAACTTAGAAGTCTGAAACTTTAGACAGTTGTTGTCAACAACACAATGAACAGAGGGTTTGAATATTGTGAACTTACAATGAAGTATGCCTTTTTTAGGGCCTTTAGAAATTGAAAATGTTAGGCGAGGCTAAAAAACATTGTTTTTTTTCCCCAAACTTCAAAGGATGCAGAGGGAAATAGGAATGACAAACATTATTTTAGTGTTTTTTTACATAAACTAGAAGGCTCTAGCTTTAAAATGATGCATCACACAAGCATGTGAGATGTAAGATGTGTTTTTAAATAAGCAAAGACATTTGGGTATGCCCAACTTTTGTGCACAAACCAAAAATGAGGCGGGTTTTAAGAGGTTAATGAATGTGTGAGATTTCATAACACTTTTAAGCAACTTTTGTTAAAGTTAAACTCATCAATCTATCAATGTGCAGAAGCCAGTACTTTTCCCTTGTTTTGTCTATCTGAAGGCCAAGCTACAAGCACACCGTGGCAGCTGCTGATTGGAGGTCTCCATGCCTCCGCTCTGTATAATACACTTGCATTCTGTTGTATCTGTGACCGTGTGCTTTGATCGTGCTGTCTCTACCATCGACAATAAAACATGTCTTCTGTCTGAATTAAAGACGCGATCCCAGACTATGTCATCTTCTTCAAATGCTTTCGGCCTGTAACACCAGAGAAGAAGAATTGTTTGTTTTTTTAACAAATTTGAAAAGGACCGACTGCAAACACAGACATGTGATTGGAAAGACCATCCTTTCACCTGAGAAATGACCAAAATTATAATGCTTTTGGCAGAAAACGGCTCTGAGCGTGATGTCATGCTGGCACAATGACATCATACACTCACAGGACTGAGACGGGACTGAGACAGGACTGAGACGGGACTGAGACAGGACTGAGACAGGACTGAGACGGGACTGAGACAGGACTGAGACGGGATTGAGACAGGACTGAGACAGGACTGAGACGGGACTGAGACAGGACTGAGACAGGACTGAGGCAGGACTGAGGCAGGACTGAGACAGGACTGAGACGGGACTGGGACAGGACTGAGACGGGACTGAGACAGGACTGAGACAGGACTGAGGCAGCACTGAGACAAGACTGAGACAGGACTGAGACAGGACTGAGACAGGACTGAGGCAGGACTGAGACAGGACTGAGACAGGACTGAGACAGGACTGAGGCAGGACTGAGGCAGGACTGAGACAGGACTGGGACAGGACTGAGACAGGACTGAGACGGGACTGAGACAGGACTGAGACAGGACTGAGGCGGGACTGAGACGGGACTGAGACGGGACTGAGACGGGACTGAGACTGGACTGAGACGGGACTGAGACGGGACTGAGACGGGACTGAGACGGGACTGAGACGGGACTGAGACGGGACTGAGGCAGGACTGAGACAGCACTGAGACAAGACTGAGACAAGACTGGGACAGGACTGAGACGGGACTGAGGCAGGACTGAGGCAGGACTGAGGCAGGACTGAGACAGGACTGGGACAGGACTGAGACAGGACTGAGACAGGACTGAGGCAGGACTGGGACAGGACTGAGACGGGACTGAGACGGGACTGAGACAGGACTGAGGCAGGACTGAGGCAGGACTGAGGCAGGACTGAGACGGGACTGAGACGGGACTGAGACTGGACTGAGGCAGGACTGAGGCAGGACTGAGACAGGACTGGGACAGGACTGAGACAGGACTGAGACAGGACTGAGGCAGGACTGGGACAGGACTGAGACGGGACTGAGACGGGACTGAGACAGGACTGAGGCAGGACTGAGGCAGGACTGAGGCGGGACTGAGACGGGACTGAGACGGGACTGGGACGGGACTGAGACGGGACTGAGACTGGACTGAGACGGGACTGAGGCAGGACTGAGACAGCACTGAGACAAGACTGAGACAAGACTGGGACAGGACTGAGACGGGACTGAGGCGGGACTGAGACAGGACTGAGACAGGACTGAGACAGGACTGAGACAGGACTGAGACAGGACTGAGGCAGGACTGAGACGGGACTGAGACAGGACTGAGGCGGGACTGAGACGGGACTGAGACGGGACTGAGACGGGACTGAGACAGGACTGAGACAGGAGACAGAGGGAGCGGAGTTATGTGTTGGTCCCAAAAAGTTCCTGATATTAGCGTGGATGGATATACAACTGCAGGTCTGAGATTGATGAGGGAACAATGTTGTAACATGTTTAAAAGCTAAACAAATGGATCCTCGTTCTACAGCCTGAGTCCCGGTTTCTCACTTTTTTCCAAAGGGTTTTTGAGTTGTTCCTTGCCGATGCAGGAGGCGGGTCTAAGGACAGTGATGATCGGAGACATTGAAGGACATTTATTAACATTTATGGACATTGGTCATCCTTCTCTATGAACTTATGGCTCCTATGTGTTTGTTATTATTGCATTTTTTGTGTTTCTCATTTTCTGATCTGCTTTTGATGCAAATACAAACTTGGATTTTAATCAAGAATGTTTATTTTTCATAATAATATATAATACAATGTGAATCAAAAGGAGCAAATGGAAGTAGACATTTCTGCCCAATATTCACACAAAACAATTTCAGTTCAAAACGTTTGTGACGATAAACAGAATAATAATTTTAACGTTTGGCCACCATCAAATAACCCACCACTACGAGAAAATGTTCAAAGCCACAAAATTACAATTAAAATCAATCTATATCATTTTCGTTTACATACATTATATAGTTGAATAGATTTAGCAAACCTGTGATGCTTTCCTCCACATAGTTCTTGCCTTCTCTTCACAAAAAAAGATGTATAAAAAGCAGCTGCTCATTTCTCAAGGCATTCTTCACGATTTACATGAAAAAGCCGGTGTATAAGGACATCCTCTATGCGCTAACAAGGCCATTACAAACAGCATAAGTCTGTAAAGTTACGGCGTACAGGAACTTTTTAGAGAAATAATTAGCCACAACTTTACATTTTGGCTGCCTTTAGGTTCATGCTTTATGTGTGACCTTTTTGTTGTGCTTGTGTCCTTCTTCACACACTCCCACTCTCATTACTGGATCCCAAATGCCAGGAGCTCTCAGACTGAGGACGTGGGCGGACGGGCAGGTAATAGCCTATAGCCGCGCACAATTGATCGCTTCTAATGATGTTTTTAAAGGCGAGGTGACGGCTAGACAAACAAAGATGTCCGTCTGTTTGCTTTTTTTTTTAACAGTGAAGAAAGGATCAAACATGTAGTGACTGAAGTACAAGACGCACATGTGGTTCAAATGGATCAGGTCTAATGATCGGGAAAAGGACGAGGGGGTGGGACTTTGAAAGGGGCCGATGTAACCAGTGTGTTTCATGTTGTGCACTTTTAAAGAGCTGGGATTCAAGGCTGGACCTGAGAGAGACATCCCAAAATGCTGGTAAAGGACATAAAGGCTTTTGTAGTTTACTCAATGGAAAGTTATTCAATCCACACATGAATCATTGGCTTTTTTGCACTTTTAATCACGCAGCGCTGGTTCTAGAGTTGTGGCCATACCTGCATGTGAAAGCCAGATCCCGTCAGACCTCTGAAGCTGTGCAGGGCAGGGCCTGGTTAGGACTGTGATGGGAAACATCTGGGAACACCAGGTTCCACTGTGGGGCAGCTGCGGCTGTGCCAAACTGTTGCTGTGTCCTTAGGCAAGACACTTCACCCACAGTGCCTAGAAATGATTCTGGTGTGTGTGAATGGTTGGTGGGGGTCAAAGGGGCCAATGCCTTGCTTCTGTCAGTTGGGCCCAGGGCAGCTGTGACTACAGTAGTAGTTTATCACCAGCATGTATGGAATGAATGAATAATGACATGTCTTTGAGTGTTCTGAAAAGCGCTATATAAAACCAATGCATTATTGCAGTGTCCACTGGGCAGGAGACAAGTGAGGAGGTGGAACAGGCAGTGTCCACTGGGCACGAGACAAGTGAGGAGGTGGAACAGGCAGTGTCCACTGGGCAGGAGACAAGTGAGGAGGTGGAACAGGCAGTGTCCACTGGGCAGGAGACAAGTCTAGGGGTCATGTCATTATTCATTCATTGTCACAACTGCTATTAGACTGCTGAGCTCTCTGTAGCTGTTGGTGATGTGGACTTTGATGCTTTGAGCTTTATTGTTGTATCATGTTCATATGTTTGTATGGGGCTCCACTTCATGTCATAGAACTTATTTCCTGTGTTTTGATGTAATTTTTATTTTTTTATATTATTTTTTTATGTGCTACTCAAATGAATTGCCCCTGGTGGGATAAATAAAGTAGTCTGAATCTGAGTCTGAATCTAATGTGAGGAAGGGGAAAAGGCAATGTCCACTGGGCTGGAGACGCGTGAGGAGGTGGGAGAGGAAATGGGGGCAGAGGGAGTGGGGGAGAATCTGCTTCCTCCGCAAAGTGGCTGGGCGCTCCCTGGGAGATAGGGTGAGTTATACAGGGGAATGCCCGAGTCACCTCAACTGGAGGAAGTGCGTGTGGATAGGGAGGTCCTCTGCCTAGACTGCTGCCCCCGCGACCTGGCAATGGATGAAGCAGAAGAAAATGAATGGATAGATGTTTTTTTTCCGATTCAAAATTAACCTGAGATGACCAGTATTCACTTAGACTGACCTCCGCATGCTTTAGATTCTCGAGCGAGACCTAGAGGAGGACATTCTGGTCAGGTCTGGGGCTTTGTCACATGGAACACTTTAAACAGCTGTCAATCTCCTTCTACAGCGATGGGAAAGAACCAGTCATGCCCTTCTCTTCAATGGACTCTACAGCTGATTAATAAAGTCTACTAAGAAAATGAAACAAACAAAATTAAGTCGTGCCCATAAAAAGTTACAAACCACCCGACTTAACCCTGACCCTTGCCCTGTCCCCATCTAGATCCAGCTCAAGTTACAGTATTGTCACATGTGGGTCTGTTTCTGCTGGCATCTCTGGCTCTATGGGTTTGACCTGAGGCATTGACGGAAACCCCAGGTAGAATTTCATGAAATAATAAAATATCTTAGCTGAACGGATGAGACGGTCCACTACCCCTCTAAGCAAGTTGTGTCTCGACTCTGTAGATATTTGGGTGCTGGAAGCAGGGATTTCCCCATGCTCACTGAAGCTATAAACACAGGTGAATTTACTGTGCCAGGATAATGTGAATCTCCAACTTCACAAAGCGGAAAGTCTCACCCTTGTGTCACTCCAGCGTGCACATAAACTGACCTCACGTGTGCTTAAGATTCTCGAGCGAGACCTAGAAGAGGACATTCCAGTCAGGTATGGGGTCTTGTGGTTGTAATCGTCACCTGGAACGCTTCTTCTTCAATCTCCTTCTACAGAGACGGGCAAGAACCAGTCATACCCCCATCTTCAATGGAATCTACATCTGATAAATAAAGTCTACTAAGAAAATGAAATTCGTGTCCATTAAGAAGTTACAAACCACCCGAATTAACCCTGACCCTCGCCCTGTCCCCATCTAGATACAGCTTAAAAGGGCACTAACATTATTAAAAACTATTTTTTTTTCTGATAAAACACATTAAAAGCATGTATTTCCCACCTTTGCAATGTGTTTTTGTCTTATAGATAAGTAATAAATCAGTAAAATAACCTTTTAATATCAACGCCTCTGATTGGCCAGAAAAATGATGACGTACTTAGAGGGGTCGCAGCTCTCGCCTCACTGTTTATGGCATTGATCCTGCTGCCGCTTTGACACATATAAACCTTAAAATGGGTGTATTTTGTAGCAATGAAAGTAACAAAAAGAAGAGTGTAAACAGCAGTCCCTACGATCTTTGACTTATTCAGAGAAGGCGACGGTCCAAACAAACTGAGAAGACACCAGCGCCAGTTTCAACCCAGTATTCAGAAGAAAACACAACAACTGTCATTGAACCATGAATCCATGTTTCACTCTAACTACGTTTAGTAAAAGATAAAGATATGACACATACCATCATATTTTAGACTTTAGAACCACAGACACACATTCAGAATAAGACCATAACACTACATGTTTGCATTTGATTGAAGACACTCACCATTTCTGTCAAACTCAACATCTGGAGCTGGGACACAGAGTTGAGGCTTCTGAGTTGCGGGTATTGACGTGTTAGCTGGTGTTAGCTTGTTAGCTGATGTCCGTAAAAATAGAGTCAATCCATGTTGTCAAACCCCCTCCAGACTTTTCAGTTCTGTCCACTTTTACGGCCGGGATCTTTCATTTCACGGTAGTCACTTTTACGCTTCCTTACTTTTCTCTGCACTGTGATGTCCCTGATGTACTTCTTCGTCCCTAGCGCTACCTTCGCTAACACTTAGATATTTACACACACTCGGGTGGACCATCGAGCTCAAACTGACCGCATCCGCAAACCGGGTCGAGACGGGTCGGACCCGGTCGGACCATAGATCCATACCCCAGCCCGTGGAAACGGCCCTAATGTCCGCAAATATCCATTTCTTGCAGATTGCTCCTCATCTGAACCGAGTCAGAGTCTTCAAAATCATAATTACTGTCATAACAACTACGCAAGGGCTCATAAATAAAAGCCCCTGACTTGTATTGTCTATCACTGAATGAAAAATATCTGTTTAAAACGTCCGTATACACCGTTATGGCTTACAAATGCATATCAACACAGCCCAATGACACCTACGTGTACGTCACTTCCGGTCTCTGCAATTTTTCCGCGAATGTCTTTTTGCATGATTATTATTGATAGAAACTGCCAAGGGTGAAACTATCTGTCAAAATGAGTTTTATTTAACACAAAAAAATACCACAATTTACGAACAAAATAAGATTAGGTCCCTTTTAAATCACTGTCACATGTGGGTCTGTTTCTGCTGGCATCTCTGGCTCTAAGGAATTGATCTTAGACATTGGCGGTAACCTCAGCCAGAATTTCATTAAATAATACATTGTCCTGGCTGACTGGTAGAAGCGGTATGCAATCCCTCCAAGCAAGCCGCGTCTTGACTCGGTGGACACTTTTGTGCTGGAAGCAGGGATTTTCCCATGTACCCTGAAGCTGTATACACAGGTGACCACATCGTGCCCATGGTTATCGTGAATCTCCACCCTCACGTACCGGAAAGTCTCTTCCTTGTGTCGCTCCAGGATCTCAAACGTTTGGAATGAGTCCCCGTCTGCGTCATAGAGAAACTTTACAAGTCTTACCTCTGGTTGTTCAAAGTCCTTCAGTCCGTACACAGAGAAAGACTTTGGAGCTGACTGAATTGTGCCCGTAAGAGACTGCGCCTTCAGAATGTGTCCTACAGTTACTTGGGTGATGTGAATCTTTAGGGGCAGAGCTATGAAAATGCTCCCATTCTGCCCGTTGAACGCCCAGCACTGTCCCGGAATCAAAGGGTAATTATGACCTTTGATCACTGTGTCTGGACCAAGAGGTATGTGCCAAAGTGGGGCTTTTTTTGGCACGTGAGTCTTGGAAGTCAGAGCAGTCATCACCTGAGCCCCATGAGCCTCCAATGCAAAGTTGGCCAAAGGAGCACTCACTATTGCGTTGTGATGCGCAAGCTGCTGACGTAAATAATTTACGTCTTCCTGAAGCTGCCTCAAATGTTTCACCTCCTCCTGCAGCTGCTGCCGCACATCACCATCAGCAGCAAACTTCATTGTTACCCAGGACACAACAAGGCCAACAAGGAGAAGCTGGACTATGACCCAAGCTAAGCTGAGCCAGGACCTCGGCTGAACTGCAGGCTCAGGCACATGGATGAATCTGAGCACAGCCACCTCCAGCGGTTGACTGTGGGGCCGAATTTTAGTGGAGGTATTGGAATTCCTGCGACTGTTATCTGAGTAAGAGATGCGGGGGCTTCCATCCACATCATAGTACCCCGTTTCCACCAGTCGAGGACTCCTGCGAGACATGTCTTTGAAGTTTCCTGGGTTAGGTAAGAAGGGTTAGGAAGCACCACTTAGCCCTGTTCCTCACGGATGGATGGACCCATATAAGCCCACCAGCACTGCCTGGCCACGGTGACATCATCAATGACATAAAGATCTTTGCCATGGCAACCGGAAGGGACGATGTCACCTTCTAATTCATGTCAGGAAGTTGGTTGCCATGGCGACCTGTGTAACACTATTTCAGTTCTAGCAGCCATTTTGTGAGTGAGTGACTTTTAATAAATGTTTTCATATTTAATGTATTGATATAGTACGTGCCCTTCCTTCATAATTACCTGAAGCTCACTTTCTACCATTCAAATATTTGTTTTTGACCACATTAACATTGTCATTCTGGGATCAACAGGAGCCGTGTCAAAGATGCAAGTTCTGATCAATGATTAAATAAATAGGGGTTGAATTTTATTTCTAACAGCATTCGAGGTAATGTACTTATTGTGTATTTATATAATTTAGCTTGTCCCATTGGCAAATCTTGTTTTAAGGCAGTCAAAATGTGCTAAAATGAAGGTAAATTTAGCAAATTTTTGATTTATATTTCATCTTTCTTTGCAGTGTGGGAAAATGTATGTTTAGGACACAGGAAGCATCTTTCAGTCTTTGAATATCTGATCCCCGTTTAAAACAACATGGTTTTCTGGCATTATCGCCATGGTGACAGTTAGTTAGTTAGTTATTTATTTAAAAGGACAACGGACAGGTACATTAAAAAGATGGCTGCCCCAGATTTAGCACAATGCTAATTTCCATCTGTAGTCCGCTATGATTCTTATATATTTACAAACACTACTTCAACCTGGTCTCATCACAACCTTGTCTCTTCTGATGAAGATTATAAAATAGCTCGGTTTATCCTTTTAATTCCAGCAAAATTGTTATTAAATTGAAAAATTATGGCTTCCTGTAATTGTTAAATCTTTGTGGGGTAGATATGGCCGTGTCCCCATGGTAACCCTGTATTGCCCTCAGGTCCCTTGGGTGTCATTGTGACCTGATCGCTACAGAACCACAGCAGCAGCCACTACATGAGCTGCTTCAGGACAATTTATACCGCAAATATCAATTTTTAACTAGGACATCATTCTCATTGCATGAAACTACCCTCAATAGTCTGTTCGTTTGGGAGTCCAAAACAACACATTTTTCATATATTCTAACATGTATTACCTGTAAGAAACATTAAGATTTGGTTTGTATTGTAGTGTCAGCCTCAAGGGTATAGGGCCGGGTATTAAATTGAAGAGATTCCGGGATCTTTCATTCGTCCCACAGAGGGGACATTTCAGTGTTGCATCATCAGTTGCAGAACAGAGGGAATGAGGAGCACACATCGGAAGATAAATAAGCAATAAATCTATACTAAAATGAAATAAAATCTCCAACTATAGCATAATAATACCTAGCTTTAGCATAATAAAGAATATTTTAAATTGAAAAAAATTAAATAAAATCCAAAAATCATTGTAGCTTTTAGATTAAGAATAACTTTTGTTCGTTTTACAGTGGCGGATTGTCAGTGTTGCATAAATGAACAATAACTCTAAAATACTAAAAAACGAACATTACCATAATGACCTGGAAATGGATGAAGCGGAAGAAAATGGAAAATTACCATAAATAAGAAGCAAGTGTAAAATCTCTAGTTATCTAACGTAAATAATAAGTCTAAAAAGTAATAAGTAAGTCTAAAAAGTAATAATTAAGTCTAAAAAGTAATAAGCAAGTCTTAAAAGTATGGCTAAAATTTCCAACTTTAGCACAATGGAGATGTAGAAGTTGGAGATTTTCGAGATTTCATTTTATTTGAGCACAGCCCTACTACACTGATATGAACACTTTTCTCTAAGGTATGTTCATCTTGTAAGTACAATTGAACAGCCAAGATTTAAGTATAGTGGAAATGTTAAATGCTCTTTATCTCTTCATCACTAACCTACTCCTCCATCAAACAAAACAATATTCACGGAAAAACACAATATGTTTTCTCTGATGCTGATGAAAACAAATCAAGGGTTTCCGAGAAAAACTGCAGCCTTCTTTCTCGCACCGTTCGTTCTCTGTGACATTTGCCTCCCACTCTTTGAGCAATCTAATTCTAAAGTTGCCATGAGATGAAAGTCAGCATAAGAAGTCCGTGATTTCTGTTGGATTCTTGGTCTGCTACTCAAGAGAATGACAATATGGGAAAACGCTCATAATGTCATGTGGTGTTAATGGCATAATGTCATGTGGTGTTGTGGACAAAGTCTGAACCTTTTACATTGCTGTGTTTGAATAAAAAAAAAAGCATATTATTTTTTACAGATAAAGTCTGCACTTGAGAGCCTGGGAGCGCTTCAGTCCTGCACCGGACCTGTCGACAATCTGCGGCCGCTGCGTGGCATTGGTCCTTGTTCTGTAGCTTAAAGACCTTATGACGGGTTTGATTTATTTAGAAATACAGTTTTAATACCATTTTATATTAGAAGAAAACTACTAAAGGTTTCAAAATCAGTTGTTGTTTTTTTTGTCTGATTCCCCCAAATCAAAATAACCCCATAGCAACGCCCTTAGAGACGAAAGTCTCTAACTTCACAGCCCTTGGTGACGTCAGAGTGGGTACGTTTCAACGCTGTAAGTTGTTTACAATTTGGTATTCGTTCTTTTTTCGCGGATATTCAAGATGACAAGGCCGTGTACAGCGAGTATGAGTTTAGTACTAGATTGTAATCTTTCATTTATACTGAGATAGTCCAGTGGTTGTGTCGATGGGCGCCAATCCAGATACTGGGTTTCAATTCCCACCTCAGACACATTTTAACTCTCAAAACGGCCATTTATGTGTAGTGAGCAATTGTCACCTGTAGAGGGCAGTATTGTGTTGGGCATCAGTGGAGAGAAGAGAGAAAAGGCAGTCCTGTGGCATAGATCCATGGTTTTCAATGCATGGGCGTTACCATGCAATTTTGATATCCACAATTCTTTTTTTTTTAAACCCGGCATAAGGTCTGTAAGCCTGGTTCACAGGCCAGGATAATTAGGCCGACTTTGGACCCAATTTACCCCTACGGCAATCGTAAGAACGCTCCGAATATTGTAACAAAAAATCTGATGGATTTTCCTGCCCTGTGTGGTGTGTTAAGACTGCGCTCGTCGCTCTGAAGGACTTCGGGACTGCTCCGATCTCAATAGTTTTAGAGTTTCTCCTTGCCGATGCAGGAGGGCCTGTTGGGCAGTTAGTGTCCAACAAGAAGGACTGTAGTGATGATCCAGGCCACTGATGTAACATTCTAGTAGTAAGTAGTAAGTAAGGTTTATTTATATACCGCCTTTTCACTGCACATCGGAGTCTCAAAGCGGTTTACAATTGTTGGGTGGGGGTGCCAGTACAGGAGGCACATGCCATACCTATTGTACATATTTTTAGTGGTAGGGGAAACCGGAAAACCCGGAGGAAACCTACGCAGACACGGGGAGAACATGCAAACTCCACTCAGAAAGGCCCTGGTCCAACCGGGATTCGAACCCAGGACCTTCTTGCTGAGAGGCGAGAGTGCTATCCACTCAGCCACCGTGCCGCCGTGCCACATTCTACAACATGTATGGACATTTATCAACATTCATGGACATTGGTCTCTCCCTATGAACCAACTCTGTGTTGGTGATTTCAATGGTTTGAAATAGTTTGTTAAGTCCTCTGAGATGACTTCTGTCATGATTTAGGGCTTTACAAGAATAAGTTGTTGTTGTTGTTGAATAGAAGCTGCAGGTTTGCGTTGTACAAAAAAACTGTAGAAAGCGGTGCGTAAGAGCAGGCTCTGTCCACAGCTTCGCCATCTTGAAAAGGTAAAAATGCTGCCCAATGCTGATACCAGGGAAGAGTTTGTTCAAATTTGATAATTACCGGCTGCAAACAGAGACTTTTGTGATCATAAAGAGCGTCATTTCTCCTGAGAAATTACTCAAACTAAGGGCAATACTTTAGTTTTTACATGCAGAACACCGCTCTGAGTGTGATGTCATAGTGATACAATGACATCATACTATTATAGGACTGTTACAGGAGCTTTTTGATAAAAGGGGCGGAGTTACATGTTTGAGCCAGAAGTTCCTGATTTTAGCTGGGGTGGAATTAAAAACCACTCTGGTATGTTTCTGATTATTAAAAACTTAAAGGAGTCATTTATTTTCAACCAAAATATTTTCTAACAAAATAAGACATGAGAAACTTCTTTGAGTGCCCAAAAAAGAGCTCAAACAAGGCATTGTTATTATTATCATTATTATTTAGGTAACATAATAATAACAGCTTATTAAACGAGCGTGGGGTCTGAAATATCAGAAAGAGAAATATCAGACTGCGGCCTTTCTATACAGACCGAGCCATGGCGAGGTTGATAAATGTTTTATTATATGACTATTTTTAATTTATGCAAATATCGATGCAACCAAACTGTCAAATCGTGACATGAAGATCTTGCTCATCAGATGATTGAGGCGCCCGCTGGTACGTTCTCAATCTCTTCTGTGTCTTTACCAATGCTTTTTAGATATTCGTGCAGTATGTTCATGTCCGACTTGGTTTTCCTAATCGTGTTTTTAGCTTTCTGGTCTGTAACGAAGTTGTCAATCTCTTCTTGACTGTTAGGAGTTGTGTTTTCGTTGTTGTTTGCTGTTATCACTTCCTCTGGCTCTTCGAACTCGTCCGGATGGAGAATTCACTGGGAGAATTCTCCCAGTCGTCGCTCATTATTTCTTTTTTACCGAGGAAAGGTATCAAATTTGATACACGCTGCGGACCAATTGTCATGGTAACGGTCCGAGATGGGAAAATATCAGACCGCAAATCAGCCAGCGCGTACGATCCAAGTCATATAATAAGTACATACATTAGCCGCATTGTTATAAACTTTGCAGCGAATTTCAAAGAACTTAAAACTGAGAAGTCCTTTGAGATAACGACTGTTGTGATTTAGGGCTATACAAGAATACATTGAATTGAATTTAATTGAAAACACGTAGCAGCTTACAGTCTGGCAAGTACAGCATTGGCCCAAACAAATGTCCCACTTTTGATAACATGTCATTGTTCCGTCTGGCCCACACAGGAGCGTACGGCAGCTTCGGTCCAAGGACATATGTTTGCTGTTGGAAAAACCTATTACAAACCGTCACTCTGTATCTGAACATATAGTCTATACATTCATTGCAAACTCGCATTTCAGTCAATTATAGTCTGCTTTATACTCTCGGCATTGAAAGCACACACACACACACACACACACACACACACACACACCCACACACACACACATGCACTGAGGGGACAATACATTCACATATGGTTTGAAGCTCTGAAAAATCTCCTAGTGAATTATGAAAAAACGATGAGGACTTTGATGCGTTGCTTTTCCATCTGTATTGGGCAAATAGAGGCGGGTTTTTGCTTCTCAAAACGCTGAGACAATGCACTTTGCCAGTTTGAGAATCAACACGGCACTCAATCTGCTTCGGAGAAAAGACGGGGAAAACACAAAGGGTGGATCTTTTTTGCAACCACTCACGATTTTGATTTGTAAGATTTGGTAATGTAACCTTGGCTGTCATTTCTCTTTCAAAGTCAAAGGCCCAGGAGATACTGTTGCAACTATTTCCATGATAAAGAAGTGGTTTTACACAAAGCGGAATAACACCCAATATCACTGTCTCTCGCTGACAGAGGGAAGAATAAAACAGCAGGTGCTAGTTTCCTACTGCTGATGTGGAATTGAAGTGAGTTTTGTTGAAGCTGAAAACGCCAAACTTAGATATTTTTTTACTTCCCATTCATGTGGAAGTGTGTGGGGTGAGTTTGGGAAAGCACTTTATTTTTTTTATTTTTTTTGATATAATGAATAGAAATAAAATTAGTCTATTTCAAATCAAGTTAGACTATTATGCAAAATTAGAATTGTCATTTGAAACATACTGGGTAATTTTCACTAAGATCAAATCTCTATAACTTCTTTTTTTAAAACCCGTTAGATGCCAGTGTTTTTCTAGAGATTTGAAATGAAACCGGAAATAAGGCGGAGACCTGAAACCATATTAAGGGATAGAGCAGGGTTCCCCAACCTTTTTGAGCCGTGGAAAACAAGCAAATGGCTCAAACTGATGCAAAGATCAAAGTCATTCTCATCAAAGTGTATTTTACTGTATAAAAAAATCAAAAAAGCCTAAAACACTCTGATCTCTTAATGTATTATTTTATTTTGACCTTATTTTGACCATTGAATCCAGGGGTGTCCTGACGTTTTTTAGTAAGAGGGCCACTTTAGTTGACCAAACTTGCACAGGGTCCGACAACATGGATTTTGAAACAGTTTGGACCGGCTTTGGGCCGTTCAGAGCTTTAGAATGATTAATGTTCATATTTATTCACGTTTGCTAAAATTGAAGTTTACTTATGCTAGCAACCTCACCACGGCTGCATTAGCGCCATATTCGGAGTTTTGTTTCGAATAAAGTAAACGACAGGATTCCAGAGGTTCTGTCTGATTCTTCGGAATTATCTGATTCTTCTGTCGTGATTCAGGGCTGAACAAAAGTAAATTGACCTGAATCAAAATGTCACTTTGGCGCCAACAACAGCTAACACAATAGCATAAATTGTGCCTTCCATTTTCATTCATTATTTACCGTTTTCCTGAAATGCTTTGCAAACAGTTTGTTAGCAGTAATTTTGACATATGGCGGCACAATGGCTGAGTGGATAGCACTCTCAGCAAGAAGGTCCTGGGTTCGAATCCCGGTCGGACCAGGGCCTTTCTGAGTGGAGTTTGCATGTTCTCCCCGTGTCTGCGTAGGTTTCCTCCGGGTACTCCGGTTTCCCCTACCACTAAAAACATGTACAATAGGTCTAGCATGTTCCTCCTGTACTGGCGACCCCGCTCCCATCTCTGTGTGGAATGAGAGGACAAATGCCCAAAAATAACAATTGTAAACCGCTTTGTGACTCTGGTCTGTGAAAGGCGGTATATAAATAAAGATTACTTACTTACAAAGCTAAAGAGGTAAAAAAACTCTCATTTTAAACTTTTCTCATTATTAGCACACAGTGACAGCAGGAGTTGCACATTCGGCAAAAAACAAGGCCGCCACGTAGATGTGAAATTGCAGCGTTAGCATCGAGTTTGTGGGACCATGCGCTGTCACTGCTCCACTGTAACAGCCCGGTGCACATGACTCGTACTTTTGCAACACACAATCTTTTAAAACACACAATTCAGAGCAGGTAAACACAGCAACGTGGCATTTTGCTGGTCGCGCACGGTCGCATAATGACTCCGCTTTCCAGACAAATGGGCTGATGTGGTATCCGGGGAACAGCAGTTACATTTGGTGATGTTTGGTAAAAAAAAAAAAATGAAACAAAAAAGGTTGCCCTCCAGGAGCCGGTGTGTCAAAGCCATTTGTGTTTTGCTGCTCTCGTGTTTGTCAGAGTGTGTGTTGGAGTCCGTAAACAATGCACGACACGATGGTTTATGTTAAAAGTGAAATGCATATACAAAAAAACAAGTAACTCGTAGAAAACTATCTTGCAGTTTTGTTTCCCCATCCAGCCACTGCTCTACTTTAACTCTTGTTGTGTATAAGAATAAGTACATTTTGAAGTCAGCAGAAGGAATTTGTCCTCTGCATTTGACCCATCCTTCAGTGCCACTAGGACCACAGTCAGGAGCAGCGGTCGGCGTAGTACAGCGTCTGGGGTCCATCTCCAGATAAAGAAGTCCAGAAGTACTTTGGCGCTGAACGCTGCTTTCCAAAAAATAGCACAGATATTTTTTGCAACAAATATTTTTATGTCTAGGTTCTACATAAATGTATCTATATATAGAAGTTCATCGTTGTTCAACTCTGACTCAATGCGCGGTGCAAGAAATTTTATTCCGCCTGCTAACCCTAACCCTAACCCTAACCGTGCTGGTGAAATTGGCCCAAACACGCAGTCTTGTACATTACATCACTGAACAAACTTTTGTGAATGTGAAATGAAAAAGTGGTTTGTGTATCACTGCACTTTGGGCCAGTGTGGACCAAGTACTGGGTTCGAATCCCGGTCGAAGTTTGCATGTTCTCCCCGTGTCTGCGTAGGTTTCCTCCAGGTGCTCTGGTTTCCCCTACCACTAAAACACATGTACAATAGATCAGATTCATGTATTGCCATTTGCAGTAAAACCAAATTGGAATACACAAGCACAAGACAAGTACATAAATAAAACAGATTCAAGATACATAAAACCGGAAACAATTGACACTGTGAAATCAATCGACTAAAACAGTTTCAATACAAGTGCAAGATCATTAAAGTGCTCTGTTCAAACTGATAACAGCTTGTAGAAAGAAGCTGTTAGCATATCCAGATGTCCTGCATCTCAGCGAACGATATCTTACTGCCAGAAGGAAGAAGCTGGAACATGGCTTTTCTAGGGTGACCAGAGGAATCAGTGATTATTCTTAGAGCTCGGTTTAAAGTCTGTATCTATAAAGAACCTCCAGAACAGGCAGCTCACAGCTCACAGTCCTCTTTGCAGAATGGCGCACCTTGTTTAGAGAAATAGGTAAATCCTCCAGCTTCCGTCCTGACCAAACCGAGCATCAACATCTGGAGATGAGTCCCCAAGCAGAGAACCTGATAGAGGCCTTATGGCGGCAAAGAGGGATTCAGATCAGATTCCGATTCCGATTCCGATTCATTTATTTGCCATCCATCCATCCATCCATTTTCTCCCGCTTTATCCGTTGCCGGGTCGCGGGGGCAGCAGTCTAAGCAGAGACGCCCAGACTTCCCTATCCACACACACCTCTTCCAGCTCGTCTGGGGGGACCCCAAGGCGTTCCCAGGCCAGCTGAGAGACATAGTCCCTCCAGCGTGTCCTAGGTCTTCCGCGGGGCCTCCTCCCGGTGGGACGTGCCCGGAACACCTCCCCAGGGAGGCGTCCAGGAGGCATCCGGAACAGATGCCCGAGGCACCTCAACTGGTTCCTCTCGACGTGGAGAAGCAGCGGCTCTACTCCGAGCTCCTCCCGTGTGACTGAGCTTCTCACCCTATCTCTAAGGGAGCGCCCAGCCACTCTGCGGAGGAAGCTCATTTCGACCGCTTGTATCCGCGATCTCGTTCTTTCGGTCATTACCCAAAGTTCATGACCATAGGTGAGGGAGGGAACGAAGATTGACCGGTAAATTGAGAGCTTTGCCTTTCGGCTCAGCTCCCTCTTTACCACAACGGTCCGATACAGCGACCGCATAACTGCGCACGCTGCACCGATCCGCCTGTCAATCTCACGCTCCATTCTTCCCTCACTCGTGAACAAGACCCCGAGATACTTGAACTCCTCCACTTGAGGAAGGACCTCTCCACCCACCTGAAGAGGGCAAGGCACCTTTTTCCGGTCGAGCACCATGGCCTCGGATTTGGAGGTGCTGATTCTCATCCCAGCCGCTTCACACTCGGCTGCAAACCGTCCCAGTGCATGCTGCAGGTCCTGGTTTGTTGGAGCCAACAGGACAACATCGTCCGCAAACAGCAGAGATGAAATCTTGTGGTCTCCGAACCGGACCCCCTCCGACCCCTGGCTGCGCCTAGATCTTCTGTCCATAAATACAGTGAACAGAACCGGTGACAAAGGGCAGCCCTGTCGGAGGCCAACATTCACCGGGAACAGGTCTGACTTACTGCCGGCAATGCGAACACAGCTCTGGCTCCGGTCATACAGGGACCGGATGGCCCTCAGCAGAGGACCCCCGACCCCGTACTCCCGGAGAACCCCCCAAAGAACACCCCGGGGAACACAGTCGAACGCCTTCTCCAAATCCACAAAGCACATGTGGACAGGTTGGGCGAACTCCCATGAACCCTCGAGTATCCGATGGAGAGTATAGAGCTGGTCCAGTGTTCCGCGACGGGACGAAAACCACACTGCCCCTCCTGGGCATTATTTGCCATTTGCAGTAAAACCACATAGGAAAAACTGTGCAAGACTACCCCAGTGTGCACCAGACGACACACACCAGAGCTCTTGCCACTGCCACTGCATTGCTGTTGGGATGGTCAAATGCAGAGAACAAATTTCTCTACGGAGATAATAAAGTATAACAATGAACTAATGGTAACCTGGAGCCTGGCCTGACTGAGATTGAGAGTCCTGGTCACTGCGATAGTTTCATTCATACATGTTCTCTCTGGTTGAAGACTTTCTGAGCTCAACCATAGGCGCAGCTCTGCATCAGTCCTGTGCTAAAAGTACATGCTCAGATAAGTGGCTAAGGCTGATGATTACATTTAATAACTAAGAGGTGTCCATAATTAAATTTCCATCAATCACCACTTTGCAGCATTAACCAGCGCCCCAATCATCAGAATCATTATGCAAATGAATAAGTCATATTCCGGCAATAAATTGGGCTATTAAATACTGGTACATGTGCTGTCTGCTCTGTGGGGATGTGTGTCGGAGAGGCCTGTTCATGGGATCT
The DNA here is from genome assembly GCA_964034765.1 of Knipowitschia caucasica. Taxonomy (NCBI): domain Eukaryota; kingdom Metazoa; phylum Chordata; class Actinopteri; order Gobiiformes; family Gobiidae; genus Knipowitschia; species Knipowitschia caucasica. The sequence continues at coordinate 23,913,436 of OZ035841.1, forward strand.
ATTGGGGTTTAAAAAGAACTCGGAAAAGAATGTGAAATGAGTTGGAAACTCATGAACAGAATTCTATTTTTTATGGTTTTAAAGTATATGTATTGTAGATTAAGGCTCTCAGGTCGACCAAACAGAAGCCCAGTTGATTGATTGGTCGACTAAAAAGGGGGGCGTGGCAAAAACGGACCCAAACAGTACACTCAGAACATCCACGAACATTTATTGAAAAACAGCAATTCAAGAAACATAATCTGCACTATAAGGATGATTGATACAAATTCTTCATGTGTTCTAGAAATCATTTACATTTATGTGTGAGTTTGACTTTGGTTGAATTCAAATACAAAAAATCTGCAGCCATGTTACTCCATAACTTTTTTCTTTTTTTCCCCTGTAATTGTTATAGAAAAAGGATTTTACTAATACAGAATTTGGATGTCTGAGAATTCAAAGACTGTTGGGATGGACAAAAATCACATACATTTGATTAATTGACTTTTAAGATAATTGACAATGTGATATATTTCTAAATTGAGGCAGGATGACGATGAGTTTTTTAGCCCTAAAAGTCAGATTAATCAACTGCAAACCTACTGTGTATTTGCTGATTAATCTTAGCATGAGTTATTATACTGTACAAAGAAAACAGTTTATTGAATTTCAGAATCAGAATTATTTTTTTGCCGTTGTGAGTCACAGGAAGTCACAAACTAGGAAATTGATTTGGCCAAAAGGTTTAAAAGTAAAAATAGAATAGAAATCTTCATAACATTTCTGCTTAAAATTACTGCTATTTGCGCTTAAGTACACACAATAATAATAGTTTAACTAGGAGCATTTACTGGTGTTATTGTTTTAGGTGAGTCTTTGTCCATCATTACCAAACAGAGGTCATGCTGAAGTGTAGTTTATATTGTGCTAAATAAATAAAGCGGATTAGACTGAACATCAATGAACAAGCTAAAAATCACACAGATGAATTTTCCAACCACAAAGAACTGCTGACTACCTTCAAAAACACGGAGCAAACGGGAACAATGGGAAAACCATATTCCACAGACATCAACAGGAGAGAACTGTGCTTCTTCCTTCAAACACTCAATACTTTTCTCTACCACGAAACCTGGGAATCATTTCTTTTAGTCTTCTAGGCAATTTATTTTGTAGATAAACCAGCCTGTGGTTAATCTCTGACGTTCTGTGATGTTTGGATGATGCCCGAGTCGAGGTGCGGTGTGTAAATGAACGCGGGAAAAGACTGGGAGAATTTAAAGGGGACGACTTGTGGAAAAGTGACTGTTTTGACTAGTATCGATTCTTGCATGTTTGAGTAAATCCTGTATTACCTGCATCCCAGACTTCTGTGCTCTGGAAAAAAACTACTACTACTGCATGTGTACGCATTATGAATCGCACTGCTATAGTCACTTTTAAATGTAATATATATCTTGCACTAAAAATACTATATTTTCATTTTTTAACATGTTTTTACATTATCTTTCGCCAAACCTGAGTGATCCTTTTTATCCCAACTTAACATTTCTCCATTATGATATCAATAAAGTTTATAATCTTATCTTGAAAGTTAAATGATTGTTGAAATGGCTGTCAACTAAATCTAGTAATTTATGAATGGTTTTTGAAACACATGGATATCATAGACTTCTGTTGTATGTGTCTACACAGCATACAGTTAATTTTTTTCTAATACATATTCTCAAACAAAACAAAACCTGTGTAAATACCATAGACTGTATATATTAACGGACGTAGTAACGCCTAACTCCGGCGTTCTAACTAATGGGCCAAAAATTGGGCTTTCATGGAGTGATTCAAAATGGCAGCGGGGGCTGGAAAATGTGAATAAACGCATCTGGGCATGCGTCAGCCGGCACGAGCTCCATTCATTTAAACAAGTGCCTTCAAAAATTCACAGCGAGTAAACTAGACTGGTCCAAAAAAATTCACCCCCCTCAGCATTGACACACATGTGGAACGGAGCTCTGGGCCAAGAGCCAACTTTTGGACCATCCTGTAAGACGTTTTTGAGAGGTGAGAAGATGCTATATGTTAGCATTGGCTAATTCTTGTTCCGGGTCCACCCCCATCGGCCCAGGGTGGTATTGCAAGCATGTCAGCGCACGTCATTTTGGCCACTTTTGAGCCAGGACCCGCCCCCACTGGTAAATACTTGAGAAATACAATAAATCTTATACGTTTGGAAAACTCCCTATTTTAGACAGGAATGCATTGTCACTTGACCATCTATAATAGAAATAGTTCATCTTAAAGACACGGTTAATTGCATGTCTATATAAAAATCAAATTGCCTGACAATCAAAACCCCTCCTTTAAAGTCTCCATCCTAATCTCCGGAATGCCAGTGGGAGCACATGGGACAGAGGGAGCGGCCGAGGAGGAGCTGGGCTGTCCCCAAAAATTCAATCACCCAAACATGGCGCAACATCCACAGCCTTTTGATCAATTAATGGAGCAGATGGCTCAGTGCAAACAGCCGAGAGATAATAAGAGGGAACGAGAGGAGCAGGTGGCCGCAGAAAAGTTTTACACACAAACACTATGGGGAAAGAATCATGGTCAAATAAGAGAAGTGCCTTTTACTCTGCACCAGGACAGCATCTCAATATCATTCACACACTCTGAAAACACATTGGTCGCCAAAAACTGATCAGAGAATCCAACATTTCAACACAGGAAATGCAATAATAACAAACGCATAGAAGCTATTGGTCCATAGTGAGCGGGATGACCAATGTCCAGAAATACAACAAATAACAAATGTGCATAATTGCCATAAATGTCCTTAAATTATCCAGATTATCACTGTCCATAGTCTCTCCTGCATCCGCAAGGAACGGCTGAGGCTGTAGATCCAATGTAAATCCAGGACTGAGGCTGTAGACCGAAGACTGAGTTTGTAGATCCATTACTGAGGCTGTAGAACCAAGACTGTAGAACTAGGACTGTGGCTGTCTATCCAGGACTGAGGCTGTCTATCCAGGACTGAGGCTGTAGATCCAGGACTGAGGCTGTAGATCCAGGACTGAGGCTGTAGATCCAGGACTGAGGCTGTAGATCCAGGACTGAGGCTGTAGATCCAGGACTGAGGCTGTAGATCCAGGACTGAGGCTGTAGATCCAGGACTGAGGCTGTAGATCCAGGACTGAGGCTGTCTATCCAGGACTGAAGCTGTAGATCCAGGACTGAGGCTGTAGATCCAGGACTAAGGCTGTAGATCCAGGACTGAGGCTGTCTATCCAGGACTGAGGCTGTCTATCCAGGACTGAGGCTGTCGATCCAGGACTGAGGCTGTAGATCCAGGACTGAGGCTGTAGATCCAGGAACAAGGCTGTAGATCTGGGACTGAGGCTGTAGAACCAGGACTGAGGCTGTAGATCCAGGACTGAGGCTGTAGAACCAGGACTGAGGCTGTAGATCCTGGACTGAGGCTGTAGATCCAGGACTGAGGCTGTAGATCCTGGACTGAGGCTGTAGATCCAGGACTGAGGCTGTAGATCCAGGACTGAGGCTGTAGATCCAGGACTGAGGCTGTAGATCCAGGACGGAGGCTGTAGATCCAGGACTGAGGCTGTAGATCCAGGACTCAGACTGTGGATCCAGGACTGAGGCTGTAGATCCAGGACTATAGGACTTTAACACAACATTTAGTTTGTTTTCACCAAAAGATCGGTCGGTCACATAACTACCAACTTGTCTGGTGACATCTTGCATCTGTTTTTAGAGTGACTGGTTGTTGACTCATCGCGCATATGTTTGAGTTTGCAGATAAAGTGTACAGTTTGTGCTGGCGCTGGAACTGCAGCAGGTCACAGTGACTTATGAAACGCTTTCGTCTCTCGCTCAAAATAGCAGAGGAGGACGTGAAAGTTCCATTTATGCAACTCTGCAACATACAGTATATCCCTCTCACTTCATCATTCTTTTCATGCTAAACATTTAATTACAGTCAGTGACAATTGGGATCACTGTGTAGAATGTAGGTTTGAAATGTGCAACCGGGGACCTGGCTTTTAAACCACAAATATGGAACTATGTAACACAATATATCTGAGTAGTTTCTTGCTTTGTTCTGGTTCTATCACTAGTTTTAACAACTTTAAAACGTAAATCTCTACAGCAGTCGTCGTGGGGGACTTTACAAAGTTGTCGATTGACCAACACAGATCTGAAAATCAAATAGTTCAAAAAAACAAAGAAGCTATTGGGTGACCGATTTTCACATTTATTACTACTTTTTCTGTTTGGCTATAATTGAATTTAGTTTAGTTTGTTTTTATCATTATTTATTTTAGTAACAATATACTCCTTTCTTAAGAGAAGAAATATATCTACGTATACATTTGTTTTTGTTTGATTTTCAGCAAAAAAAAAATCCTGGGTTTTCCCCACTCAGACTCCGTAAACTTTGAATATGGACAACTGATATACTATAAAGGTAAAGGTGCACTTTATTAATCCCCGTAGGCCAATTCATCTTCTGAATCTGACCCATCCTGATGCCGCTAAGGCAGTGGTTGCCGTAGTAACAGCACACACAGAACCTATCTCCAGATGTTGATGCTTGGCTTGGTTAGGACTACCGGAGCTAGAGGATTTAACCTAGTGTGCATGTCTTTAGTGGTAGGGGAGCACCAGGAGGAAACCTACGCAAGCTCGGGGGAGAACATGCAAACTCCACTCAGAAAGACCTCATTCCGACAGGGATTCAAACCCAAGACTTTCTTGCCGAGAGGTGAGAGTGCTATCGTCCGTACACTTTTGGAGTTAACACCCAGCACATGAGAAGCAGACTGAAAAGCAAAAATAAAATTGCACACAAAAATATTGCTGAAACAGCGAGGCCACAAAAGTTGAACCACATTACAAACCAAACCAAATCATTGATCATCTTTATCGGTTTAAATTTACATTTTTGTCCATCTAAAAGCAGTTTCTAAACCTCAACCCGAAGAGAAGAGACGACAAGAGGATAACGACCCAGCGGAAAGTCGGACTCTTTGTTTTAGTACGCAGCCTCGTCAGCAGTCCGTGAGTTGAACTATTGTTTCCCGAGCTACTTTGTTCTAAACGTCTTTTCTTTTGTCATGGGAGGCACATATGCAGAGAGAGATTTCTTTTGTCGTTTCTTTTCAAGTGGTGCCAATAATAGTGTAGCTCCTGTCAGAACACAGAAGCACACAGAGAATCAAACGTATGGAGCCCTGACACCACAGGCCTCATGTGCAAGAGGCAATTATCTTCAACTGTCATCACCTAGGAAAAAAAATAGATCATGTACAATGTGATGTCGGCTTTTAAAGGAGACATATTATGCCAACTGACTTTTTTGAGATTTTAATCCTGTTCCCCTTTCTCAGTCCTGTAGTGATACGTCATTGTACCACTATGACATCACACTGGTGTAATTTCGGACTTCTAAAACAAAAGTAGTACCCTTTAACAAACTTTGGCAATTTTGGCTGTGGTTGCAGCTGGTATCACCTCCTCCCTCTGGTGGTAGCATTGGGTGTCACAGGCCAAAAGCATTATTTAATCTCTATGCATGTTTCACCATATGTTTTCTACTGAAGATATTATTTTGTATCAGTAAAAAGTTGGTTGAAGGCCAAAAAAAATGCGTAGTATATTAAATGATAACTTGAGCAAATTAGCAACTTTTCCATCTACATTGCTCTTCAGTATGGACCCTAGGGAAGACCCAGGACACGTTGGAGGGACAGTGTCTCTCAGCCGGACCTGTGAACACCTCAGGATTCTGGACGATTTGGAGAAAGTGTGTGTGGATAGGGAAGTCTGCTTATCTGCCTCTGCAACCCGGCAATGGATAAAGCGGAAGAAAACGGATGGATGTATATAATGTATTTCAGGTAATGATTGAATTATGCATTATCCTGTCTCATGAATCAAAAATACATCAACACTGTATATATTTTCTGCTGTCGTTCTGCTGTGCTGCTGCTATCACAAAAAGTGGGATTGATTTTCACACAACGTTTGCATTTTACAGTTGCATCTTTCTCCATAACTGGCGTAGGAGTCTCAGAAGGTCGTTCAAGGACCACATAGATAGTGACTAAAGGAAGGGGTCGGAAGGGTCTAACTCCTGCAGATCAATAAGAAGTGTGTTTGTCGTTCCGAAAGTGAGAAGTGTAATCAGAGCCTGTGAGGTTTCTCCAGCGCCGCGGCATTTGGGTCATTTGAAAAAATATGGCTGAATCAGCACAACTGCCTCCACCGCTGAACTTAATCTACTCAAGAGTCCTGCGGCTGACGACACACGAGGGGAGGATGACGGAGAAGACAGGAGGAAGAGGGTGGAGGAGACAGGAGGAGGAGGAGGATGAGGGAGAAGACAGAGGAAGGTAGAGGGAAAAGACAGAGAGAGGAGGAGGGAGGAGGAAGAGGGAGAAGACAGAGGAAGGAGGAGGGAGAAGACAGAGGAAGGAGGAGGGAGAAGACAGGGGGAGGAGGAGGATGAGGGAGAAGACAGGGAGAGGAGGAGGGAGGAGGCAGAGGGAGAAGACAGAGGGAGGAGGAGTGAGGAGACATGGGGAGGAGGAGGGAGGAGACATGGGGAGGAGGAGGATGAGGGAGAAGACAGGGAGAGGAGGAGGGAGGAGGCAGAGGGAGAAGACAGAGGGAGGAGGAGTGAGGAGACATGGGGAGGAGGAGGGAGGAGACATGGGGAGGAAGAGGGAGAGGACAGGAGGAGGAGGAGGGACGAGACAGGGGAGGAGGAGGGAGATAACAGGAGGAGGAGGAGGGAGGAGACAGGGAGGAGGAAGAGGGAGAAGACATGGGAAAGAGGAGGAAGGAGAAAGGGGTGAGGCAGAGGGAGAAGAAAGGAGGAGGAGGAGGGAGGAGACAGCTCTTTTGCCCCTATATGATGTCAGCATATAAAAGTTATTTTTGAACTTTTCTGTACTACACTTATTCTTACTTAATGCATGTGATCGCAGCATGTTGTGATAATTAAATTTTTAATTTAATTTATATGTTTTATTCCAAAAACCAGCATTAACATTACACAATTTTTTCAGTTATGTAAACAATGTGTATTATTTCAGAAAGAAAATAGGTTAAAGGTGTACTTTATTTGAACAAGTTGCACTTATAATATAATCCATAAAGCAATACTGTAATTTCAGAATCTCCACTGAATGTCACGCTATCAACTTATTAACGTGCCAGATATGTCTATAACTTTACACTATACATAAATCAATATATACAGTAGAGATGTATAAAAAAAAATGTATTGAAGCATTTACAGCTATCTAAGAAACATAGCAGCTACTGTACTTATGTTGTATATTTTGTGTACTCCCTGTGTACTCTTACTACTGTCCTGTATGTGCGCTGCAACTTTGAATTTTGGCTGTGGTTGCAGCTGGTAATTTTCCCAAAAAATAAAAATAAAAAATCTACTCCTCCCTCTGGTGGTAGCATTGGGTGTCACAGGCCAAAAGCATTATTTAATCTCTATGCATGTTTCACCATATGTTTTCTACTGAAGATATTATTTTGTATCAGTAAAAAGTTGGTCAAAGATCCAATTACTTAAGTATCAATATAATTTTAACGCCCAAAAAAAATGCCCAATATATTTTCTTTAAATCGATAACTTGAGCAAATTAGCAACTTTTCCATCTACATTGGTCTTCAGTATGGACCCTAGGGAAGACCCAGGACACGTTGGAGGGACAGTGTCTCTCAGCCGGACCTGTGAACACCTCAGGATTCTGGACGATTTGGAGAAAGTGTGTGTGGACAGGGAAGTCTGCTTATCTGCCTCTGCAACCCGGCAATGGATAAAGCGGAAGAAAACGGATGGATGTATATTATGTATTTCAGGTAATGATTGAATTATGCAATACTGTAATTTCAGAATCTCCACTGAATGTCACGCTATCAACTTATTAACGTGCCAGATATGTATAAAATTTCACACTATACATAAATAAATATGCATAGTGTTAAAGTGCGCTGCAACTTTGAATTTCCCCTCTGTGGGACGAATAAAGCATTTCTGTCTCTTTTCCTCCACAATCATTAAATTGTGACAAACCCTCCTTTCGACCTCCGTCCGTGCGACCACAACCACAACAACCGCACATAGAGTCACTGCTCACACACAGCAGCTGAGTGCCCTCAGCTCCCTGGACCAAAGTGATACACAATCAATCTATAGAAGCCCTGTCTTCTTCCATAAAAGAGAAATACAATATGTTTGTGGTTAATCTGATATTTTTTAAAGCAAATTATGGCCAAACCAAAGGAGATGAGACAGCTCCTCTTCCCTAGCCTGGTCTTAGACATCTGTAAATACCAGTCAATTATCATTTCCCTATAAGTAAAATATGAAATGAGTACAATGGTAGGATAAGACCAGGCTACCTCTTCCATAAACTATCAGAACTTATTAGCTATTCAATGTACTATAAATATTACATACTGTAGATATAGTCTTATTTGTTAATTTTCTTTGATAAAGGACCCCCTTGAAAAAGAGATAGTTTATCTCAATGGGGCTATCCTTAAATAAGTAAATAACTAAATAAATATAGTATGGACAGTCTAGTTGGTGTGTGAAAGAGATCCAAAAGTAAATCATTAGGCTGCTGTCAGACTGTACAATGAGGTGGTGACTACATACAGCAGAGATACAGAAAATAAGGAAATTACATTGTAAACATATTGGTATTATTAAAGCTGGGATCTCTAACTTTCATAAATAATCCCTGCTGTTTGTCCCGACAGAAAGAGTCATGTTTGGTAAAATGTTGTCAACAAATCTGACCACAACCTCTTTTGATTTTTCAACATATTCTCTTTAACATACTTGTAAGAAAGAGCCCTGTGAGTCACTATTTGGCACTTTGGGCTGAGAGCTGAGAAAATGAATGGCTGGATGGATTTTAGTATGTGTTTGAATGGCTGGGAGGGGATAGGGGATATAATTATGCTTTTTTGCTTCGACCAATCCCTTCTCGTTTACTCTTTTTCCAATGGATAATTGTGTGTATATCTCGTGTATTTTTAAATAAACAAACAAATGAAAGAAAGTGATGTAGCACAGCTTTAAATCATGACAATAAATACAAATCTCTCGCGTCTTGTCCACTAGATGTCAGCAGTGCTCTTCGGCCCCCGCTCCTCTCCGCTCTGAGCCTGATGGCTTGTGGCGGCTGCAGCCTGTGAGTAATGCCGCAGGAAAACGCCTTCTATAACCTATTGTTCTATCGGAAAAGAGGCGCAGACCCAAACACAACAACAAAAACAACGAGATTTAGAAAAGCGTCACGAGAAGAGGAAGTTGCAGACATGCTGGCAACTAGTTCAATGTGCCACATGTTTAGGAAATATCAATCTCAGCCTTCAACTCTTGCTTTTTGCTATATTTTACTGAATCTATACATTTCACGTTTGGTTTTTCTATTGTGTAGATTCAACCCCAGCAAGAAATATTGTTGTGGTTTGTAAATAGCGTTCTCAAAAGTATCAACACTAAAACTAGAATGAAGACTAGACGATCATTTTAGAAAGTGTTGATACTAATACTGAAATGTGAGATTCTCTGAGCAGATTTTGAACTAAAGTAAAACATCTTGTGGTGTCATTGAGTAGAATCCATCCATTTTCTTCTGCTTCATCCATTGCCGGGTTGCAATGTTTTGGCCCTTGAGAAGAAGAATAATGTCTTGTTTTTTAAAGTATACATGTCTTTGTTACTACAGAGATGTGAGACAGGCTTCTACTCTGACAATTTTCAGATCCAGGTTAAAAAAACAGCCCTGTAGCTACAAACAACTGAGGGATTTGATCTTTACTCTTTTTAATGTACTGTGATTATTTATGATTTTAAAGCCTTGTATGATTGTTTCTATCTTGTTCTGTTCAGCAGTTTTCTAATGTTTTGCTTCTTGCTTCAGCCCACTCCTTTTGAGCAGAATGAATACTGTTCAAATGAATGAATGAATACATAAATGAATACATAGATAAATACTTATGTTTTGCTTTTGTTTGTTTTGTATTGTGTTCCATATGTCCGTATGTATGTAGGGATTATGTTTAAAAATGCAAAAAAAATGCACTATCCTTGTGTATAAACTGTATTATACAGATAAACTGGCAAGAGTACTGGTGTGTGCTGTCTGCTGCACACTGGGGTAGTCTTGCACAGTTTTTCCAATGGGGTTTTACTGCAAATGGCAAATAAATTCTTGAATCTTGAACTTGCCTTACAACAGCAGCAGCATCAGCAGCAGCAGCAGCAGCAGCATCAGCAGTGACAGTCATTAATGCTGTGTTAATGAGCGTATTCTGGCACGGTGCTTGATAAGCTGATGCTGATGACATATTCAGAAATGTTGTTTTTGACTCATGATTACTAACATTATGCTAATACGTCATTAAATATGCATTCATCTTCAGCTTTTGTAGCTCGGATTCGCAGGTGGCTAACGAAGCAAACGTGGGCCAAAGACGGTGGACACCAGACATGGAAAGTTCTGTATCAGTTAACCCGAACCATTATTTATTCATTTACCATTATTTAACCAGTATTTGAAGAGTAATGACTCAGCGTATGTATGTATTAGATCTTCATAACTGTGTCTGTTTTTTTATGTTTATTTCTATGTCTTTATTAATTAAATTATCTTAGTTACCATAGTTACTGTTACCTTGCAGCATATGCCCATCCTTTAATATCCTTTATGGGCCTCTGTCAGATGCTCAGAGTTGGATTTTACCGACATTTTTTTAGTGGCAGAGGAAACTGGAGCACCTGGAGGAAACGTATGCAGACAGAGGAAGAACATGCAAACTCCACTGTGAAAGGCCCTGGTCCGACGATTTGACCTGCTGCGAAGCGAGAGCCCTGACCACTAGAATGGAAAGAGCTGAAATAGCCACTGACAGAATTAATTTGATTTGTGAAGATTATAATTCCACTCAAACCAAAAATTGTTTGAACGGTGGATGATTAGCCGCCCTCTGATTGGACAGGTGTTGTGCAAAGTAGATCTTTGCTCATTTTAAGGTCTTCCTTCACCATGTCTTAAAGTGTATTTGGTGCAGAAAATCTCAATACACACAACATAAAAGAGCGCCATCGTGAACAGCCCGAACAGCTAATGCTTTGCTCTTTTGAACAGTAATATCAAACCTCACTCTTGTCTGTGAAAGGGGTGAGAATCACTGTGAGTGATCAGAATGCTTGGAATGCATGGGAATGTGCAGAAGAACTCGAGACTTGGCTGATTTGTCTATAATACATGCTTGAATACACCGGCATTTATACATACTAGACACACGCATTCAAGGTTAGCACTGTCACCTCTCAGCCAGCAGGTCTGGATTTTCTCCATTGAGCTCTGTTAACAGGTGAAAGAGGTTACCTCCCTAACGATTGGATCTGAGTTTACCGTGACGTAATACACCCGAGTGAGTTGTTAGCATTTAGCATTTAGCCTAGCCATCTCCTTTGCCGCTAACAGAGCCCGTGGGGAGTAGTGCCACAATCTTGGCCAGCAATGACTTTTGCTATACATTTCTCTTGCTCCGGGTTAAATTTCTTGATAGAACCAGACAGGATTACTTTAACTCTTGACGTCACCCAGAAACTAACTACAACATCCGCCTCCCGCGCTCGCTGATTGGTCGGATGGAATTCTACCGATGTAGTCGCAAACACAGGGACCAGACCCAGACGTTAGATGCAGGGAAATGATGATTGACCGGATTGTACGGATGGCTAAGGCCAGGCTAGTGAAGAAGATGTGCCAAGTCTGGGATCGCGTCTTTAATTCAGACAGAAGACATGTTTTATTGTTGATGGTAGAGACAGCACGAACAACAGATACAACAGAATGCAAGTGTATTATACAGAGCGGAGGTATGGAGACCTCCAATCAGCAGCTGCCACGGTGCCATGTAGCTTGGCCTTCAGATAGACAAAACATGAAGTGGAAAAGTACAGGCTTCTGCACATTGATAGAATGATGAGTTTAACCTTAACAAATGTTGCTTCAAAGTGTTATGAAATCTCACACTAGGTTATAGCAAAGATGCTAATTTTCCATCGACAGTCCCTGGTCAAGCTATAATACTTGACCAATTAGATAGATCAACAAGTTAGATTGTACCTGCCCCTGCCACAGTGAGTAGGTCACCCCGTCATAACAAATGCCCATATAAGAACAAATAAGACAAAAAGTGTAAACAAGCTAGTACTGCCCCGACAGGTTTGGGTGGTAGACAGTAAATCTTCTTTACACTTGTTATTAGGGGAACATTTAACGATTTAAACACAAGAAGACATAATGAATTTTTATACATTTGTCCGTATAAGAAAATTGGCTCTAAAACCTTTATGGCCACTCTTTAAATCAGCTTCTTCTGCATTCGGCAAACTTATTCTGCTCCTTCTACAGAATGTGGTTGTAACACACAACATTAAACATATCTGGATAGAGTTTGCCGTTACTCACTCGTTCACTGTTAATCTATTTGTGAAAAACCTGGTTGTCACTTTTATTCCTCATAATAATAACATCACAACTAAGGTTCCACAATACATCAAAAAATATTCTCACAATCAAAATGGCGTGCGATAACTTTGATTTATCGAGAATTTAAAATCAAGCGTTTTTTTCACACTCAATCTTTATTGTGGAAAGTCCTGCGTTGTCATTGGCTGAAGCGATTTTAATGAATTGTAGATCATTTTGCGGTACAGTATTGCATAATAAAAACCGCTTTACAAATGGATGGATTGATTGAAAAGATACACAGGTCTTGTCCCTCCCAGAGCTCTTCACACAAACCCTTGTGAGGCTTGTTATTGTGCGCAGTGGGAAGGAGCCCCCAGATGTGGAACGCCACCCTCCCCACGGCCCCGACTGTGAGAAGCAGAGACACACACTCACACTCTCTGGCTTTTCTTAGCTCTCGCCGCCACAGACACGGACGCATCCACACTGTCGCTGCTGTGGCTTTTGTTTCATCATCCAAAATCAATACCAGAGTGGAATAGTGAGGACAGTGAGGCTGCGGCTAAAAACACATTTTTTTACATTGACAAAAAATACTACACATGAAATACAACAAAATATGACTAAAATTACCTCTGTGTGATTTCATGTAGGCTGCTGTCTTGCTAACCCACATTTTTATTGAACCTACAATTGAATGTCTTGAGCATGCACCGATACCGATAAATCTAAGTACAATTCTATCCAAATGAGTGGATGTCAACGGCCTATTTACGATAATCAAATTAGTCATCTTAGCTTTTTGGAATGAAAACACTATTTTTTATGAAATTAGTCCTGATTGCAGGTAAAAGAAAATGAATTTCCAGTCTCTAAAATCCATCTGTAGTTTCAATGTCTGTAATGGGGTCAAAAACAGCCTCCTTCAGGGCCGCTCCAGACTGTAAGCGCTGTCCGTGGTGCTGATCCAGGACTCTCACACACAAGTGGAAACATTCTTTTTCTCTTTCGTTTTGGTTCTTGATTTCAAAACTGAAAAACAAGACATTTTAATCCATTGGCTCTCACAAACCCATGCATGACTTTTGCCAAATTCCCACTCAAATAAATACTGTTTTTTCAATTCAAGCCATTTTGACCTGAATAGAGTCATTATTTTTGTGTGTAAGCTCCAAGCACTATTTTATCACCAAATTCAAGCTTTTACTCAATTTACTCAAAACTCATTTGGACAATTGAGACCAGGTCAAACAGCTTTAATGCTCAGTACTGTATAACTCATTCCATTCCGTTCCATTTTCTTCCGCTCCATCCGTTGCTGAATACATATAGGATTACACTGTTTAACCCTTTAGGCGCCAAAGTAACAGAATTTTCTTCATTCTGGTTTCCCACAAACTTTTCCCTCAATTCTTATTACATATTATTGTTTTTTCTTTATGTTAATGATTTTAGTTGTCTTATTTATCTTATCAAGTTTCAGGGCTCCACCTTCAGTTAATAAGTTAATAACATAAGATACAGTATGTTTCATCTCACTCCAATTAGTTGTTGATCAAACTTTTCACACTTCTCTCCCCTGGGCTGTATATGTTTCTATTTCTGAAAAGAAGACGCCGGAGTTTCCCCTGAGGCTTCTTCACACAGACACCAGCGACATTGTCTTTTGCTGCTACAAACTTTTTTGTTAAACCAGATGTATACAGGGATTCCGGGCCATTTCCTTCTCCATTACACTATTTTTGTAAATAAAAAGAATTAAAGACAATTTATTTTAATTGAGCGTTGGTTAAATGTGAAAGAAAGTCAAATGTATTTATATTTTTATGTAGTGAATATAAACAATACTAAAAATAGTACACATTTTTGCCCCAATGCCCACTATTGCAATATTTCACCACTTTTTATGCGCAACATTTCTCCTCAATTCTATTCTATGACTTACTTTCCACAAACTATCCTGACGATATGCACTGTTTGGCATTTAAACCTCTTTGGTATTTGTTTGAAAGTGAGATCTTTAAAGTTAAGGTGCCAAACTTTCAAACCACATAAAGATGTAATTTTTCCATCTAATTCCATCAAACTAACTCCCGCTTTCAAAACATCTCATAACATTCTTAGCTCAGTCACATTTACATATATTTAGATCTGCTTATTCAGACAGAACAGTGGAAAAAAGAGGACCACCCTCAGTCAGCCAATCATCTCTGGGCCGGAAGAATCAAATAATGACACACGGGGCTCTTTTCTAATACATTATCAATGGTAAAAAGTTAGATACCCCGCATTTTAAGTAGAATTCTGCATGGATAAATATATAGAACGCAAGAATCTCAGAACATAATATCCTACTACCACGAGATGAATGTTTCATTGCTGTCATCTTTTGTCAAGATCAAACGCTGCATGCTGCAGTTGAAGGCACCCGAGTTGTACAGTACATACATTCCTTGGGGAGATTCCCAAAGCTAACAGAAGCTAACTCCAGGTATGTTTGTGATGAGGGAACACTGTCATAACATGGTTTTCACAGTGTGTCTATTCTGTTGAGTTATGTGTGTGAGGCCAACCAAAATCGTTTTCATTTTGTGGTTTAATAAAACAGGATCCATCTTTACACTCAGCACAGTGTTAATCTGTGACGACACCGACTAAGAGCTACTTAAAAACACATTATTATTTTAAAAGATCTTTATGAGTTACTCCCTGCACGGTCTGTACAGTGCAACTGATTAGAGACCTGTGCGACATGTTCATCAATCATTTAATGTTCATTTTGTACACGTTACAACATCGTCATCTCGGTCACATTGAAAAAAAAATATATTACATCATTTATTGAATTTGCACAATAGATAATTTCACCTCAATATAACGGATATTTAAGTGCGTTCTAAATGGGATTGGATGAAACTATTTGATTATTTGATTTCAACCTCCATCTCACACAAACACACACACACACGCATGCACACAAACACACACACACAAGCATACTCTCACACACACATACACTCACACACACACACACACACACATTCATGCGCTCAGACACACACGCGCCCACACACAAATAAATGCACACACACACACTTACCACACACTATGTGGTAGCACATAAACCCACACACGCATGTATACACACGCACGCACACACAATACACTGCAGCAGATGTCAAAAACACATAACTATACAGTATATACAGTACAGTAATACAATTCATTGAACTATCGCGGATGTTGCATATTAGTGCAAGACAGACAAAAGAACACACCCACACACACACAATTAGACAACACACAGGCCAAAACACTCTCCGACCCTACATCTCTCCCCCACTAGCCTCTCTGTGCCTAGATCATATACGGAATCAGGATGAAACCAGAAGTAACAATCTTACTTTCAAATCAGTTTTAGACTAATAAGTCCTTAACTTCTGACTTTTTAAGTTTTAGGCGTCTGAGTAAGATGGTTAAGGCTGGGTTGGGGTTATTCTTTGGGAATGGCTGGTTAAGTTTAGGCATGAATAGGTAGTTGGTTATATTTACTTCCGCTTCCGTCCTGATTCCGTATATGATCTAGTGCTGACCTGTGCTTAAGCCATGACTCTCTTTCCTCCACATCGTATCCAAACTTTCTGCTGTGAGGAGGCTACAGACTTTGTTGCTGCTTTTACAAGGTTATTATTATTTTTTTTTTCATGTGGCTCGAGTCTTGAGCCACATAAGCAACAGGTACATACTGTCGTCCACTGCACTCTTTCCATTAGTGACCTTAACGCTATGTTGCACTGTAGAGAAGGAGAAATGTGAACGGACGACTTCTAAAGAGCAATGTTCGGTATCAGCGACTAATGGGATAATTGCCTTCACTTTTCCACTCATAAACCTTTCACTTTTCTATTTCTTTATGTGTCAACTTTTCTATTTGCTTATGTACGGGCACAAATCTAATTTTGAAATAGATATTATTGTCCATAAATGTCCTTAACTGTCTAGATGAGTTGGGGTGATGATGTGGAGGAGGCGGGCTGCTGCAGGAGCTGAAGCCTTGTCGCACGTTGTGAGGCACCGTATTAAATGCCGGCAGTGAAGGTCAATGATGAGTAGCTCGGCTTTATTTTCTCATTCCAAGGGAGACAATTCTTTTTAAAACAAGATAATTGTGCTTTGTCCCATTGGCAAATCGTCAAAATGCACTCAAATTAGGCTATTTAACGCAATTATTTTGACAGCTCTGTTATAAACATTTCTAACTAACTACCTAAGAATACTGCATATTTTACAGTTGTTTTTACTTATTTGTCATCCCTTTTTGCAGTACAGACGCTCTTGTTTCATAATATTAATAACAGCAGGAGTCTCTTAAAACTGTCTTTGAACACAAAATATGACTACGTTTTAACACTTTGAGACAAGCTGCTAACGGTGGCACAAATGAGCTCATACTTACTAAATGTTGTGATTGTAATGTAAAATATCATAATTTTATAGATTTTTTTCCCCCTTTAATACATTACTCTTTCTTGTTTCTTATCTGTAAAATAAACAGAATAACAAGTGTTTTCAGGTGAATAGTGACACATTTGCAAGTCTAGGTCGACTTGAATGCAGAGCTGATAATACGGTCCATTCATAAATAACCCCAGCCCACAAGCCGGGCACAAGGACACAACATCATCTCTCTGGTAATGAGTGAGTGTCTCTCTGAGCACGTCAGCTCCATTCAGGCTCATTCTGATCTCCCGTTCTCCCACCTGTTGTTGTCTGAATGCCGTCACTGTCTGGTGTGGACTCAAAGGAAGAGGTTGTGATTCTATAAGCAGCAAACAAACCTACGACCCATGTCTAACCTCCCGTCTCATCGTTATGGTAACAGCGTTTTTTTGTCGTGTTGTGTGTGACGCATGGATAAAGAGCCGTGGTTTGCAGCAGGGGGCACACGGCCAGATTTTTTAAGCCTGATACCAGAGAGTCGACAATACGGTATCTGCTAATCGATTGTTGTCTTTTTGTGTGTGTGATGGTGTTGAGTGTGTGCGATTTTGTTGCGTGTGTGCGATTGTGTTGCGTTTGTGCGATTGTGTTGCGTGTGTGCGATTGTGTTGCGTGTGTGCGATTGTGTTGCGTGTGTGAGATTGTGTTGCGTGTGTGCGATTGTGCGATTGTGTTGCGTGTGTGCGATTGTGTTGCGTGTGTGCGATTGTGTTGCGTTTGTGCGATTGTGTTGCGTGTGTGCGATTGTGTTGCGTGTGTGCGATTGTGTTGCGTGTGTGCGATTGTGTTGCGTGTGTGCGATTGTGTTGCGTGTGTGCGATTGTGTTGCGTGTGTGAGATTGTGTTGCGTGTGTGCGATTGTGTTGCGTGTGTGCGATTTGTGTTGCGATTGTGTGCGATTGCGTGTTGCGTGTGTGCGATTGTGTTGCGTGTGTGCGATTGTGTTGCGTGTGTGCGATTGTGTTGCGTGTGTGCGATTGTGTTGCGTGTGTGCGATTGTGTTGCGTGTGTGCGATTGTGTTGCGTGTGTGATTGTGTTGCGTGTGTGCGATTGTGTTGCGTGTGTGCGATTGTGTTGCGTGTGTGCGATTGTGTTGCGTTTGTGCGATTGTGTTGCGTGTGTGCGATTGTGTTGCGTGTGTGCGATTGTGTTGCGTTTGTGCGATTGTGTTGCGTGTGTGCGATTGTGTTGCGTGTGTGCGATTGTGTTGCGTGTGTGCGATTGTGTTGCGTGTGTGCGATTGTGTTGCGTTTGTGCGATTGTGTTGCGTGTGTGATTGTGTTGTGTTTGTGCGATTGTGTTGCGTGATTGTGCTGGTTGTGTTGAATGAGTGAGAGGAGTCTGCTTCGTCCAGCCTCTTTTTCAAACCGTTGTTTTTGTTTTGTGTCTTGTTTATTGTTGTTTGTATTGTTTTATTTTGCATAACATTTGAAAGAAATTATTTCTATACTATACTATCAGTTGTGCAATAAGATTATTATTATTTTTTTTTAAGTCAGAAAATATGTGATTATTATTGAACACATTTGATCAAGACAAAGCTGAAGTGATGCCTCTGGAGAACATCTTCATGGAGACAAAACACATGCAGTCATTATAGAGTCATAAAACGTCTTGTTTGCAGTATATCAACCATGATTAATCAATCATTAGTTGACAACTATTTTAACAATTGATTTGTTTGTTAACTGGATTTGTGAGAAAAGTAAAAATTGTGAGATGGAGGTCAGGACTTTTTTCAATCTTGGAGAATCTTCCTGAAAGTGTGAGACGGCCTTCTACTCTGAAAATGTTCAAATCCAGGTCAAACCGTTCTGTTTATCTGTGCAGACCGTATTTTCACTCTTTTCAATGTACTGTTTATGATTGTAATGCCTTGTGTGATTGTTTCTATCTTGTTTTGTTCAGCACATCGAGTTGCCTTGTGCATGAACTGTGCGATACAAATAAATGGCTTGAGTGGCAGCGCAGTGTAAAAAGAACAGTAATATAAAAAATATATATATTTAAAATTCCAATTGAATTTTCAATAAAATCGAGATTGAACTGTTTTCGCCGTATCGCTCGGCCTTATATTGAACCAACGTTTAAAATTCATTGCGCAGACTTGTCATTACCAAACCGATAAATTCAGGTGGAGATTAGAGTCACCGTGCCAGGGGAAAATCTTGCACCCATGCACTTATCAGCAGCAACCAATGGGGACTCCTGCATTCATTCAAAAAATAAATCCTTTTGCTAATCGTTCGGGGAGATGCAGAGGGAAGGGGAAAAAAAGAGCTTTGTGTAAATTGCTAAGAGATTACTTCCTCTAGGTTTATCTACAGGTCCAATTCCTCAAGCTCCCAAAGATTCCGGTCTAATTCCCGTCGGACAGGCACGTAAGCAGGATTTACGGCTGGAAGTGTCCTCGCATGCCTCCTTTTTGTCTCTGTTGAAACGAGATAGCGGTTAATGCGTTTGAAGGTAGGGCGTTGTAACGGGAAGAAAAGATACGGGTGAATTTGGGCAGTTTGACAAGTGAAAATATGTTTTTGTCAGAAGGATTAAGTGGTATTAGAGTGTCCAAAAAAGTACAGTGTTTTAATAACGTCAGGAAATAAACAGGATGGTGCTCCGAGACATGTTTTTTAAAGTATTCGATAAAACTGCAGAATCAGCGGACATTACTGCACCTCTTTCCACCCACCGGCGTTTATGGTTATGAATAGCTGTAGGGTCTCTGAACAATGGACTTCATTCATATTCATCGTCTGTTTCGAATCATGGAAAGTCTTAAAAGTGCACTATATCATCTTTTATGAGGACAATGCCTGGAATATTCCACAGTATTTACATGCGGCTTGTAGGGGGAGGGGACGCTGGACGTTTTAGCTCACCACCCCCTTTCAGGTAGCTCCCCAAGGGATTCAAGAATTTAACACATGATTCAATTTTGAGTAATAATCTGCTATAACTGTCTAACTGTAAATCCTGTCATTAACCCTCTAGTTGCCACGATTGACTTAAGTTGACAATTGATTTACACTCTTTCACTATTTCCCCGACCCTTGAGTGTTGTACAATGTGAGTTCTGTGTGTGTGTGTTCATGTCCTATAGATCTGTGTCTATCAGTAAAAAAAAAAGATATATATATATATATATTTCATGAAAATCCACAATTATGAATGCCAAATGAAGTTATAATATGCAAAGTATATGGGTACATAAAATTACTAAATAAACTTTGGGTCATCCTTATCATTTCTCTAATTTACATAAAGCCTCCATCTCTTTTCAGTTTTAAGTTATTAAGAAATTAAGATGTCAAAGTTGGGCCTCTTAGAAAAAAACCTCTGGCGCCTAAAGGGTTAATGCAGGATACTGGATGTACAGAGGACAATATGTCGGTCGTATAGCAGTGTTTCAAAGTAAACGAGTGACAAGAGTAAAGCGGAATGTAAATTGTGTATGGCAAAACTGTCAAGAGGTGGGTTCAAAACAAACACGTATATCACCAACAACTTGCTCCAACACCACACGGAGTATAACACCCTTGCTAGCACCGGAGCTATTTATTTCTAACATACAATGCCTTGCGAAAGTATTCGGCCCCCTTGAACCTTTCAACATTTCGCCACATTTCAGGCTTCAAACATAAAGATATACAATTTTTATTTTTTTGTCATGAATCAACAACAAGTGGGACACAATTGTGAAGTGGAACAAAATTTATTGGATAATTTAAACTTTTTTAACAAATAAAAAACTGAAAAGTGGGGCGTGCGATATTATTCGGCCCCTTTACTTTCAGTGCAGCAAACTCACTCCAGAAGTTCAGGTCATGATGATGAGCTGTGTTGCTTTAACGCCAAACATATCGTTTTGCATTGCGGCCAAAAAGTCTGATTTTGGTTTCATCTGACCAGAGCACCTTCTTCCACATGTTTGGTGTGTCTCCCATGTGGCTTGTGGCAAACTTTAAACGAGACTTTTTATGGATATCTTTGAGAAATGGCTTTCTTCTTCTTCTTGCCACTCTTCCATAAAGGCCAGATTTGTGCAGTGCACAACTGATTGTTGTCCTATGGACAGACTCTCCCACCTCAGCTGTAGTTATCTGCAGTTCATCCAGAGTGATCATGGGCCTCTTGTCTGCATCTCTGATCAGTCTTCTCCTTGTTTGAGATGAAAGTTTGGAGGGATGGCCGGGTCTTGGTAGATTTGCAGTGGTCTGATACTCCTTCCATTTCAATATAACTGCTTGCACAATGCTCCTTGAGATGTTTAAAGCTTGGGATATCTTTTTGTATCCAAATCCGGCTTTAACCTCTTTACAACAACCGGCGCGCCGGCGGCTGTTTTTATGTTTTTAAATGTTCTGCTGGCAATAGCAGATGTATTTTGAACACCAAACCCCAAAAGCTGTATATCATTTTAAAGCTTATTTTCCTATCTACATTTATATACAAATGTAAACCACATCAGACTTTGCATTCAAAAGATATAACACATAATGTGGGCACAAAATAAATCAATTCCGAAATAGTTTTTTACCTTTGGGCTTGTGCTGTACAAATAAATCAGCTCTCCTCCCAGCTTGCAATACATCATTCTCTCTGGGACAGTCCAAAGGAAAATTATATCCACTTGTATTTCCCAAAGTAAAATCCATTCTGCAGAAATAATCCAAAAATGTGCATTTATCTTTAGCGAAAAAAACGAAAAAAAAGAGCACAGATGTTACTCTTTCACTTTTAACGGACTTTTAGCTTTGTTTTTCACCCAAACATCTGGTATCCACGTGTTCCTTAGCTCCTTATCTTTCAAATGAGACTACTCCCGAAAAGCTAGACCAATTTTTGGGTCTGCAAGAGGTCCCGTAAGTACAGCTTGCGCTGCTGTTTGCGCACGGATCACTGATCTTTTGTGGGGTCCCAACTTGTTTGCTTTTACTTCCGGGATTTACGATTGACATGTCCTTGTAGCCAATGAGGACCGCTTTCGAACAAGGGGTGGGGCAATGGTGTCCTGTCTTATGTTGGGCCTGGACAATTGTGCGTAATGGCAGCCAAAAGACGGTCTCGAAGCTGCAATGAATTTACACTCATAAAAAAATAACTTTGACATTTAAAAAAGAAAAACACACATAGATTAGTAACTTATAAGTACCAATAATAAAAAATATCGTTTTTATGATGATTAAATGTAAGTAAAGATATTTGGCACAATTTGGCACACTTGTGCCAAATTGTGCCAAATGTGCACTACTTGATGAAAAGGAGAAACTGCATAAAAACTATAAAACTTAGAAGTCTGAAACTTTAGACAGTTGTTGTCAACAACACAATGAACAGAGGGTTTGAATATTGTGAACTTACAATGAAGTATGCCTTTTTTAGGGCCTTTAGAAATTGAAAATGTTAGGCGAGGCTAAAAAAATTGTTTTTTTTTCCCTAACTTCAAAGGATGCAGAGGAAAATAGGAATGACAAACATTATTTTAGTGTTTTTTTTACATAAACTAGAAGGCTCTAGCTTTAAAATGATGCATCACACAAGCATGTGAGATGTAAGATGTGTTTTTAAATAAGCAAAGACATTTGGGTATGCCCAACTTTTGTGCACGAGCCAAAATGAGGCGGGTTTTAAGAGGTTAAACTTCTCCACAACAGTATCTCGGACCTGCCTGGTGTGTGCCTTTGTCTTCATGGTTCTCTCTGCGCTTTAAACAGAACCCTGAGACTATCAAAGAGCAGGTGCATTTATACGGAAACTTGATTACACACAGGTGCCTTCTATTTATCATCATCAGTCATTTAGGACAACATTGGATCATTCAAAGATCCTCACTGAACTTCTGGACTGAGTTTGCTGCACTGAAAGTAAAGGAGCCGAATAATATTGCACGCCCCACTTTTCAGTTTTTTATTTGTTAAAAAAGTTTAAATTATCCAATAAATTTTGTTCCACTTCACAATTGTGTCCCACTTGTTGTTGATTCATGACAAAAAATTAAAATTTTATATCTTTATGTTTGAAGCCTGAAATGTGGCAAAATGTTGAAAGGTTGAAGGGGGCCGAATACTTTCGCAAGGCACTGTATGTATGAGTGGAATATCACATTGGCCTTTATTGTTGGCTGTTAAAACTATTGCTAAAATGTTTCATTTTTAAAGCATTTTCTTATTGTTGAAATGAAAAATAAAACATTTTTAATTTCAGTTGTATTAGTTTGATGAATTTCCAGGGACCACACAACTCGTATCGGTATTCGGTATCAGCAAGTACTTAAATTAAGGTACTCGTATTCATAATGGTTTTGAAAAATCGGTATCAGTGCAACCCTAACAATGTCCATAAATGTCCACAAATATCCCTGATCGTCGGTGTCCTCAGACCCTCCTGCATCTACAAGGAGCTTAAAGTTTTTAAAGTTTGAATGTTATTAATGTTTTTCTCATGTAGAATTTGTTAAAACAGACAAAGCAACAGCAACATCTAGATTTGCATTAGCTTATAATTTTTTCACCAGTCAGATGGCAAGCCACTTCTTTTACATTAACCCACTCATGTCGACAATACATAGAACATTAGCGGAGTTTAACCTCTGCCCCTTCGAAAATCCTCCACGTATAGTCGTATGGTAGACTTAGTATTATTCTGCATTAGTTGGACTTTAGCACAGAGCTCTAGTTTGTGTGTAAAACCTGAGGATGGGTCCAGAGAGAACCCGCACTGATCAATTAAAAGCCGATCGATTTTCCCCCGAGGCTGTTTCAGCGATTGCAGTTGGAATGTGGGAATTACATCCAAAGCTTTTCCCAATGCACCTGCTTCAATATCAGTGGAATGAAAAGGATTACTGTATATACACGCCAGACCTGTAGGTATTGCATGCATGGAAAAAGACTCCGGTGAATACAAAAAACAGAGCTGATAAGTGGCATCATTGTTTTATATTATAGTATTGTGGTTGTGGAATATTTTAATTTGACAATGCAACAAAGAATGGCCTGATAAAGTAAGTAGTAGTAGTAAGTAATCCAAGTTTTGTCCAAGTAATAAAGGAGTTATATTCTTCACTTCTACAGTTTCCCTTGAATTCTTTGGACGAAGTGCGAGTTAAAATGTTATGGTGCATTATATGAAGTCTTTTCCTGGAGAGCCCCTGTAATTTTCAAGGATCAAACTCATTCCCGTCTCTTTTAGTGTCTATTTTTTACTCAAATATTCTCTCCACTTCTTTTCCATGTTTTTGGAGACATTAAGTTCCAAAGAGCTTTCCAATCCCAGCCAAATGTGACTTAACCGGCTGATGGTACAAGGACAGCACATTCTGCCATTTTTTAGCACTAAAATTCTTACATTAGGTTCTTTTTTGTAAAATGTATTTGATCTTGAACATTCTAACGTATATAACAACAAAAGAAAAAAAAAACTACTTCTACATTTAAACAAGATACTGTAAGGTCTCTACTGCCACAGGTATCGTTGTCGGTGTTGATGGAAAACAAAATGGGGGATAAACCACACCCCTGAGGGACCCCTGTGTTTGATTTCACCCTGTTTACCACCACATTACGGAGTCTATCTTTGATGGGTTGACCTGCATTTCTATTGGGTTGACTTGCGTGGCACAAGGGGTCCACAGTGTTGAAAGAGAAGAAAAAAAAAATCACAGTATCTGAGTGTGTGGACGTGCCGTTACAACACATTCGCACGCTGTATCCCATAAGGTCACACCGACATCCTCCGCACTTTGCTTTGCTCTATAAGTAAACTGAAATTGATCATGTTGGTCTGGTATACCATTTCTTTAAGATGCTCCACCACCCCCTCCATGCATTTGCAGAGGGTGGAGGTCAGTATCGCTGGCCTATAGTCTTGTAGCTCTATGTTTCTCTCCCTGTACTTGTCAATCTAAAAAAACTGAGGAACTTTTTAGCATAAAGCCAAAATAAGTGTCTTCTTTTGACACAAGTGCTTTTATGAATTCTGTGGAGAGCAAATTTAGGTATATTATTATGGGTAATTTGCGGTGAAGCTGCATTATCCCATTTTAAAATCTTCAGTATGCAATTATCTGTAGCCTCAAGCTCCTAAACCACCAAACTGCAGTGAGAAATCCAAAAGTGCTTTTTTATTTATTTGCATGGAAATGGACGTTACATTTTGCAGCAAAGTGGTGCAATATTTATATAAACTACACTATTCTGG
Source organism: Knipowitschia caucasica (assembly GCA_964034765.1). Lineage (NCBI taxonomy): Eukaryota > Metazoa > Chordata > Actinopteri > Gobiiformes > Gobiidae > Knipowitschia > Knipowitschia caucasica. Next base: position 23,938,666 of record OZ035841.1, read on the forward strand.
AGTTCTCCTTTTGAATCTATATAACACTGAGTCCAAATGGGGGTCTTTCTATAAAGCACAACAGTGACCGTCTATCTCAGCAACAGGCATTTTAATTGTGTTTTTTAATTTTTACAGCTGAAAATAACAGTGCACTCCTCACACTTTCACTTGCCACGTACCTACTTTGTTGTGTCTCATAATATTTTAATTTTGGGAAACGCCTTGGAGAAACTGAATGGACAACTTCCCTCTAGACCCCAGGGAAGTGGGAGGCACTGCTAAACACTGTTAATTCAATTCACAATATTAAGCACAACTATGCCAACACAAGATGCAGAGAACTTTTCAGACTGTTGCTTTATGAAACAGCACACAGCAGGATGTGAACCATATAGTTATAAATTACTGTACGAAAAAAGGGATAATTTCCATCCTTTCAGAGCAAACTTCACACATGTTTTAATGGACTGTTTGGTCATTGGAGCTGCCCTTTACTGCCCACAGAGCACAGGAGCAGACGAGCCTGGGTCAGAGAGAAACATATAGGTTCCATCACTTTAGTCGTCTGTGCAGAGAGAGTCTGACACCTTCGATGCTGCGCTCTATAAAAGATGCTTTATGCTCAGACTGTGGATTCACCTTGAAAAATTGCAAACAGAGAAATGTAATTTTTAATAAAAAGAAGGCTCTTTGCGGAGTTAAAGAGCCTGGACCAAAACATTACACTTATTTTATTACATTTATTACATTTTTAAAGTGGAAGAAACAAAAGGGTTTAATTTCGTTATTAAGTCCAGTCTGAACCTGAAGACTTGAGGAAATGAGTCTAATGTGCTCCTGTCTGGTTGGAATGAACCTGCGGCCACCCCACCCCAACCCTTCGAGGACAGATAACCTCCAAGAATTCACTTAATTATCACAACTAACGTATAACTAGTTACTCTCAAAATAGTTCTCATCTGCAACTTTATCAAAGAGCGACTAAACCAGAGCCAATGGTCAGGCACAACATTCAAATGCAGTGCCACCAAAAAGGTAGAGAGGGCGCTACAGACGGCTTTAGGCTCAAAAGTGAGATTTTATCTAATTTGCACTAAAATGTGAAAACATGACCAGGACTAGAAGAGAGCACTAAAAGAAAGATAAGAACGTTTTTTAAGCAGTTTATAATAATAATAATAATATTTTTTATAGAGCACTTTAAAAACAACACAGTTGACCAAAGTGCTGAACACAAGGAAAAACACAATATAATATAGAAACATATACAAGAATACAAATTGCACAGAAAGTCAACCCACTGAGTTAAAAGCCAAAGTAAAAAGATGAGTCTTAAGAAGCGAGGCAGACCAATATGCAGAGGCAGACCATTCCACAGTCTGGGGGCTGCTGCTGCAAAAGCCCGCTCCCCTCTCGACTTCTTTCTGGTCTTAGGACCACTAGCCTGGTCTGCTGATCTTAGAGCCCGTGACGGAGTGTGGGGCACAAGCAGATCAGTCAGATACTGAGGGGCCAATCCATGCAAACATTTGAACACAAATAACAGAATCTTAAAATCAATACGAAGGTGCACAGGGAGCCAGTGAAGAGAACAAAGAATATGAGTTACAAAAAGTTGATTTTGTGTTTAGTTGTCCTGTAAAATGTTCAACTTTAAGAACCAAATACGTGAAGTATTGAGAACCAAAAAACAAGTAAATCTGCACTAGACGAACAATCACATGAAGTCCAGTAAGCAATCCGTAAGTAAGTAAGTAATGTTTATTTATATAGCGCATTTTACAGACCAAGGTCACCCAAAGCGCTTTACAATGTTCAGAGTTCAGATATTGTTCCAATCCTTTCACACACGGTGATGACGGAAGCGAGTCGCCGAACACACTGGACCATCAGCCCCCAATCAACACCATCCATTCACTCACTCATTTACATTCATACCTATTGTGCATGTTTTTAGTGGTAGGGGAAACCGGAGCACCAGGAGGAAACCTATGCAGACACGGGGAGAACATGCAAACCCCACTCTTGCTGAGAGGCGAGAGTGCTATCCACTCAGCCACCGTGCCACCTGTGTTTGTAAAAACTCAAATTCTGGGCCTGTGTCGGTTTACACTTTTCCATTTGTCTAATGTGAGTCCATGTGAGGTTTAATACAGTATTATTCTCTTTAGTGCATTGTCTCGTCATGCACATTTGATAGAGCCCTTCATGGATCAGCTTTAAAACTAAACTCAGACTATGGCAAAAATTTTAAAACAGGACTCTGAGCATTGCTGTTCTATTTTTTCTGATGTGCTATCAAATAAATAAACAAACCTCGCAGTCCGGCTTTGGATCAGTTCAGAAAAAATCACAAACTGCACCAATCCGCCCTAGACCCGGCCCTTTTTGAAAGAAACGGCTGAGTTTATCCCGGTGAGGCCCTGGAAAAAAGGCTCAGCAGTGATCACAGCTGCTTTATAAAACACAACAACACTATTCCGCTGCTGTGGTTAAGGTCTAGGTCAAAGTTATTGATCCCTCGTGAGAGAAATCACTCTTCTGCCTTTCACCCGTTCAGCCTGGGCAACTGTCACGGGCTGGAGCCACTGCAGAAGCTCAGTCTATTAGCAGCATACAACAGAGAGATCAAAGTGAAAGACAAGAAATAAATTATTACACGTTATATACGTTAAATATGGTTTGTTTCTGTAATCTGAATCAGAACCAGAATTTTTGTTTTTATTGTTTAAAAGTCACAAACTAGGAAATTGCTTTGACTCTCGGTGTAAACAAGTTAGGAGGTAAAAATCCAGTAAGCTATGCATAAAATCAAAACTCATAAGGTTTTATTAAAATCCTTTCTACATACGAGTGCACTAAGTAGACACAATAGACGTATAGCAGTGCACAGGTTTTACTTTGATTTCACTAAGTTTGAGAGTAAACGCCACACTTAAAACTGAAAAAGTTCTCAAAAAGTACTGATGTGTCAAGTATCTGAGGAGTCAAAGTTGATTTAAATGACCAAATAGGATAAATATTTAATACAACTTCCCCTCATGTTGGTCTGAAGAACCTTCACTGGAACATATTTTGTGGAGGATCTGGAGAAAACCTACCCCCAGTTCTGAAAGCAATTCTATTCCAAAATCACATATTGAAACTATCATTTTGGGTTTTGCTCAGACTTTGGCAGGTCCGCGCTTGAAAAAATAAAATCCGTATCGATCGAACGAGACGAGATTCCTCTGCGTCACACCGACACGAAAGACACAGCCACATCCTCGGCTCGCTCATAATCTGTGCGTTCCTGGAGAGGCACAAAGCAAACACGTCTGCTCCCAGCTGCAGCCTCCATCTCCGTGTCCTTCATCCAGACCCAGAGTGGAACAGGCTTAATGTGATGGCCCTCCAGCTCCGCACAGCTCCCAACACCCACTGGAGAGCTCATCACGCCACGAGCACCTGCCAAGAGGGAGAATGACCCACGAGTAGAGCATCATTCGGAGATGTGTATGTAAACAGTGACGGTTGAAGTGATCGGATAAAGCGGGTAATTAAAGGATATGAAGAACTGAGGCGGCTGCTCAACTACATTACTGATGGAAAGGAGCGAGTCTTATATGCTATCTGTGTGCTATGGTTTGGGGTTTTTTACGTTAAGAGATGATTAATAAGTCGCACAGAGGGGAAATTTCAGTGTTGTATCACCAGTTACAGGACTGTAAGAATGCACACAACATTAAAAGAACTGACTCTATACTGAATAGAATAAAAAAATTGCTAACTCCAGAATGAAAAATAAACAGGTATAACATCTATATCTTTAGCATAATGACTGCACACATACACACACAAAGACACACACACACACACGCACACACACGCACACAATGGATCTATAATCATAACTGGATAGGGTATTACTAGCTTATAGCTGTGCCCACCCACGGACACAGGGGGCGCCCGTGGTACTGCCAGGCCCTGTAGACAGGACAGGGCCTGGTTAGTGCTGTGATGGGAGACCTCTGGGAACACCGGGTGCCACAGTGTAGCGGCTGTGACTGTTATGTCCTTAGGCAAGACACTTCACCTTCATTGCCAAGAATGAGTCTGGTGTGTGTGTGTGTATGTGTATGGTTGCCTCGGTGCTGGCTGTGTGCCCCAGGGCAGCTATGGCGACAGTAGTAGTTTGAATGTCAAAAAAGCCGCTACATAAAACAGAAAATCTGTGATTTAAACATTGTACCCCATGCAACAAACGGACCATGGTAAAAAAGTTGCAAAGTAAAAATACAAAATAAAAATAAAATGTCATTATAAAAAGAAATCCATAAATCACATTCAAAAGAAAATCTCCAACACATTTTCAAGTGTGGTGAGAAATGGCCGTCACCAAAACTTTCTGTGTTTTTGCGAACGAGGCGATGTATTCAAAGGGGACTTGATGGCTGAAGCTGCAGACAGGAGGGTCTTATCGTCAGCCACAGTCTGCTCCTGATCACGGCTCTGGGCTCTTCATATCAGCTCTGTGTGACTGTGGAAGGTACTTTACACTAGATCTCTGTCTTTTGAACATCATGAGGAGGCACTAAGTTTGCTGTTTACGTCTTTCATTTGCTGATAATGGAGCTCCCTCTGGCTCGCAGCGTTCGGAGTCAGAATCTAAGAAAGTTTTTATTGCTATTATAGTTCCCAGACTAGAGTGGTGAATATGGTGGCACATAACAAAGCTACAGTAAACACCAGAGACTGATGGGTAATAGAGCCATGGATCCGAGGCTCTCTGAAGTCTAATGTAAAACATGCACTTGCCATCTTGATTTGTGGTCTTAGATTTAATTGTATCGCACATTTACAACCCCAGCTGCCCAACATGCTTCACAGGCACGAAAGATACAAAAAATAAAAGCAAACAGCACAACATTCATACAAATGCATGTCAAAAGTAAAAAAGTCGGTCTTCATCAGAGATATAGCATTGTTTTTTATGCAGTGGTCTCACACTCAAGTGGCCAGGACAAGGAAAGCTAATGTTTTGAACTATTTCTTACATAGGAGAGTAGAGAAGAGAAGAGACGGCATTTATGTAACTCACTCATGTGTGTGCTTATATAAGAATCCACTTATATCGTCTATATAGTACAAGAAAACATGTGTTTCTCCTCTGCTTCTGAGTCATGTTTTTTCTCATGTTGGCTTTTGTATAACATGTGTTCAGTTTGTTGCAAAAAAGAAAGAATTTATATTATCTTCTTTGCATTTAGCATTGTCCAAGGCCACATTCAAATCCACTGTGTCTTGTTGTTGATCAATTCAAAAAGTATATATATTTGACTATGAAAGATGTTTTTTGCAACTTTCAAAGTGCAGAAAAGAAGTTGAATCTTGGACGTGGATGTGGACAAAGAAATAATCAAAACTTTCCACTTCACCAACAAAGAAACACGGATGGGCCGCTTGCAGACGACACAAGACTAATGTATAAAGAATTTTAATTTCTTTCACTGATTACATTTCTCAATTGGGCCAAACATATCGACTGGATTTGATCAAGTTGTTTTGCTTTCGGACGCAGGGTCACCGGTGAAGCCCAAACATGGCCGCCGGCACGCCTTTTCTCTCTCTGTTTGACTAATTACCAAGCAGACCCAGCACCTTTTCCAATTTTTCCCTCTTTCATTTAAATTATTTTCCTTATTTTTCTTCTCCGGACACGACCGCTCCGCCATGACATCTGAGCTTGATATTTGCATTTGAATTAGCGCTGCAAATTGCCCCATCGATCCGTCTTGCAATTACCTCCCATCCTTCCACGTTTGCACATTTTCCCATAAGTGTTTTTTAAACTTCTTCCAGGGAGTTCTTCATCACGCGGCCATTTTGACTTTGGCATTTTTCTTCAACTTGTCCTGGTTTTTAGGACTCCATCATTCTCCAGTCAAACGGCACCTTGACCGAGGGCATGCAGAGGTGGCGAGTAATGCACAATACATGGGCTGGCGTAAAATCCATACGCTGCAAAGTAAATCTCATTCTTCATAAACCCATCCATCGGCCAGTTCTTATCGATGCTGATGTCGGAGAGTTTGGGAGAAGCTGACGATGATTGTACAAAGGTCTGGTCGAAATGGTTAGTGTTTCAATGCTACAAGCAGAGAAGACACCAATGGGAGCTGGGGCTGGTAATGTTGTGATTCCTCCCTGCTGCTCCCCCCTCCCCCTCCTGTTGGGTTCCTCATCACACTCACCTGCAGAGCTCCACACCTGATCATCATTCCCACAATCACCAGATGCAACATAAAAACCAACCTGACCTTGTCTCCAGTGCCAGATCGTCCCATCACACCAGTGTACCCAGCTGTGGCGCCTGTACCTTCTTTCTCAGTCCCGTTCCTGGTCCCGTCTTGGTCCCGTCTTGGTCCTGCCCTGGTCCTGCCCTGGTCTTGCCCTGGTCTTGCCCTGGTCCCGTCCTGTGTCCTTTTTAACCAGGCTCTTCCTATTTGATTTTTGTTAATAAATCTTGTCAACTCTGCATTTTGGGTCCACCCGTTCTTACATCTAACAGAACGATCTGGCCACAACATGGACCCAGCAGAGCCGGACTCGATGAGGAACGTGATTGCCTCTCAGGGCAGTCTACTTGGACAACACCACAAGATTCTACAAAGTCTGCAGGAATCAAATCAATCTCTCGGTACCCAAGTTACGGACTTAACCAGGTTAGTGGAGCAAATTTCTAATCAACTGGCTGCCCAGTCTGTCTCCCAGCTCGCCTCCCCAACCTACACCGCTGACTCTACTGGTGCCTCTGCTGGAATCCCTCCCCGTGAAACCCCTGTGCCACATCCTGAGCCATATACCGGAGACCTGGGCAAAAGTAAGGGATTCCTGCTGCAATGTTCCACAGTCTTCACCTGCCAGCCCGTCACATTCTCTACTGACCATTCTAAGGTAGCCTTTATAACTGGTTTGTTGCGTGGAAGAGCTCTTGATTGGGCTGAGGCTATGTTAAGTAGTGGAAGGAGCATGCGCTATTTTGATTTCATTGAGGACTTTAAGAAGGTTTTTGCACACCCAGAGTGTGAGGCTAATGCAGCTAAGGGGCTACTAGATCTCCACCAAGGCAACAAGAGTGTGGCTGACTATTCCATTCAGTTCCGGATCCTGGCGGAGGAATCTGGGTGGAACGAAGCCTCACTGAGAGGGGTATTTTGGCGTGGCTTAAATGACTCGTTAAAAGATGAACTGTCTGTCCGTGATGATCCCAGGTCCTTGGAGGATTTAATTTCCCTCTCTATCCGCATCGATAACAGACTGCGTGAGCGGCGACGAGAGAGAGCCCCCCGTACTACCCAATCTCTCTCATTCCGTCCATCACATCACCCTAACTCAGTTCAACCAGTGAATAATTGGCCAGTTTTGGCTTCCAGTTCTCAATCCCCAGAGGTTCCCATGCAGATTGGTAGAGCAGAGCTGACAGTGGAGGAGAGGGCACGGAGAATCAGAACCGGAGATTGTTTTTACTGTGGACCAGGAGATAGAGCCTGACCCAGGGGGGGGTCCGCCTACCAAACTCTATGTTCCTGCGACTGTTCGTGGTGAGGTCTTGCAATGGTCCCATAACTCCACTTTTGCCTGCCACCCAGGGGTGAGTCGTACTTTGTCTAGTCTCCGGCGGCACTTTTGGTGGCCCTCTATGGAGGCTGATACCCGAAGTTTTGTCTCTGCTTGCACTGTATGCTCCCAGAACAAGTCCTCACATTTACCTTCTTCTGGTCATCTCAGACCTCTGCCCATTGCTAACCGCCCATGGTCGCATATTGCGGTAGATTTTGTGACTGGTCTTCCACTATCCAATGGACAGTCTGTTATCCTGACCATAGTGGACAGATTTTCTAAGGCAGCTCACTTTGTTGCACTTCCAAAATTGCCAACAGCTCGTGAGACTGCAGACATTATGGTGCAACATGTCTTCCGACTTCATGGCTTCCCTGCTGATATTGTTTCTGATCGTGGTCCCCAATTTGTTTCCCAAGTGTGGAGGGCGTTTTGTCAGTCGCTTGATACAACGGTCAGCTTGTCCTCTGGCTTCCATCCACAGACAAATGGTCAGGCTGAGAGGACAAACCAGGACTTGGAGTCTGCTCTCCGCTGTGTGGCCTCTCGCAACCCGTCTTCCTGGAGTTCACACTTGCCATGGGTAGAGTACGCACATAATTCCCTGACTTCCTCTGCTACTGGTCTCTCCCCTTTTCAGTGCTCCTTGGGTTATCAACCGCCCCTCCTCTCCATGGATGAGGTTGAGGTAGCCGTGCCCTCTGTCCAGTCCCACATGCGGAGGTGCCGGAGGATCTGGAAGGAGACCAGAAGGGCCCTGTTACGGACATCGTCCCGCAATAAGTCCCTGGCTGACCGCCATCGCCGTCCTGCCCCAAAGTACACTCAAGGTCAGAGAGTATGGTTATCTTCCAAACACATCCCATTGAAGACAGATGCTAAGAAACTGTCACCTCGTTTCATTGGTCCATTTGTAATCGAGAGGGTCATTAATCCTGTTTCTGTTCGTCTTAAGCTTCCGAAAGCCTTGAGGGTACACCCAACGTTTCATGTATCCCAACTAAAGCCTGTGTGTACTAGTGTTCTGTGCCCTCCTTCCGCGCCCCCTCCACCCCCCCGGTTGGTTGATGACCTCCCTGCCTATACGGTGCGAAAGATCCTGGACGTCCGTCGGCGTGGGCGGGGTCTCCAATACCTAGTCGACTGGGAGGGCTATGGTCCTGAGGAGCGCTCGTGGGTTGGCCGTGCTTCGATCCTGGACCCTGGCTTGCTGAGGGAGTTTCATCGCTCTCATCCTGATCGGCCTGGTAGGGCGCCAGGAGGCGCCCGTTAGAGGGGGGGTACTGTTGTGATTCCTCCCTGCTGCTCCCCCCTCCCCCCTCCTGTTGGGTTCCTCATCACACTCACAGCTCCACACCTGATCATCATTACCCAGCTGTGGCGCCTGTACCTTCTTTCTCAGTCCCGTTCCTGGTCCCGTCTTGGTCCCGTCTTGGTCCTGCCCTGGTCCTGCCCTGGTCTGCCCTGGTCTTGCCCTGGTCCCGTCCTGTGTCCTTTTTAACCAGGCTCTTCCTATTTGATTTTTGTTAATAAATTTTGTCAACTCTGCATTTTGGGTCCACCCGTTCTTACATCTAACAGGTAATGCCTGGATAACGGTAAAAGTCAAGTTGTGAAAAGGCCTGCACCATTATAGGAACTTCTTTGGCCAAAATTATATGGAGGATATTTACTGTATTTTCAAATCTATAATTAGGAAACAAGAAAAGTTCATATGAAAAGCCAGTTAAATAATATGCCATGCTTTCACAAAGGTGTGAATTGAACTATATTCTATCCTCTCCATCTATAGTGGCCATAAAGACATGTAAGAGACACATTACAAGTACTTTAAATAAGTGAATATTAATAAATAATGTATTATATGTATTATACTCGTAACCGATTTTTCATAAATATTTAAGACATTTAAACTAGATGTTTGTTTGAAGCCAGGCATATTGTCGACTAATACTACTACGTACAAAAAACTGTATTATTTAATGCAGCCATCCACGTTTTTCTTCCGCTTTATCCGTTGCCGGGTCGCAGGGGCAGCAGTCTATAATCCCAGACGCCCAGATAGTAAATATTATTGTACATTGAACCCACTAGTTGTTAGTTAAGGTCAGGTGTCCAGCCCAGAGGAAGCCCCTGTATTTCCTGCAGACTGAGAGGACAGAGGCTGTTCCCGGGGCTCGCAGAGGTGACCCTGGCTGACCGGGACAGGCCTATATTTGCCGAACGTGGCTCCATCCGGTTGTGATGAGGAGATCAGTATGGGACACCTGCGCTGCTGTCTGCATCTGCCCCTCTGCTCCTCCTGTCGCCCGGAACCACACATCCCAGCTGCTAGGAACTGTGGGAATGTGTTGGCTGAGTGGGGACTTCCAAGGACAAAATCAACAAAGAACGTGATTTCCAATTAAACATATTCAATTTAATTTTATTATTTCCATTTTTGTCTAGCCTTTGATCACAACAGTAGTTATCTCAGAAGACTTAACAAAACTGTTGAATTCACCATAAATAAGAGAGTTAAACTGTTAAAAACATGTATAAAATATGTAAGGGATAATGTATAGAATGCAGATCATTATCCGAAAATAAGTACCGACGGACGCCCTGACTTCAAAACTAGAACTCTACATGAACGGAAGAATTCTGAACATCAGCGGTGAGTGACCCATATGAACCTAAATCCATCATTCGATCCTCTGCAAATGTGTCTTCAAATGTTATTTCATGTTAATGGTTACTTCCGGGTTTACCACTATCGCTTTTTGTCACATTAAAACAGTATCATGAAAACGTTAAAGTCGATAAATGTCCGTGAATGTGGAGAGTCCCGGATCCTCACCACTGTCCTTAGACCAACTTGCATCGAAAAGAAAAAACTAAAATAGGAATTAGAGAAAGTACATTTAGGAGTCATCCAACAACTCTAAATGTACTTTCAGTGGTTATTTTTATGTATAAAGTTACTTTTTTGCCACAAGGTATTCTTCTGCTGCTGTGATCTGCCAGCAGGGCTTTTGGAAAGCAAAAGTTGCAGAGAGGTCATAGACGGCTTCTTTTGGTGCACAACAAATATTCTCACAATGAGCAGCCTATAAAACATAGTAAGGAGATAAAGGTACTCCACTGAACTGTGTCTCCTAAATAACTTTGTAGAAAACTAGTTGAACATAAATCACTAATACAGTTTAAGGTTGTTTTTTTACCATGAGACGGTATGATACGTACTTAGATAACGGGGGCTTTCAATTCGATACAATTTTATATGATATATGTATTTCTCAACGGTACATTTCAGTCAAAAATTAATGCTTTGGGGCCCTTATCTAACGCTCTACAGAAACAGAACAATATTTATGTATTTTGATTGCCGTGACGTATGTATTGCGCCCGGGTGAGTCGCTAGCATTAAGCCTAGCTTTAGGCATCTCCTTTGCCACTAACGGAGCCCGTGGGGAGTAGAGCCACAACACATCGAGGCGACAGTAGGTCAGTTGGTAGAGCATTGGCCTTTGAGCCAGAAGGTCGTGGGTTCGAGCCTGACCTTCACCATCGACTCCCACTGTCTGCTGTCGTTGTGTCCTTAGGCAAGACACTTCACCCCCATTGCCTAGAATGAGTCTGGTGTGTGTGTGAATGGTTGGTGGTGGTCGGAGGGGCTGATGGTACATACTGGTTGCCTCGCTTCTGTCAGTGTGCCCCAGGCAGCTGTGGCTACGGTAGTAGTTTATCACCACAGTGTTTGGAGTGAAAGAATAATTACATGTAAAGCGTCTTTGAGTGTCCAGAAAAGCTCTGTATAAAACATCTTTGCCAGAAATCACATTTGCTAAACATCGCTCTTTCTCCGGCTTCAATTTCTTAATATTTGGGGCCAAACCAGAACGGATTCTTTACTATTGCATTTTTCGCCATCGCCAAACTATAACCAGAAAGTTTGACGAAAAGCCTTTGACGTCACCAACACCTGCCTACAACACCTGCCTCTCCCGCTCGCTGAATGGTCGGACGAGATTCAACCGAGGTCACTGCAGCCGCTAAGATCAGACCCAGACGTAAATGTAGGGAAATAATAAATGACCGGAGTTTATGGATGGCTCATGCCAGGGTACTACTGATAACTAGCAATACTCACTTTTTGTTGTCACCGCTAACATTTCTGAACAGCAACAGACGTCTTCATAACCTCTGTATAATTGTAACAGTGCACTTCAGCTGTTTTCAAAAGTTAAGGTCATCAACTGTTGTCGCTTGCACAAAAGGCCAAACCCCTTTTTTAACTGGACCACATCCATCCACACAACATGGAGAGCTGCTGTCTCATGCAGACCCTTGGAGTCTGTGTCAGGCCAAAAGCAGTGGGTGGTTTCTCCGGTCATTATGACAAGTCCTGGCCTCCTGACCTCCTCAGCACCTCCTCATTCTGATGCCTCCACAATAGATGCATCATTAAAACACACTGCGGTCAGAAGTCAGCCAGGCATCGCTGAGAGGTCGCAGGAAATCTCGTACAAAGCCAATAAAGAAGGAAAAGCGGACAGCGGGGAAGTACTAAGCAGGTTACTAGAATGTTAAACTTCACACAATATGTTCACGGATCACAAGAGAAACGTTTTGAAGTTATTTTTAAAGGAAAAAAAATGTTAAAGTATTCACTAAAAGCTGTGATTGTGAAGGGTGCAATGAAGTGAAGATGACAATATTCAAAAATATATAATATTCCATTCAATTCAATTAAATGCATTCTTGTATAGCCCTAAATCACGACAGCAGTTATCTCGGAGTACTTTAAAAAGGTTGAATTCACAAACACAGATCAGAGAATTAAACAGTTCCAACTCAAGAAATGCAATGATGAAAACACATAGAGATATTGGTCCATAAGGGGCAGATGACCAATGTCTGTAAGTGTTGAGCTAAAATTGGCTGAATGACACATTTTATAACTTTTATACCTCAAATAAAGTCAACCACTAGATTCAAGAGGGCAGAGCTTTACCATGAGGCCTAACATGTTTGAATTGGCGTAGCTGAAGTTGGCTGGATGACACTGTATACTTTGGGTTAGCAGAGGGCCACAAAACACGACACAGACCTTGACCAGCCTGGTATAAGCACCACATTTATGGTCCAAAAATGTAACTTTTTTATCGTTTTATTGTTTTTTATTGCCAATAACTGTTTTAAATGGGCTTAAACAAAATGCACATTTAATAATGACTCTACGTATTCAAGCTCCACACTCCACACTCGCTCCCGGCAGCAGCAGCAGCAGCGGCAGCAGCAGCAGCGGCAGCAGCAGCAGCGGCAGCAGCGTCTGACTGCGCTGTGCCCTTGTGCTGTGACCTCTGGCTCGGTCTCCAGGAGCATGATCCAGGAGGCGTGAGATGTGTGTATAAACGCGTGCAGATCAAATTAAAAGAATGATTTCCCTGTCGACTGCTTCCCCCTCGCTGCCGCCGTAAAGTTCACGTGGCTTTACTATTCATAAAGCAAATTTTACAGTGCTTTCATGCCTCTCCTGGAGTAAACATGCTTATTGTTGCTTTACTTACTTTCATTGATGCTTCTGCTGCTGGAATTTACCGACTCAGTGGGTTTTATTTGAGGGACTTTGGACTAAATAGATTTGCACCTTTTTAAATGTGCAGTAGTGGAGACAGAGGTGAATGTTTGGGAGTCAAGAAAGAATGCTAAGAAACTTGTCATTATTAAATTAAAAACATCTGAAACCTGACACCACTTTGTATTAGTAGAAGTAGTTTATATCTTCATTCATTATGTAATAGAACTGAGGTCACATGTTTCCAAAAATCAATACATTTACAAAAAAGAAAAAATAACTAAAAACTAAGAAGTGCAAATAATACATTGTAAAGTGCCATTGTGTAAAATTGGTGTAACCTTTTGCCCTTATTTTCTGATTATGTGTGAGTGTGGCTGTGTAGCTACAAATAAAATGCTTTTAGGGGATCAGCAAAGTTTTCTGCGTCTGAAAAACTGTAAATATTTGTGTTTTGGTTGTGGTGTAGTGTAGCACCTGGAGCAGGCCCAGTTGTTCCTCCAGCTACAATCTCCCCCACATCTCTCTAGAATGACATTGGCTTTATTTCAAAGGCATGGAGCAGGTGATGCCCCTGTTGCTTTAAGGGGTCCTTTGCTGATTGTAACCTTTATTTCTTCCACATTTACTTCACAAGTTAAAATGACAGTTAAAAACACTGAAAACATACAGAAATACTGTACATTTATAAAATACGAATCAATGCAATACCTTCCAGTGCAAACAGTATAGGTCACCAAAAAGCAAGCCTAAACAACTGAGTCCTTAAGGTTCTAAAATGAAGAGGGATTGCATTCCATAACATCTTTTTACATTTCAGGGTTCATCACAAAAAATCTGAAAAAGTCATTTATAATGAACAAAGAGACACTGAAACAGTTTTGCGTCAAATACGTGTGTGTGGCTCTCATGCACGTGCACAGAGGGGCTCGGCCATGCTTTGACAAATTAGCGGCTGGTGATCAGAGCGGAGTCAGAGCAGGAGCTAAACGAGCAGAGTTTGTTGCACTAAACAAGGAATTAAACAAGAAAAAAAGTTCAGGGTGAAAAGGGACACTGACATCCCCACACAATCCGACCTTTATGAAAGCTGTAGGTTCTCTGTCAGCTGAGGCCGAGCTGTTTTAGTTAACATTGACCCTAACTTTGACTTTGATTTTTCTATGGGTAATGTGAATTTAGTCTGCAGAACCACAGGCGCCCCCTGTGCCCGTGGGTGGGACAGCTATAAGCTAGTAATATCCTATCCAGATATTATAATAGATCCATGGGAGTGAGAGACAAATCCCCACAACAATTGTAAAGCTTTGTGACTCTGGTCTGTGAAAGGCGCTATATAAATAAAGATCACTTACTTATAGCTTGATTCAACGTTAAGTCAAAAACACCGGCTTTCTCCCTCCTGTACCTTTTTGTCACTCTTCACATGACGGTTCACGTGGGAGACAATGCGAATCAACTCAGTCATATAGTAACTCGCATTTCACTCAAGCTGTTTTCGTGGTTAGCGATTTAGCGAAAGGGATGAAGCGGACATTATGAAGCGCTAGCGTGGGATCAGCTCGCGATCTAAATGCAAATTGGACTAGCGGCTGTGAAAGCATTGTAGGAAGTTATTACCTACATGGCTGGCTTTGATGAAGAGCTGGAGGCGTTGGCGGCGAAATACCAAAGCGGAGAATCGCGACCATGTGATTAAGATGATTAATTACTCTTTAAAATGCATTCGTTCATGCTTCTAAGCCGGCTGCCGAGTGGAGCCCTGGTCTCGCGGTGGGGAGGCTCGCTGGGGTGTTGAAAAAGGGGGAAAAGGCTGTATTTACGATGAAGAGAACTGGATCAAACCAACCAAAGACGCTCATTAGAGAAACATCTAAGCAGGGGACATTATCAGAGGCGTGGAGGCTGGAATCATGAGCCGCAGGATTTGAGGAAGTTGTAGAAATGTGGCGAGGAATGTGTGACTAGGCTCAGGCTCCAGGAAAATGTTCAGTCTACAGTATAAATAACTGTCAATAGTTGCTCCTGTTTTGTGTTTTTGTTTTTATTGTTGGCGTGGCGAGTTTATTTGTACGCTCATACACAATAATTATAGCATTAATAATTATACGGAAAGGCAAGGCACAGATACAAATATAAAACCTCTCAGTTGTATGCACAGCTAAAAATAATGCAACGGCTTTTTATAGCACTTTTTTGGACACTCAAAGGCGCTTCAAGTCTCAACTTAAAGTGCTAAATAAAACAAGAAACAAAATCATATAAGGCATTAAAATCCTATATAATTACACAGAAAAAATGATAAAAATACAATGAAATAATTGCTTGAATCAAGTATTTTTTATCATAATTTGAGTACATTATGAAAATCTTAACACAAAATTTGCCAATGAGACAAAGCCATTTCTTGTATATCTTTGAAACCAGATTCTTTTGCTTTGTCCCATTGGAAAATATTGTTTTAAAGCAGTCGAAATCTGCTTAAATTAAGATACAATTCGCCAAATCTGGGCAATTTTGTACTCATTTTTCATCTCTTTTCGCAGTGTACATATATAGCGCCTTTCACAATGAATGTACAGTGTTAATTGTTAATTTGGTGTAAACTCAAGATTTCCGTTCTACAGGGCCAATTAATAACTATATATACACAGCTACATTGTTTGGAATCTAAAAAATCCAAGAGCTGCTACTCTCAACTTCATCTGTACACACTCAAAGAGGTGAAAAATGCAAAAACAACATTTCTTATTTGTCGACATTTTGATTCCCATGGCACATTGGGGAAAAAAGGCGAAATCCAAAGCCCGTGATGAACACACATTCCAAACGCCCCATTTCAGGCAAATACTTCCGACTCCAGATGTGTTTACTCCAAAGTTCAGCCAAATCCCAAATCCACGTCGAAATCAGCACCTTTTAAATCTGCGCTTACATCCCGACCGTACTTCAACCGGCAATTTGTGTACTGCCCTCATTCCCAAGGACACTTCCAATCCCAAAACACGAGCTGCCACACCTCTCCCGCACCTTCAGACAGGAGAAACCGAGCAGGAGAAATGAAAGCAATTTTGCCTCTTTTGAAATGCAAATTCAGAGCGATTTGCTGAATACCTCAAAAAGAAATGATGTTATTAAGAATCAGGTGTCGGGATAAGGGGCCAGAGATGATTCCGGAGTTCATAATCTTAAATGAAATGTATTCCTTCCTTGTTGCTGGGTTTCGTGTTTTTTTTTTTTTGAGAAGGTGCTTGCACACACACCTTTCCCTGGTGTGTGTGGGGTGTCGGTGTAGCTGCACACGCTGGTTAATCACTGGCTTTAGAAGACTCGGGAGACTGCAGTACGTGAATATACATGGGAGAGGGGTTCACTTGTTGTTGTACACTTACACATGAGAGTAGTTTTACACTGCTGTGGTTCATGACTGATGTTTGAACCCACGTTTGAGGATTGGATCGCTGTACTCGCAAAATATTAATGAAGAAATATAAAAAATAAAAGCAGTCAGTGGTGTTTCTGAGTTTAAGATTGACGTACTGAATCATTTGGAATATGTGTGTAACTTGAAGAGAAATGACTGCAACATGAAAAGGACCCTTGGTACACCTTGGACCCTGATAAAAGTTGGTCATCATTTTAGGAATTCAGAAATGGTGTTAAGAAAACTTCAGTGTATGGTAAAGTTTTGATATTGTCATGTATCACTCCCGGTTGCAGTTGGTCCAGAACGCAGCAGCACGACTTTTAACAGGGGCCAGAAAGCGCGAACACATCACCCCTGTACTCGCGTCTTTGCACTGGCTCCCTGTTCATTTTAGAATTGATTTTAACATTTTACTGTTTGTTTTTAAATCTTTGCATGGACAGGCCCCTGATTACATCTCGGACCTCGTCCAAATTTACACTCCTGCGCGCGCCCTGAGGTCCGAGAGCCAGCTCCAGCTCGTGGTCCCTAACGCGAGACTTAAAACCCGGGGGGACAGAGCCTTCTCTGTGATCGGCCCTAAGCTCTGGAACGCTCTTCCCCTCCATGTCCGGACGGCCCCCACAGTAGAGTGTTTTAAGTCTCGTCTTAAGACCCACTTTTACTCTTTGGCTTTTAACACTGCGTGAGTTGTGTGGTCCTCTGTGTTTTTATTTTATTTCTATTTATGGTTTTAATCTGTTTTATATATTTTTATTCTTTTATACTTGGTGAAGCTAAGGATAAGTTGTTATTCATTTTATACTTTTTTGTGCAGCACTTTGGAAACGTAACTGTTGTTTAAATGTGCTATATAAATAAAGTGGATTGGATTGGATTGGATCACAAACATTTCTGAATCATCCATCTTCTTCCCCTTAATCCATTTCTGGGTCGGGGGGGTGGCAGTCAGAGTACACATAGCACCAGCCCCACCTCGCAGGTGGTGAGTCCACAGGAGCTGAGAACTTCCAGCAGCGGCATCAGGCAAAGTGGGGTTAAGTGTCTTGCCGAAGGACATAACAACAGCAGTCATCAGTGGGAGTAGTGTAGTAGGTCTCGTGGTGGGCTTGAACCCACAACCTTCAGGCTCAAAGGCTGATGCTCTACCAACTGAGCCACTGTCACCCATTTCTTAATCTATGTGTTTTAATTCTGACACATTCCATTGGGAGATCCTTACAGGCGCAATTTTGATCATATAACCAGTGTTGGGCACGTTACTTTGAAAAAGTAATTAGTTATAGTTACTAGTTACTTCTCCCAAAAAGTAACTGAGTTACTAACGGAGTTACTCCACTATAAAAGTAACTAGTTACCAGTAAAAGTAACTATTGCGTTACTTTTTCGTTTTGTTCTGGAACATAATGTGCACTCGACGTGCACATTTTTACCTTTAACCTCAGTGAGTCTGAAATATTGCCAATAATTCCATCTAGAAAAGGCTGTTTTTCTGCTGAAGTCCTCTTCATCTCTCTCTGTGCTGTAAGCACTAGACACCAACACGCTCCACTGTGAATGTGGAAACACCGGTGAAGCACTGACTTCAGTCCAATCAGATGAACATATACATCATATAAATCAAGTGGACAATTTGTTTGGCTACAGCAGAATATGTTTCATGGCCGCATTGTTTGTTCATACAAAACGCAAAACTATGAGTTATGGGTCTTACCTTATAAATGACCTGCACAGACCACTTCAGTTCAGACCAGTTCTGTGTTTAAGTCCAGATAATAGTTTGAGCGTAGATATGTAATCCTCCGTTTGGAAATGAGTTTTAAAAAGTAAAACAAAACGCGTGTGTCCTCCGTAAACTACTCTGTTTTGCTGCAGCCGGCTGCATCCAATTTCTAAAATCAACCGTCTTACACTTCACCTCTCTTTCTTATCATTCCTATAGTCATTGAAAAATTACCGTAAGTGCATTTAATTATCTTAAAATGTGTTATATGTATGTTAGCCAAACTTGTTGCAGCCCTTAGCAGATAAACCAGTAAGAGAAAGGAGCTTTCAGATGGAAATGTATGCAGCCGACTTCTGCGCTCACATGCGCTCCTCTGAGCCCTCACGGTGATACAAGCCGTGGTTGAGCGCGACTAAGACCCATATTTATTTCAAAAACACAATTTATGACCATCCTCTCAACTGTAGACATGTGGATTGTAAAGGAAATATGTTTTACATCAGCCAATAATTGCTGAGAGGTTTTCTCATCCTCCCTTCTCTCATGACAACACGCGCACAAGTCCTATCACGAAGTAAAAAGAAGTTCATTGTACGTCTTTAGTAACGCGCAGTAACGGGATGTCGGAAATGATAACGGCGTTATAGTTACAGTCAAAGTAATTAGTTAGATTACTCGTTACTGAAAAAAGTAACGGCGTTAGTAACGCCGTTACTAGTAACGCCGTTATTCCCATCACTGCATATAACCCAGTGCAAACAAAGACGTTTTTATTTTATTTTTATATTTATATTTAAAACTTAAAATCTAAAAAAAGACACATAGTAATAATACTGTAAAACCATAAACAATGGTGATTACAGAGTTTGAAAAGGAGTTGGATGATGCAAGACACAGGAAGAACATGCAAGCTCCGTACAGGTCTGGAGGTGGAATTGAAAAAAAGGGGGGGGGGGAGACATACATTTCAACACAAGCCTTTCCATAGATCTGACTATAGTAACTGGGCAACACTTTGACCACACTGTGACTGTTTACTATAACATACAGACATTGGCATTCACTTACAGAAGACATATATTGTTTATCTATAGTGCATTTCATTCAACAGGAAACACAACCGCCACATCCAGTATATTAATCATTAATCAACTTGTCATTTGTCACCACGCTCTTTAATTAACAGAGTCATGAGTTTTTTTTTTTATTAGGACAAATCAGTGCAGTGCGATTCAATTAAGACGTAATATTTGGCCTGATGTTGTGGCGATGAGACGGCGAGAACAAAACAGTTTACATGTATAGCAGTGGTTGTGACAAGCCCTTCGGTTCTGGGACAATAACTCTAAACGGAGCCAATTCGGACGAGAGATACAGTGGGAGCCAAGAGGTCCTCGGCTGTGTAAACTCAATTTTCCCAAACAACGTCACCAATTTCTCTTTTCAAATCCGACGGTGCTGACTGGAATTTGTCATAAAACTACTACAATTCCGCCGAGGATGGAGTAGAATGGATGACTTATTCTGTTTGTTTACCAGAAAAACAAGATTTGGAAATTCACTTATGTTGGACTCTGGGGCAGCGGCGGTGCGGCGGCGCGGCCCAGATGGATGGGGGTGGACGCGGGGGTGGACGAGAAAGTGGCCCTGAGCTCCGCGGATGAAAGGTGTGAGAGGGGGTTCGGTGATACAGGCCTGGGGCGGTGGGGAGCGGAGTCAAGATCATTCTTAGTTTTCACTATTTTTTATTGACAAACTTCTAAAGTTAAAGGATACATGTTATTTCTTAGGTCTGGTCACTTGACAATAATATGCACTGATAGACTGCAGATGAATACACACAAAAGACTGGTGTGTATTCATTTATTAGACTTGTACAATCCAGACATCCAAATATTTGTTGAAAAAAGAGGGAATGGGTAATAAAAAAGAAAAAAAAAATCTCCTTGTTTTTTTATTCTGTCGTTGGATTGGATGTGAAACAAGGATGAAGTAGGATGAAATTGGTTGAAAAAAAAGAAAAGTTAGGTACACCAGCTTACAGCCCAGGGGCCAGATCTGATCCAGTCCATGACACATCTAAGCCGAGTTTAATATTCTGGGTGTATCCGGGATTGTGGGGTGTCACAATTTCGATTTTTGTTGTCGAAATTGATCAAAATTAGTAAGTAAGTAAGTAATGTTTATTTATATAGCGCATTTTACAGACCAAAGTCACCCAAAGCGCTTTACAATGTTCAGAGTTCAGAGTTCCACACACGGTGATGACAGAAGCGACATCAGCCCCTAATCAACACCATCCATTCACTCTCTCAATTACATTCATACCTATTGTGCATGTTTTTACTGGGAGGGGCACCCGAAGGAACCCTACGCAGACACGGGAAGAACATGCAAACTCCAGTCAGAAAGGCCCTGTTCCGACCAGGATTCAAATCCAGGACCTTCTTGCTGAGAAGCGAGAGTGCAGTTTTATGTTATGGTCTCATGCCTCAAAATGCCTAAAAGGATTGATGATCACTGTAGAGTTAATTGCATCCCAAAAAAGTCCTGGTTTACCCGGACTATCCAAAGTATCGGGTTTTTTTGGCATGGCGCCGGAAAAATGGCGCTGTGGCAAGAGCTCTGGTGTTGCCGTCTTCTCCGTCTGGTGCAGACTGGGGTAGTCTTGCATAATTTTTCCAATGTGGTTTTACTGCAAATGGCAAATAAATTCTTCAATGAGTTTAAGTGCTCTTGTGAGTAGTTGTACCCACGAATCAAAGACTGTGGTGGCAGCCGGTAAGACATTATGTGGCGATCCAGTTGATAATCGTGTTTGTGCCCAATTTTGCGACTTCTCATTTCCTTTCAAACCTCACCTAAACAGTTTTTATCAGTTTTTCTAATTCAATAATCACAACAGGCTTATATAGCATCAGGCAGGTGACAAAATTAACTGGAGAGTTCTTTAGCGAGGAGTAAAATGCAAAAACCAGCTCTATATTCTGTGACTATTGTGGCACATCCCTGCAGGTAACAAAAGACACCTCACATATATTATACCTCCAAGGATTCTTTCTAAAACCTTTTTGGTAAGACACCACCCACACACACACGTACACACACAGACGCACACACAGGCGCACAAAGCTGGCTCTCTCGGTAATTTAACACTGCCTTAAATCACACTTTAGCTCCCAGGAGTCCCCGCCTCCCCGGTGCCGCTGCCGCCTTTCAACATCACGATTTGGAACTGTTTAAAAAGTTGTCGGACCGAATCTCATTGTTTTTCACCGTGACCTCCATTCCAATGTTTCTCTTTGGCTGCTCCCACATGCAATCCATTCTTCATGCCTTTGCGGTAACCCACTTTTCCCCCCTCCTTAAGGTGTGAGAGAAGGCTGTGTTTTAAGGGGAAGACGGAGTGTGCTGTTTGCTCAGGAACAACTCGTGCTGTTCTCTGTTCTCTGTGCCAGGGCAGGAATCAATGCTATTGTTTCAGTTTCAATCCAAGTTCAGCCTCAAATGTGTGATTTCATTGGGTTTTTCCCCCCAATAAAGACACGCTAAGTATTAAGGTGCAGGGTCTGTTGATGGACTAACCCGAAGGGAATGACAAAAAGGAGAGAAAGTAGAGAGAGGGGAAAGAGCAGAGAAAGGAGAGAGAAGAGGGGAGAGGAGGGAGAGGGAAGAGGAGGGAGAGGGGAGAGTAGAGACTGTCCACCAAGAAGAGGAGAGGAGAGAGATGAGAGAAGAGAGAAGAGAGGAGAGGAGAGGAGAGAGGAGAGGAGCGAGATGAGAGAAGAGAGAAGGGAAGAGAGGAGAGGAGAGGAGAGGAGAGAGGAGAGGAGAGAGGAGAGAAGGGATGAGAGATGAGTGAAGAGAGGAGAGGAGAGGAGAGAGGAGAGGAGAGAGATGAGATGAGAGAGGAGAGAAGGGATGAGAGATGAGAGGAGAGGGGAGTTGAGAGAAGAGAGGAGAGAGATAATATTAATAATAATGCACCGGTTTTATATAGCGCTTTTTTGGACACTCAAAGACGCTTCACATGTTCTTTCACTCCAAACAGGGTGGTGATAAACTACTACTGTAGCCACAGCTGCCCTGGGGCACACTGACAGAAGCGAGGCAACCAGTATGTACAATCGGCCCCTCCGACCACCACCAACCATTCACACACACACCAGACTCATTCTTGACAATGTGGGTAAAGTGTCTTGCCGATGGACACAACAGCAGTTTGGCACTTTACAGCCGCAGCCGCCCCACTGTGGCACCTGCTGTTCCCAGAGGTTAAGTGTCTTGCCCAAGGACACAACGACAGCAGACAGTGGGAGTCGATGGTGAAAGTCTTGAGGTGGAACCCACGACCCTATGGCTCAAAGCCCAATGCTCTACCAACTGAGCTACTGTCGCCCTAGATGAGATAGAAGAGACGAGAGAAGAGAGGAGAGGAGGGACAGGGGAGAGGAGCGAGGAGGAGAGTAGAAACTGTCCACAAAGGAGAGGAGAGGAGAGAGATGAGAGAAGAGGGGCTAGAGATGAGAGAAGAGAGAGAGGAGATATACACCAAGAGAGGGGAGGAGAGAGATGAGAGATGACAGAGGGGAGGAGAGAGAAGAGAGGAGAGGGGAGGAGAGAGAAGAGAGTAGAGAAGAGAGGGAGAAGAAAGAGGAGAGGAGAAAAGAGAGATAGAGGGGTGAGAGGAGAGACAAGAAAGTTTGTTGAAAGGCTACCAATAAAGACACACTAACTATTAAGGTGTGTGGTCTAATATGGCTGTAATTAACTGATGAAATTAACTTAAGAAAATGACAAAAAAATACAGAAGTCTGACATGGTGTCTCTCTCAGCAGACCGACAAATCAGACTTTTTGACAGTTTTATTGTTGATACACGGCATGAGTGACATGTCCAGAGTTTTTACAGTGTTCACATGGTTTTATACTAAGGCAAAATATGGATCCCTTTCCAAGCGTCTGCCACGTTGCTAGCAGATAAGTTTGCTTTGACCTTCGATAACCTAAACCATTTGTTTTACATGAATTGATTTGGGGCCATAAGATGACGTAGCTTCATAGATTCCTATTCAGATTCACTACTACTTTATTTATCACACCAGGCGCAATTCATTTGACCAGCTTAAGGCATAAAAAAACACCCAAGTTGAAGACATTATGGCCTCTTTCTGTCTGGACAAACTGGATGTACTTATGAAACAATATATATGGACTGTGTTTTGTGGAGACTCATTTGAGAAACCCTTAAAACTTTGTCGTGACTGTAAAATATACTATTTCGAGACCCACGGAATATACAGTATGTACGAACCAAATATATACAGCGTTATGTACGGTGGTGGCTGGTGACTTTCTCCCGATAACTCGTGTTGAAATCGTTAATGTAAATGTGACATCGCCGGGTCCGTGCTTCAGAATATCTCGGCGCCACTCTTAGCTCATGAGTATCAAACCTGTGCCCACCATCTCCCCGAAAAGTTGCGAGGCCCCCGTCTGCTCGCCTTCATCACTAATGGGCACCAGCCGCGACTCTTAGACCCAATTTGAATGTACCTGGGCTGAATTATTAATGTTGTAGCTTCCGCGCTCCGCCGTCGCCTGCCTGGCACACTAGCAAGAGGTGATCCGCTGCCTCCCACTCGGATCCAGAGCTGTCAGCTGTAATTGGAGGAATCACGGCGCAGTGGAGTTAAGTGTGCCACAGTCTCTGAGTGGAGGAGGTGGCTGTGAGCGAGGTGCAAGGGGGGAGTGCGTCTCTATAGGGGCCCTCTCTCCATGGATTTCCAAATATTACTCTTTAGCTATAGAGATAGAGCAGAGGTACAGTATGGAGATGCATCTGCCTTGTTGCTGCGTAGAGGTGTAACCGTGAGGAGGTTTGACTTTAACACACAGCAGAAGAGAGGGGAGAGAGTTCTTGCAAAGGAGAGGGGAGGGGAGGGGAGAGGAGAGAGGAAAAAGGAGAGGAGAGGAGAGGGGGAAAGAGAGACTGTCAACACAAAGGAGGGGAGAGAAGAGAGGAGAGGAGAGAAAGGTGAGGGGAGGGGAGAGAGAGTGTTTGCAAAGGAGAGGAGAGGGGAGGGGCTTGGGGAGAGGAGAGAGAGGAGAAGAGAGACTGTCAGGAAAGGAGGGGAGAGGGGAGAGAGTGTTTGCAGAGGAGAGGGGAGGGAGGAGAGGAGAGAGGGGAGACTGTCCACAAAGGAGAGGAGAGGGGAGAAGAGAGACTGTCAACAAAGGAGGGGAGAGAGGAGAGAGAAAGGAGAGAGGAGGAGGGGCGAGAGGGGAGAGAAAGGAGAGGGAGGAGGAGAAAGAGGGGAAAGAAAGGAGAGACAGGAGGAAAGACTGTCAACAAAGGAGGGGCGAGAAGAGATGAAAGAGGAAAGAGATAGAGGTGAGGGGAGGAGAGTGGAGAAATTTGAGAGAAGAGGAAGGAGGAGGAGAGAGAGGTGAGGAGGGAGGAAGAAGAGAGGAGACTATACACAAAGGAGAGGTAAGGAGAGAGAAGAGTAGAGAGGAGGAGGAGAGGGAGGAGAGACTGTCCACACAGAAGAGGAGAGACTGTTTTGCACTGACTGAACGCCATTTGTGTTTGCAGACAATACACCTGTTCCAATCCACTGTATTTGTCTAGTGCTGCACATCAATCAATCACATTTATTTATGACGCACAATTCATA
This sequence comes from Knipowitschia caucasica, assembly GCA_964034765.1. Lineage (NCBI taxonomy): Eukaryota > Metazoa > Chordata > Actinopteri > Gobiiformes > Gobiidae > Knipowitschia > Knipowitschia caucasica. The sequence continues at coordinate 23,963,642 of OZ035841.1, forward strand.
CAGTGTAAACCCAAATGCTTCACAAGCCAAAATCAATACATTTCAATTCAAAACAAAACAATACAAAAACAAATACAATAGATAAATGGCGCTGTGGCAAGAGCTCTGGTGTGTGCTATGGTAGTCTTGCACAGTTTTTCTAATGTGGTTTTACTGCAATTGGCAAATACCTTCTTGAATCTGTAATCTCTGCTCTGCAAATCGTTACTGCGATACCCTTCGATGACTGCTGTTACACAATTCAATTCAGTTTTGTTTTTGTATAGCCATCAACCACAACAGCAGTCGTCGACTTTACAAAGTTGTCGATTCACCAACAACCGATCAGAGAATCAAATAATGCGAACACAGGAAATAGTAATAACAAACACATACTCCCTCACACTTCTTCCTATACTCCCTTTTAGGCAGCTATTTTGGTTTATTTATTATTATTATTTTCCCTCTTATGCATGTCAGCAAAACCTTAATTACTTTTGTTGAAAACTATGATGGACAAGAGATGACTTGTGCTCGATGTGAAATTAATAACTAAACCAGGGGTCCAAAAAGGGAAAACCTGCAGCCACATGGCCCTTTCTGGAACCGGTTTGAGACCCTTGAACTAAACAAACAAAACAATACAGTAAGAGATTGATTCATCTTTAAAGACCTTATGACGGGTTTGATTTATTTAGAAATACAGTTTTAATACCATTTTATATTAGAAGAGAACTACTAAAGGTTTCAAAATCAGTTGTTGTTTTTTTTGTCTGATCCCCCAAATCGAAATAACCCCATAGCAACGCCCTTAGAAACGAAAAAACTTCACAGCCCTTGGTGACGTCAGAACGGGTACGGTTTACCGCTGTAAGTTGTTTACAATTTGGTATTCGTTCTTTTTTCGCGGATATTCAAGATGACAAGGCCGTGTACAGCGAGTCTAAAATAACTACTAGAATTTTACATTTTGTTGTCACTGAGATAGTCCAGTGGTTGTGTCGATGGACTGCCAATCCAGACACTTGGGTTCAATTCCCACCTGGGACACTTTTTCACACTCAAAACGGCAATTTATGTGTAGTGAGCAATTGTCACCTGTAGAGGGCAGTATTGTGTTGGGCATCATTGGAGAGAAGAGAGAAAAGGCAGTCCTGTGGCATAGATCCATGGTTTTCAATGCATGGGCGTAACCCGCTATGACGTCACACACAGGTTAGAGCATAGACAACTTAAATTCATGAAAAACACGTTCTTTTTATAAAATATAGGATTTTTTTTGCCGGAATCTCTTTCAAATTGACATTGTCATGCAATTTTGATATCCACTATTTTTTTTTTTAAAACCCGTCATAAGGTCTTTAAATACACAAAAAAAAAAATTTTTCATTGCCATATTCTTTGGTCATATTTGCGTCTCCTAAAGCTATGATGGAGTATGATTCTTGTACAGTGATTCCACATATTCCACAGGCCCTTCAATCTCCTGCTGCTTTTACACCCCCAATATACCAGTACCAGCCCGGAATACACTTTGAAGCATTAGACGCATATAAATTGTCTGAATACATTTGATCCATCCACTCGAAGGGAGATCAGCTTCTGTGACCTTTTGCACAGCACTCTATCTGAGGGTGTAGACATATATATTTTTTTGCTCTGGTAAACCGCGTGAGCTCAAGCGGATCTGATGAAAAACATAGTGATCCGGCGGAGGGGCTTGTGCGATGACGACTCCGCGACATATTTTTCTGACAGAGTGACAAGTGTATGCGAGACGTGGGTGCAGAAGGGGGCCCCGCAGAGCACCCAAGGGTCCCACCGTCAAACCGGCAGCTCACGGTAAACACAGACCCCCGAGTGCCCGCTCAAGTTGTGGTCACAGCGAGGAGTTTTTTTTTTTTTTGTATAGGCGCCTGTCACTTGGTATGACGAGAGAAGAGACGCAAGCAGAGGTTCAAGCCGTAACCTTAGAAACCAAAGTCTTAAGGAACAGCCTTGAAGTGAGCTGATGATGAAATGTGGAGGTTTGTGTGCGTGCAAAAGTGAACAGCTCAAGGAAGTTATGAGGAAGCGAATGCAGAGATGTTCTATTTATATTTGTGTTTAAATTTTAATTGTATAAAAACGTCAAAACAAAGGAAGCTTGCTCACCCATAATCTGTACTTCAGTTTTCTGATGTTTCGTTTTTAATCCAAATAACTTCCTCAAGGAAATGAAAGCTGTGGGAGGGGTTGCTGACTGAAATACAGACGATGGGTGAGAAAGCTTCCATTGTTTTGACTAATTCCTGCACAACACAATCTTATCAAAAAATAATATTGAAAAAAATACGCAATGCATTCATTCTGACAATTGTGGTTTGGTGACTCTGAACAATTATTATTCTGATCCTCTATACGTGTTGGTAAATGTGTTTTGTCTGGTTTAACAGTTAAATCTGGGGTTCTTAACTTTTTTCACATAGCTAATCCTTGTTATTGTTTTTGTCCCAATTGAAAGAAAGTAAAACGTTGTGGACAAAGAGCCCTTGGAGTCATTTTTTGTTGCCTTGTCCTTATGGCTGATTTGTCCTTTTTTATGCAAAAAAAATAAATAAAAATACATGCATGTGAAAAATGATAGGAACAAACTGTTTTGAGGGTGAAAAACTAGTTATATGGACTTCATGACATATAGTTAAAGTCTGACTGTGGCTTTAGGTATCCCAAATTTAATATGAAAGGTGAAATGGAATATTGCGACGATCTATTAGTGTTAAAATACTAGACAAATAACATCGTCAAGAAGGGACGACTGAGGGGGCTCAAACCTCTGTGTCGGACGGATGGATGGAAAAAGGCCGTTAATGTGGGTTTGTGTTTTTCCTTGGATAATCTAAGCAAGTACATATTTTATAGGATTTTTCACTAGCACAAAACCTAATATGCTTTACAAGGGTCAATAAACAAGACTCATTCTAGAAAACATATGTTGGATTTGAAGCCAGCACTATGTAAAATGTACAGTCAATACTCATGTTTAATTTCTCATACCAACAAATTCTGTAAGGTCTTGAAGGAGTATGGGTGGATTTTCTTACTCCGGGTGGATCATTTAGACTATTGGTCCTCCTAATTGTCAATCATTCTGTTGATATGCGAGACACGTTATAATAGATGTTCCCTAATTCGTCAAAATCCTCCTATACCTTTAAGTTTTCCTTTACAGATAAACCTAGTTTCAATTTACAATTTTAGCTTTTAAAACCGGCGTTTTCCGTGACTAAAACCCATCCCAGCAGCTCATTTCTCTGTTACATGTCAGTCTGTCAACACGGCTCCGACAGAAGGAAATCAAAGTGTCCGGGTCGTGTGCACCAGTGACAAGGTCAGGGAAGGAAGTCCGCGGGGCCGAGGGGGAGCCCTTTCAGAGGAGCTGAAGCGATAAGTGATGCTCCAGGGGTTGTCTAAATTTGATAAGTGTAGAGAAGTGGGGCACAGATTTCCCCGAGCCTCGCAGGAACGAGCGCTTTTGTCAAGAGGAACCCTGCACAGACTGTTTTTAGCTGCACAATTGGAGCTTAATCACTTTAATCCATTCATTGGATTAGCATGCTCCCGTTGCCTGATAAACCATCTGTGACGAAAGGTGCGTCGTGTTGAGGGAAGAGTTCACCTTCCATTATCACAATTTGGGGCATACAGTATACTTCCATCATGATCTGTGTAACTGATGAGGAAATGTGCTTCATTTACTCCAAAATGTGTATCATAATAAGACATTATTGTGCAGTGCGGCCCCTATGAGATTACAGGTAAGTTTGTTCACACATACTGCTTTTGACGGCCTAACACCGAGAACCACAAGACTGAAACTACTGGAACTCCCAGAGCCGTGATTTTGACTGCCCTAAACCAAGCGAATTCTGATCCATTTCTCCAAAAAATGATTCATGAAAAGTAAGCTTAACATCAAGAGATCCTTGATTCGTGCCATGGGGAAAGTACGATTTTTACCATTACTTTTAATAAGTGCTCAAACTGGTTATTATAACTTTATACAGAAAGAACAGGTTCTTATGCTATATCCAGTGTGTTGTTATGGTAACCAGCACTTGCTCTTCTCTGGGGGAAAACCAAGCCGTACCAGAACCAGTCCAGGACCAGCAGCTTCTTTAACTGTCAGAGAAAGAAGGAAGCCGAAAACAAATGGAGGTAAAGGTTGTACTACTCACGTTTCAAAAACAAAAAATAATGGCATAAAAATAAACTAGAAACAGAGAAAGTCAACAATGCCGTCACTTTCATAGTCACACATGCCAATAGTAAAAATAGACCAAAACAAGGCTTATAAATGAATACATTGATCTTTGACTGCCTGTTAAAATATTTTACAGTAAATGTCAGTTTCTTCTCAGGACGGAAAAAGAGAAAGATAATTGTCAGATATAAATACTGGTTATATGGATGGAATTAATTAAAATTGTTGATTGACAGGTGAACCAAAAAGCAGTATTTACTGTAATATTCGGGTTACAGGGCGCTCCATTCATTACCAATATGGAAGCAGCTAGAATACGGAGAGGGTTGGCAAAGCATACTCTGGGTCGCACTAGAATCTTGGTATTTTGTCTCCCGCAAAGGTAAATATTCACTCTTTGGTTCTATTTGTGACTCCAACCTGTAATTGGCATGGATTAGGGTTAGGCCTGTCTATTTTGACGACATACCAAGATTAATTTTAAATGTTTGCGTCCTCAGAACTTCATGTGTCATTTCAGTTACGTGTACCAAATAACATGAAAACCTGTGACTTTCATTGGACTGCGTTCCATGTATGTGCACATTTTCTTTTCTTTTAAAATGTAGCTGGTGCGGTATATAAACAGTTCAAACACCCAAGAAGTCCAATGTATACTGAAAAACCAAAATGTAAAAATAGCTCATTCATTCATAACTGTTATTACCGTTATCTTCCAGGGCAGATTGCTGGAAAACTGAATGTGAAATGTATTAACTGTAACATATTCAGCACTAAATTCAATCTCTAAAAAACCCTGATGATAAAAACTACGGTTCTCGGCGTAGCTTCACCTCACTTACCACCTGAACTGACAGTGAATATCCATAATGCGAAGCGTGTTTATGTTGTGGTGAAAACATTGACCCTCCGGCAAAACAGCACATTTCATTTCCTCTTGCAGGTAAATGAAAAAACATGCCACACTGAGAAAGATCAGAAAGATAGCAGTTTATGCCGCCTCTGTAATGCAAATTCCATGGACATGAAAAGGAAATGAGAGAGAAAAAAACAAGCATGCCACCATCAGATGAGGCTAAAAAATGCAATATATAAGAATTCTGTTTATGAAGCCCTTCTGGAAATAGATTGAGTGCAAACAGAGCCGGGAAAGAGAGATGCTAATATAAACAATGCGAATTTCCCAGTTGGGGGTATGATTCTGCCTTTTTGAAAAATGTGAATGATTTTACCCTTCAGAAACAAGTCTCTCTCAAGAAATTGATGCCCGACCACAGAGCGAAGAAGGAGTCGACAAACCGGATGTTTCTTGCCGATGCAGGAGGGTCTATGGACAGTGGTGATGATCCAGGACATCTATGGGACATTTAGGGACATTTATGAACATTTATGGACATTTATGGACATTGTCATCAGCCCCTTGTGGACCAATAGATAGATAGACAGATAGATAGATACTTTATTGATCCCCCGTAGGACAAATTTAGGTGTCCAGCAGCAGAAGACTCTTTTTTGTTGTTGTACAGTCAATCAGGTTTGTTGTACAGTCTGACAGCTGAAGGAACAAAGGATCTCTTGAAACGTTCCGTTCGACAGCGTATTGATAGGAGCCTGTTGCTTCAATGACTCCTCTGAGCGGCCACAGTGTCATGCAGAGGGTGTCAGGAGTTACCCAGGATGCCCTGCATTAGAGCCCTCATCCTTCTCTCCAGTCCACACTTCTCCTCATCAGAGACACATTTCCTGATCAGCCTGTTGAGTCGGTTACTGTCTCTTGAGGTCAGACTGCCGCCCCAACACGCAACCCCGAAGAACACGGCACTAGCTACCACAGACTGGTAAAAAATGTGCAACATTTGACTGCTCACATCAGGACCTCAGCTTACTCAGAAAGAAAAGTCTGCTCTGACCTTTCTTGTATGTGTTTTTAATCATTGCATGTTTTGTGTTTGTATTGATTCTCTGATCTGTGTTGACGAATCGTCAACTTTGTAATTTCCTCAGAGATAACCGTGGCTGTAATTTAGGACAATACAAAAATACATTGAATTGAATTGATGAACCAAGGTCTGGCGTGACCCATAGTGTTTCCCTAAGATTAGAGCTTGCGCATACAACCTATTTAAGTGGGAATCTGGGCATAGCAACAACTGAGCAACCAAGAACCAATCAGGAACGGCGCTGGTCTATCTTTAGTTTTTGCTGTTCGCCAGCTAAAGAATTTGGGACCGCAAGGAACCTGACTGATAGCAGTGGTAGTTGTGGTACTTTATTTTCTTCAAACTTGTCAACAAAAACACACACTTACACACACACACAAGGCATGTACCCAAAATAGTCAAACACTCTACAAAGTTTGTGGATGTAAAATTGGTCAGTGCTTAGGGAACATATCTGATAATATCAAAATAAAAACAATAGAAAAAAAAGCTTCTATTTCACCCACCTCTCATTTAATTCCAGTTCATTTTAATGTATTATTTATTACTTTAAAGGTTCCAAAGTTTGATAATACTGGTTAGATGCGTACAGTATAAATACTATTTTTAATACAATAACCCCATAAAATAAGCAACACAATATCTCTGATTTTCTCTATAGGAGCGTTCATCTCGACATATCTTGACTTATATCTTACACTGACCCCTTGTATGGCTCCATTTCATCATCTAGTTGTCCTTATTTCTAAATGTAAAATATGTAATGCTTTCAATAGAGCAGGCTTTAAATTTGGGTATTTAGCGATGATTCACTGCCAAATAGTGCAATAAATCCCAGCAGCTTATCATAAAACTGCATATGGAGCAGTCGTATTAAGCCAAATGTGCTTTACCTCTGGCTTTTCTTATGCTGAGATACAGAATAATTCATTGGTATGTTGAATTTTTGATACACATTTATGAGGATGTTAAATTCTGTTTAAAATGTGAGCGTTTGTGGGTCAGTGAGGGTGTTCCTACTCATATTAATACAATCCATACAAACTAAAAGATGCATAGGATGGTGAGATGTATGCAGTCTACAAACGTTATTATATGTTATTATAAAAAAACCCAAAAAAAACAATGTAGTTGTGTTAAGTCAGACTCCTTCATTATGTTTAAGGGGGGTTCAGGGAAAATATGTTCAATATCCCAAGTATTTTAGCAAAGCCCTCTCCACTATTTGAACAAAACTCGCTGGTCTTATTTGACGAGCACGCATCACCAGAATGATTGACAACTGGGAGAACCAATAGTCTTGATGATCCACCCGGAAGTAGAAAATCCTCCTTTATATAGTTTGGTTGGTGAGCACGTTTGCAAGGAAAAAGATACGGTCTATACAGGGCGATTGAGTGCAGCAAGGAGGTCCTGGGCAGTGTTGCCAACTTAGCGACTTTGTCGCTAGATTTAGCGACTTTTCAGACCCCTATAGCGACTTTTTTTCAAAAAAGCGACTAGCGACAAATCTAGCGACTTTTTCTGGTGTTATTGGCGACTTATCTGGTGTTTTGGCGACTTATCTGGTGTTTTGGAGACTCGTGAAGCACGTATTGTTCTGCTGTCCTCAACGTGAGCCCCTCCCCCGTCCCAAAGCACTTACAGGCGGCCAGTCTCACAGTAGCCTTGCGCAGCAGTCCCAGCTACAGTCTATGGGCGGAGCAGAGAGAGAGAGAGAGAGAGGAGACTCAAAAGCACAGGAAGTTTTCAGGCTGCTGCAGACTGAACTTCAGCTCCACCACCACCACACATCCAAAGCTCCCCGGCCACTCCTACCACCGCCACCCCCCACTACCCCCCACTCCATCCGCGGCAGCTCTGTCCGTGACTCTGTTTTCTCTCAGTAGTGGGTCACATTAAATCATTTGTTATGCCAAACTATGAAAAAAAAAAAAAACTTACAAAAATAGACCTAAGTAACTCTGCCAGAGTGTGTCTTTTGGGTCACTTTGCCGGTCCCAAGCCCGGATAAAGGAGGAGGGTTGGTTGTAGAGCTAGCAATTTCACCCTACATAACAATCTTTTGATTACATTTGCTGTTATAACATTTAACAATACAGGACAAAACTGATGTGTGTAATGTGGATCTAGACAAAGCATTAAAATCATTAAATGTTGTTAATGTTGAAATTATTTTTGTACATTTGTAGTTCTAAACATATTTAGGGTGTTTTTACTCACTTTTGTCTCTCCCACGACCTTATTCCTCTCTCCTACAGCGTCCGTTACAGTTATTTGCAAATGGCAAATTATGCAAATTAGGCGATGACGTCATTTAGCGACTTCTAGCGACTTTTGGGACAGCCAATAGCTACTTTCCTTACTGAGGAGTTGGCAACACTGGTCCTGGGTTTGTATCCCGGTTGGAACTGGGTGGAGTTTGCATGTTTTCACTACGTCTGTGCAAGTTCCGACCGGTTTCCTTTGGGTTGCTCCTACCACTAAAAACAAGTTTGATGATAAAAAAAAACGAAGTAAAAACGTCTTTGAACAACTTGAACAACCCGAGCATCAACATCTGGAGGCTAGACTGGCATTTAAAATAATTTATAGACATCATTTTCAGATGCAAACAAAAAAACATGATAAGAGAAGGACCTTGCACAATGGTCCAAGCTGGGATCAAACTGCGGACAACGGTTTGGTGTTTTAATGCTCCTGGCACTGCTTCGCTTAATATAGTGTTTTACGTGATCCTGGATGGTGTAGAAAGACCATTCACGAAACTACTGTCAATGTACCTCAATTTGATTTCCACGGCACACACACACAGACACACACGCTTCAAAGTGGCCTGTGATTCCATAAGCTAGTTCCCAAAAACCTCCCAAAAAATCCTCTTCTCTCTTTAGTGCCACTTCCTCAGTCCTCACAACCTCTTTCATGCCCGACATTAAAATCCATTCAAACTCTTGAGTGTTGTCCTCCTGGCTCCGTCCCTTTTCCCATCCCTGTAATAGATTCAAATGAATTCAGCCTTCCGCCAAGCGCCTCTGACAGAGTTAAGTCATTTTGTGTTGGGATGACACCCGTGTTCCACTCGTCTCTATACAAATTCAATTCCTCTCCAGAAGCAAAGACTCGCTGTTATTGCACATTTGTCAAAACATCAACATTACTTTGAATGGTCTGGCGGGGGAGAGGAGGGCTGTAGATTCTTGTTTCCTCACCACAAAATCAGATCTCCTATTGTTGCCGGGTCTCCCACACACACCTAGGCTCTGAGGCGGGTGTAAATGTTTTCAAAGTGGAATGACAGTTTGGGCAACAATGGCCCCAGTCTGTATTTATGCCGTTGTTGTGGGTGGGGATCAATTCTGCTGCCTGTGCGCGCCATTGTTAGCTACTTTGGTGATAAGCTTTTCTTCTCTTTATACGCGGCGAACAATAACGTGCCAAATAAATGCTTAAAAGTAAACTGTGTCAAAGTGTGAGGGAAGGGATCAGAAGGGCTTTGTGTAAAAATGTCGCATTACCGTAGATTAGTTTAAGGGGAAAAATGGTATGTTTAGAAGGCCGGGATTCAAGGACATTTGAGTGGACAAATGCATAACTGTTATACATACATAATCTCAGACAGCAATTACCCACCATCTCATTAATTTTTTTAATGAATTATGCACATTTACATGTCTCAAAAGGCACAATTAAAGCTACAGTACCTGACTTAAAAATAATTTCCCAATAGATTTTTCTTTTTTTTCTCTCTTACATACTGAGAACGATACTGAGAACATACTGAGAGCTGATTGGCTGAGTGAAGCTGATCTGAAAATGAGACAGAGGCAAAAACACATGCCTGCGATCTATGCGCAAACTAGCTACATGAATTTCATTAAAACTTGTTTGTGTTTTAAAGTTAGGGGAACAAGTTAGAGAGTTCAGGCTGGATTCACAAAAGAATAACGGCAGCTTGCAGAGGAGTGGCTGTATTTCATCATCTCAGCCGATCAAAACCTTTCCATTGACTCTCGACATAGAAGCGGCCCTACACCAAATATGATTTATGTGATTTTTTCCACAATTGATTTGGTTTGGACTTCATAGCAATGGCTGTCTATGGCAATTCTATCAGTGATGCCAAATACATTTCACAAGTCTTTGCCTCAATCCCCGGGGGTTCTACTCTGGGGGTTGCATCATACTGTACTTTTCACTGCAAATAAAGATGCAGGATTCGCCTCAGCAGCTGTTTGTCAGCATTTTTGAGCTCTCTGGCACTGTCAAATAGAGAAAGCTTGAGGAGAAGAAAGGTGAATATAAAAGCCGTATTGAAAGGAGTGAAACATCAGCAGGCGTTTTGATTTAACCTATTGATCCTGGCAAACTGACACTGCCTCTCATCCCCGACAGTCTTCTGGCTCCCAGCTGAAAGATGCATTCTGCCGTGTCAGCTCGGAGGAGGAAAACATAGCAGCAGTAGATTGATAATGAGACACATACTGTATAGCAGCTACAAAGGTTAGAGATCGTCATGTGAGGTTTCCAAAGTTTCTTCTGAAGAAAACTGCCTAAAGAAAATCAATGTTACAACGCTGGCACATGGATTGATTGAAGACTTGTTTTAGAGAAAACCTTGGATCACCATTGAAACAGTAATTGTGGGAAGTAATTTGAATAGTTTGTCTAACTTGTTATATTATGTATTGGATAATAGCTTTGCTCATCAGTTCATATCTGAAAGAAAATGACCTTTAGTAGTTTTAAATTGGGAAGCAACTTTTTTGTTTGCTTTTTTCCTTCTTTTTTCTTGGAGCAAAGATATAATTGTTTGGTAAAACTTAACAAGCGCCAACGATCTCCTTGATGTACTGTTACACTCTTAGAACTAGAACTTATGCCGTCAACTCAAAAGCTAGAAAACGTTTACTGAATATTTGGCCTCTACGATGAGAAGACAGTTCTTCTGTAGAGCTAACCCTAACGTCAACATAAAAAGGTCCTAAAGCTGGGGCAACAGACAAAACATGTAATTATAAAATCTCACTCTCAAAACTGTTTTCATTCTAAATTATGATACATGTTTGGTCTCACATATTTGGATTTTTCAGCTTTTCCAGACAGAAAACGGAAACAGAGAGGACCACCCTGCATTAGTGCTCCATTGCTGTCTTACCTTTCTCTCCTCATTCTCTGATTGGTCCCCAAATCCATGCAAACATTTTGGGCATGGTTTCCAGGTTGTCAATACAAGTTGTGCAACAGAATTGTACCAACTTCAGGTTAGAATCAAACAAACTGTATTCTTAAAATGGAGAATAAAGTACACTACATATTTCACAGCCTGGAATTAGAACTTTAAACCTTCCTGTTGCAGAGTACTGTCATCCAAAGTACACCAGTGAACTCAATCCGTGAAGAAGTAGGACAAGGACTGGTTTGAGCTGATCGTGTCCAGTCTGATGTGTACAGTGCTGGCCTTTAGACTCGAGACCGGAGTGAGATCCATCTTGTTCCATTTTGAGCACCTCTTGCCTTGGGCCGCAGACGTGTCATCTCCATCATTATCACTTAACACAAAGACTATTACTGGTGCAATTACACTACTTAGTGCCATCTCCGGAGGACACAGCCAGCAAATCTGCAAACATCAAAATAATGAGACAAATCTCACCCTTCACGCTTATCTTTTGATTAGAGCTTGTACAAGTCACTGTTTCTTCGACCGCTGGAGATGATTCGAGGGGTAATTTGTCTTTTGGCACTTGCAGCTGACAAATAGAAAGGCTTAAGGCACTGAAAGTGTGAGAAGCGGAGTCCATTTTGGCTAATGTGAACACTCTGGAGTTGTCTCAGCGGTCGACAAGAGGTGGATTGGGAGACGCTGGGAGACAGGTTTGTTAAAGTAAAAGCGTTTGATTGACTGGTCGGTGAAGGATTGAGCAAAACAAAACAGAAGCGTTTACTCTGCTTTAAGTAGATGTAAAAGTAAGACTTGTTTGGCGAATACAAGAAACATCAGAAATATTAAGATTTAGAGATGCTTTATTCGTCCCACAGTATAGCTATAACTTACCAGAACTCTATATATTTAGCTTAAGTCATTGACTGCCAGCCGTTGCTGATTTTCAAGACCCACAGAAAATGGTGTGCTATAACTTATTATGTGAAATGTAGATTTTGAAAGACTGGATAATCTTCTTTCTTCTGCAAAAAAAGTTTGTTTCTAGCTAGTTTTGTTCTCCTGTAATCCCCAGTCAAATAGAGGAGAGTTTGACAGAAACCACCAGTCTCAGACAAATACGCGAATGAGTTAATAAAGAAACAAAGTATATCTGTAGATACAACTGTCTTGAAATCTACCGCAAGAATATTGAAGTAGTAAGTCCTTAGGGTTAAAGCATTCACAGTGATGAAACTGCAGAACACGTTTGCAGCATGAGGCTCTGGGCTAAAATTGACTCAAAACGTGACAGTGGCAGTGGACACATGTGGTCCCATATTGCACATTATTGCACAGATGCATGACATGTAAGGTCAGGTTGGCAGTCTACATCAGTCTTCAGATTCAGTTTATTGTCCATTTGCAGTAAAACCACTTTGGAACACACAAAAAACATTGCTACTATTACTACAAAAACTACAAAGTATTAATATTTTATTATAGACATTGAGAAGGCAGAAGTGCTGTTTGGATTTGTTCTTAAGTTCAGGGATCTATGTCAAGATGCAAAGAAATTATTGAAATATTAGGAAAAAAAAACACAAATATGTGCCTTTTGTTGATTTGTCATCGAGTTGAGATTGAATTGCTATACCCTTCAATTATCCATCATTCTGCAGTAAATTGGGAAGGATTAAGCTACATTTGTATTTCTCTGAATTTCACAAAACTTACTCTACAAGGAACATACTGTACTTTTAATTTATAATTGACTTTGAACAGAATCCTGCTCCTGGCCCGCTCATAGGTGGACTGCTCTTTCTGCTCGAGCGACAGTCCCTGTACATCAGCGCCTAATAGCATGTCATGTGGCTAACCGGCTGCTGGCGGATAGTGCTGAGCTAATGCTAATGGTTCGGTGGGCTCTTTAATGGGCCAAGTCCTTTCATAGCTTCTGCCGATGCAGCACACCGCCCACAAGATTCAGAGAAGAAATTACCACTTGCTATATTCAACATCTTCCAAAAGTGCTCTTGTTTGGTTCAGTGTTATATTACAATTGTGAATATGAATATTTTATCAATGCAGAGAGTGCAGAGAAGGCTTGAGGAAACCCAACAGTGCTGAGCAGGAAGTGGAGAGTCAAGATAATGTAAATATCTAATTGTATAAATACCTAAATGTGTGGGTATGTACTGTGAGCAGAGTAGGCAACATGTACAGAAGGAATGCAAACATGTAAACTAAGGAATGTAAATATGTATGAATGTAGAATTTCTGCTGAACGTAACATAATCAATCAGGATAGAAGTTTAAGTTTTGTGCTACATGTTACTGTTAAATAATCTGTATAATGTGTCATCTTTGGACATATTCTCACAGCTGTAATCGGGGTTTGGCTGTAAAAGTCTTGACTTCAGCCTAAAACCACTTTCGGTACAGCATTATTTGGCACTAAAATTCTTAATATAGACAACTTTTTTCTCAGTGTAAAATGCATAAGATATTTTAAAACATGTGACTCACAATCTCATGACCAAATGAATAAACATACAAATGTACTACTACTACTAAATTGTTCAAGGCACTTCAACTGTTTTACATTGATTAACTGTTGAGTAACCATTACAGTATTCTCTGAGGTGAGGTAAGGTATTATTGATCCTGTAGGGACATTTGGCATTTGACACATCCTACGTACAGCAGCTGGGGACCCATCTCCACATCTTGTTGCTCAGCTTGCTCAGGACCAGAGCAGGGAAAATGTTGCCGGTGGTGCATGTTATGATGGTGAGGGAAACTGGAGCGCCCAGAGGAAACCCTTATCAGCCCTAATAGAGATATACAGTGTATCTGTATCGGCCGAGTTGGTTTGGTAGATTGTGTTCAAAATGATTCAATGATTTTTCACACCAATATTTTCCCATTAACTGCTATTGATTATCGGTGTAATCTATCGGACGTTGGCTTCCTTGACAACTAATTCATGATTTGGGCCCTGAAAAAAAAGTAACACAAATCAGCTAAGAACCCCAGACAACTGACCAAAATTGGGATAATCACAGATGGATTTGTAAAGCTTTTTTTGCAATCTATTTTTGTATGCACCCACATTTGCTTGAACATAAATCAGTCCTTGGTTCCCAGGACTGTCTGTCAAAAATTGCGTCAACATCCTATAATAGTGAATTATTGTTAGTTTGTGGTCTTTGCCGGCGAGAAACAAAAAGACCGGCCTTTCTATGCTTCCACACTTTTCCCCTTTTCTATGATCCAAAATACTCAATGTTAGATAAAGCACTCGGCACTCAAGACTGCAAGATTTATGACAGCCATTTTGTATATGTGTGATGTACTGGTCTGAATGACTTAACATTCACCGAAGCATCACATACACTGCAAATCAAAAACTATCACTGTCAACTTGTCAAGATTATTTACTCCAATGTTACTTTAACCTTTCCATCCGATCCGTCTGGCTGATTGGAGGAAACACAGCTATCAATCCCAGCTATGTCGACTACATATTTCAAAGTTTGTACGTTTTGGTGTTGCCTTTGTCTTTTATTAGGCAAAAATAAAAGATTAAAAATGTAGTATTGTGATTGTGCCTGTCTCCAGGGAAAATCATTTGTTTGGGAGAATATTTTTATATTAAGTGTCTCGGCAAGAACAATCGTATCACAGAATGACAACATGTCTGGGTAAACACACTGTACTTTTAATTACATCTGGGACTCCATTCCCTTTCACCTGATTTAACAACAAAGTATGTTTGCAGCTTAAATCAAATGAATGGGTTTTTCCCGCAAATTTATCAGTTTCTAGTTTGCATGATTAAAAACGGACGTTGTTGCAAACACGACTTGATTTTCCCCTCCAGAGAATACATTTAATTAAAAGCAGAGAAAAACATCTTTTAATGCAAGGACCTGTGCAAAGAGAGGAAAAGGGGTTTGTTTAATTCTCTTCTTGGATTGATATATGGTAATGGACACACTGAAACACAAGTGGTATCACCAGAGTGATGTGACAAGTTTTTAAGTAGGTTTTTAGCATCAAGATACATTGACTACCGTAATAAGTCTCAATACACACACACTTCCAGATGTGTGTATGGATAGGGAAGTTTGGGCCTCTCTGGTTTGACTGCTGCACCCGCAACACGACAATGGATGTAGCAGAAAAAAAATAGATCGATGACTGAATACAGAAGTCTAGTTCAAATCTAAGAAGCCATGTATATACCGAGTTTAGACCCTTGTGGCCTGAAGCCCTGATGGCACCACGTCCAGGTTTACATGCAGTTCCTTTGCCTCTCTGGATTGGTCAATTCTCATGAAGTTTTAAAATTACCAGATATTGTATTGTGGTGTTTGTGTCCATGTAATCCATTAGGGTCAGAGGCGTCCCTTGCCATTAGGCAACGCAGGCATCTGCCTGGGGCCCTCAAACCGGCAGGGGGCCCCCGAGGGCCAACTGATTTGACACAAGCGGTCGACTTGTACAGGCTACAATAGCAGGGACAAGTTGGCGGTTAAAAACTTTTCGTCTGATGCGAAACTTACCACGTTGACAGATTGCTCAAGAACGGTAAAAGGTACACACAAGCCGTTTTTTGCAGATTAAAGCTAAGAGCCTAATTTTTCATTTGGCCCTCGGTGTTTATGTAGACTATATAAACACCGAGGACCAAATGAGAGATTAGATTTTGTAGGATTACAAAATCTGGTTATCTGGTCGGTATCAGAGCCCCCAAGGACTCTGTTGCCTGGGGCACCCTTGGAACACCACTGATCAGGGTGTAAGCTTTTCTACACTGCAAAGAGTAGCACTCACACCTGTGTATAGTCTTGTTGGACAGTTAGTGTCCAACAGAAAGGATTGGTGATGATCAGGACACTTTAGCATTCTACAACATGTATGGACATTTTCTTCTGTGTGTGCTTTATATTTTTCATGTGTTTTAACTGTTGATTCTCTGACCTGTGTTGGTGATTTCAATGGTTTTGTTAAGTCCTCTGAGATGACTTCTGTTGTGACCTAGGGCTATACAAGAATAAATTGCATTGTATTGCTGTAAATGTAAACATAAATGTAAATGTGCACTTCATTGTCCCCATAGGGAAATTTGTCCTCTGCATTTGACCCATGGAACCCATCTCCAAATGTGGATGCTCGGCTTGGTCAGGACTACCAGAGCTGGAGGATTTTACCGGAGCACCCGGAGCAAACCTACGCAGACACGGGGCAAACTCCACTCAGAAAGACCCTGTTCCAACCGGGATTCAAACCCAGGACCTGTGAGGCACAAGCGCTAACCACTGCACCACTGTGCTACCCAGAAGTGGTATAAGGCCTTTTTACCTCTTGGATATGACAATCATCAAGCCAATCCAGCACAATTATCAAAGGAGAAGGTCAACCTTCTGAGTGAATGAGATTTCTTTTTAGAAACATTGTGGCATGGACTCATCGATGTCCACTTCTCCAGCTGCCTCCACCTTCTGCCTCCACCTTCTGCCTCCACCTTCTGCCTCCACCTGCTGCCTCCACCTGCTGCCTCCACCTTCTGCCTTCCTGTGGGGATGACACAACCACGGCCTGGACATATTGCAAACACTTCGTTGGTGCAGGGGACAAAAGGGTGAAAACCCCAATCTACTGCAGAAGTGCCTGGTCCTGCTCTACCTTACTGCCTGCTGAAAAACTCTTTTTCAACCTGGCATGATGCCCAGCACTAAATGGGCACATGTAAATGTTGTAAATAGTTTGTGCTTTGCTCTTTTATAATGCACAGTTCTAAATGTGCACATGTAAAGAGTTTCGGAGTTTTTTTTCTTAAATTTTAAGCTAATGTTGGTACTTTTACTGGTTGTTCATATTTTATTTATGTTAGTCAAAAATTAAATGGCTGTGAAAAGGGTGCCTCCTGTTGTCAAAGCAAAATGTGATTTCCTAAAAGACACACAGACACACACACACACACAGACACACACACACTTCTCCAGTGTGCCAAAGATGTGGCAAGCTGTGCCAGGCGGACAGGCTTGTGTCCGCATGACCGTTTTTGCTCAAACTTGCATAATTTTGTTTATAAACAAACAAAAAGGTACACAAGTTTTTCACTCTTCTAGGGAAATGTTGTGTTTTCAGTAATTCCTTTCTTTATAAATAAGTTGTGTCGAGCCATGAATTCTTCTATGACGTGTCTTCAAATCACATGTTTCAGCTTTAGTGTCCAGATTCAGCAAGCCAATTCGGTCCAAATTATGTCCAAATTCAGAAATCAAGATTGTTCCAAATTTTTCCTATTTGTGTAATCCAATCAGAGCTTGTGCTTGCCTTGTTGGGGCCCTAACCAGAAGTCAGCATAGGGGCCCTATACACCTAACTCAAGAAACCATAAAAATTAAAGCAAGCATAAGTTCCATTACACATATATATTACAAATAAATAATTCACAGTAATCAAGCGATATAAGACTTGATTAGTGATGGATTCAACCGAAGATAAAAAAACATTTGAACTTTTCACACACAATTAAAGATATGATAAGTAAGACTTATAATTGATCTCACTCAGGAGAAATGTTCATGTCACATTTAGCACGGATAGAATAAATTGTGTACAAAAGACAAGTGTACAAACATGTTAAAATACAAAAATAAACAAAATACAAATATTAGCTATAATATAAGTATATATATATATATATATATATATATATATATATATATATATATATATTTGGCTTATATACATATATACACATACATATATACATTTTATATAAAATAAAAATAATAACTAGTTTCATTATTATCACCACTAGTATTAATATATTACCTTAATATTAATATTAGTAGCGCATTATACAAACACTGTTAGTATTATGTCTAAATTACAAATGTAACAAAATACTTCCGATTATCAAAGGAAGCACGTTTATTTTGAAGGTGTCCACCTTAACCACAACAAAGAGCTTGACTGATGAAGTTGTTTTGGGACTCGTTAAAAGCAGAAATAAAACATGTCAGACACAATATTCAACTTTCTTTGCAGACAGTCAATGTGTCGGGTCGGGAACCACACGTTTTTTTACCCGTCTGTTGTTCCCGCAGTTCGCTGTCTTTTTTCCTTTTTTCATCACTCTGCTTCAGCGTCTCTGCCTCTGCTGTGGCTGTGCGACTGACAACAACAAGGGGGAGGGAGGGGAGGGTTGAAAGTGCGACGTAAGGACGTAACGTATGAGGATCATGGGAGACAGCAAGTGACAACTTTAACAACCAATCAAATGGGTGATTCCGGATATGAAGGGCCTCGTAACAGCACGAGTGAGAGCCCCCGCACTCCGGGGCCCTTCCAGCTGCGGGGCCCTACGCATACTGCGTAGTCTGCGTATAGGAAGCGCCGGCTCTGAATCCAATTGTTCCAAATGATGTCCATGCAAAAGAGGACGATGGTATTGTCCATGTCTCAGCAGCTCACAGCAGGCCTGATTGGAATCAGGGGCGGTGCAGATTGTCCATGGGCTGATCCAGATGCATGGTTTATCTTCAGGCTTTTCAGTTTTGGCTTAAAAAAGAAACAAAGCACATTTTTGTGGGCATTGTTCTGTAGATGTTATAGACAATGCCTGCCACCACCTGAAGACGAGCACGAACAAGAGCACGAACAAGAGCACGAACAAAGAATGTTATAGACTGCAAGTGATAATATAGCATGGAGGAATGAACACCGTCCAATCAGCTTTCGCCGCAATGCCAGTAGCTTGGCCTTCAGATAGACAAAACTTTAACGTTTGAAGCAAATATTGTTAAAGTTCAAAGTGTCCTGAAATATCCAAAGATGTTTTTTTAAAGTTACAGTGATACTTTCCAAAGCCGTCGTCCGTGATTGAACCAGGAGCAAAGTGAAAGTATCTTTAGTGACTCGTTTAAACCGTACATTGCCCCACAGTCAGTTTACTATACAGGTTTTTCAGGGGGCTTCAATAAGGTTAAAAGAGCCAAAATAAAGCTTTAAAAATCACGCTACTAGGGCATGTTTATCACCCCACACTCTCTTCCATTGACTCGCCTATTCAGCCTTTTGGAGGAATTCACCGCCGAGAAGTCTGCTTCAAAGTTTTCGCTCTTTTGTGCAGGTAAACACGACGGTACAGTGAAGAGGTAAACAGCCATATTTAATATTCATCTTGGGGCAGGATCTGTTTAAAGATTTCCCCGATACATCTGCACATTTGAAGTAGAGCAGAAAACAGAAAAAGACGCACGATATTTCCAACCAGCTGCTGCTATGGATGCACCGAGCGAGACAGGGGCTGGTAAAATACGGTGAATCAAAGTCTCACAGGTGCAAAATCAGATCTTAAATGTAAATTGATTTGGAGATCAAACATGCTCAAGGCCCTCTATCATTTTAATCAGGCAGAGTCGACACTGCTGCGACCCGAGAGGTGCTTGAGATTCCAAAATTCACTGAATGCATCACGCCACCTTGATTAAAGCGAAGGGTGTGAAGGGGGTGGGGGGATGGCTCGGAGGCTGGTGGATGCATGCAGGACGCTCCAGGTATTTGAAAGTGAAATTTGGTTAGACTTAAGCATTCGCTATCCGTGCAATGAGGATTTAATTTGAATGGCATCAATGCACAAATGTGACGACGCCGATTTTAGGTTTAGTTTTTCGCTCTCTTGTCAAGCCAGAAGTAGGGAACAGAAGCAGTCCACGAGCTCCACAGTCAAGGCTTTTACTTAATGCTTGGAACTGAAATCTTCCTCCATTGGAGCATCTCTGTCATTTGGTTTTAGGCCCTTTTAACATCAAACTGTATCTCATCCATTTGGTAAAGGCCTATCATTGGAAGAATAGCCGTTTAGAAAAAAAAATTAAAACATTATTTGTGTTATTGGTGCTGATACATCTTAGAAAAATACATTGCTTTCTTCAAGGGGTGAACATTAGGTAACCCATCTTTAACTCTCTATCTTTCAAACCACAACCATAACCCTAACCCAACATTTGTTATCATGACATCGTGAAATCAATGGTTGTAAAATAGTCAGTTATGGATGTGTAAAGAGATTGATGATGGGAAAAAAAATAGTCAAGATTAAGAGATGCTTTATTCATCCCACTGTGGGAAATTTCCGTGTGACATTAGTAGTTAAAGAACAGTAGGAATGAGGAGATACATGAACAATAACTAATGCTAAAATATAGTGTATATACAACTGCCAGTCATGAGGTAGGGCCTTGGCTTGTACGTACTGTGTGATCGGATTTATGCATCTGTCAGTGTGCCCCAGGGCAGCCGTGGCTCTAAGTGCACATTCATACACCAAAGAACTTTCAGTATCTTTAAAGGAAGCTCCAGAAATCAACGCTGTATAATGCAAAAACAACAGTGATGTACAGTGCCTTGCGAAAGTATTCGGCCCCCTTGAACCTTTCAACATTTCGCCACATTTCAGGCTTCAAACATAAAGATATAACATTTTAATTTTTTGTCATGAATCAACAACAAGTGGGACACAATCGTGAAGTGGAACGAAATGTATTGGATAGTTTAAACTTTTTTAACAAAAAACGGAAAAGTGGGGCGTGCAATATTATTCGGCCCCTTTACTTTCAGTGCAGCAAACTCACTCCAGAAGTTCAGTGAGGATCTTTGAATGATCCAATGTTGTCCTAAATGACTGATGATGATAAATAGAATGCACCTGTGTGTAATCAAGTCTCCGTATAAATGCACCTGCTCTTTGATAGTCTCAGGGTTCTGTTTAAAGCGCAGAGAGAGCCATGAAGACAAAGGAACACACCAGGCAGGTCCGAGATACTGTTGTGGAGAAGTTTAAAGCCGGATTTGGATACAAAAAGATTTCCCAAGCTTTAAACATCTCAAGGAGCACTGAGCAAGCAATTATATTGAAATGGAAGAAGTATCAGACCACTGCAAATCTACCAAGACCCGGCCGTCCCTCCAAACTTTCATCTCAAACAAGGAGAAGACTGATCAGAGATGCAGCCAAGAGGCCCATGATCACTCTGGATGAACTGCAGATAACTACAGCTGAGGTGGGAGAGTCTTTCTATAGGACAACAATTAGTCGTGCACTGCACAAATCTGGCCTTTATGGAAGAGTGGCAAGAAGAAAGCCATTTCTCAAAGATATCCATAAAAAGTGTCGTTTAAAGTTTGTCACAAGCCACCTGGGAGACACACCAAACATGTGGAAGAAGGTGCTCTGGTCAGATAAAACCAAAATCAAACTTTTTGGCCACAATGTAAAACGATATGTTTGGTGTAAAAGCAACACAGCTCATCACCCTGAACACACCATCCCCACTGTCAAACATGGTGGTGGCAGCATCATGGTTTGGGCCTGCTTTTCTTCAGCAGGGACAGGGAAGATGGCTAAAATTGATGGGAAGATGGATGGAGCCAAATACAGGACCATTTTGGAAGAAAACCTGTTGGAGTCTACAAAAGACCTGAGACTGGGACGGAGATTTATCTTCCAACAGGACAATGATCCAAAACATAAAGCCAAATCTACAATGGAATGGTTCACAAATATATGTATCCAGGTGTTAGAATGGCCAAGTCAAAGTCCAGACCTGAATCCAATCGAGAATCTGTGGAAAGAGCTGAAGACTGCTGTTCACAAACGCTCTCCATCCAACCTCACTGACCTCGAGCTGTTTTGCAAGAAAGAATGGGCAAGAATTCCAGTCTCTCGATGTGCAAAATTGATAGAGACACACCCCAAGCGACTTGCAGCTGTAATGGCAGCAAAAGGTGGCGCTACAAAGTATTAGCGCAAGGGGGCCGAATAATATTGCACGCCCCACTTTTCAGTTTATTTGTTAAAAAAGTTTAAATTATCCAATAAATTTCGTTCCACTTCACGATTGTGTCCC
Source organism: Knipowitschia caucasica (assembly GCA_964034765.1). Classification (NCBI taxonomy): domain Eukaryota; kingdom Metazoa; phylum Chordata; class Actinopteri; order Gobiiformes; family Gobiidae; genus Knipowitschia; species Knipowitschia caucasica. Next base: position 23,985,878 of record OZ035841.1, read on the forward strand.
ACTTGTTGTTGAATACTTTCGCAAGGCACTGTAGTTGCTAAAAGTCTGAGTGAGCTCCATCCAGCTCATTACCCTGAGGTTACCCAGAATCCCCTGCTCCCACCCCTCACTTCTCCCCCTCCATCCAAACATATCAAACACTGGGGAATGACCTGCCCCGGATTTCAAGCTACATTGAACTTTTAACAGATTAGCCGATGGTCAGCCGCGGACAGCTAATTGCGAGAAAGCATATGGTGTATTAAGGAATAATCAAGATGAAATCGCACTTTGCTCTTTCCCATCACATCCGTCACCTGTGAGGAAAGAGGAAGACTTCTCTGTGAAACCAGAATGAGGGAGGATGGGGTTTGAATATTGGTTTTTGGGGTGGAAATAAAGAAAGCCGTTTCAGTTTTTTACATTTTTTGTTTGATTTATCATTATTGTCAAAATGTGTTCAATGACTTCATTGACGTGTAATTTAACTTATATGACACTCGTTTACTGGCAAAGTGAGAGATATCAAGCTTTTATTCATTTTGTATTTATCTATTGGTTCATAATGTTGATAATTGGCTCACAGCTTTTAAAAACCCACAATAAATGGTCATAGTCATCAATAATATAACAAAAGAAAAGCTTGGCATATGTCACTTTGCTTTCTAAATCATATAATGCTTTTTAAAAATGTTCTTCATTGTATAATGTATTTTATCTTTGGAAAAGTGACCTAAGTTCTAATGTACATAATGGATGAAGAGATAAACTACTACTACTACTACATTTTAAGTTGAAATACAGAAAGAAATGACAGAAGAACCTTTGAATAATTCTCCTTTTCCGAGGGTCACCTTAGTGCTTTTATAAGACACTACTGCACTACTGTAGCCATAGCTGCCCTGGGGAAGTGAGGCCACCAGTTTATGCCATGGGCCCGACTGACCAGCATCAATCTTCCAGACTCACACTAAGTCATGTAGGTGAAGTGTCTTGCCTAAGGACACAACAACAGCTTTTGACACTTCCTCCCCACCGTGTCACCTGTGTTCCCACCCCAGTACTGACCGGGCCCTGCTCTGCTTAGCTTGTGAAGTCTGATGGGACCTGGCAGATGGCGGGATCCCTGTAAATGCATGTGTTATAAATGTAATTGACTATTTGCAAATAATATCACAAAAATCTATGAATCGCTGTGTTAAAATTCCCTCGATGCACGAATCTTCCTTTTTCAAGAAACTTATGACAAAACGAATTGATGTGAATTATGTGGTCTGGAGAAAGCGGCAGATGGAGAGGAGGGGAATCAAAGTGAGCGAAAGTGAAGGGAGTGTGCAGAATTCAGTGTGGAATAAAGGAGAGAGAGAAAACAACAAACAACAATGCAGATATGAGTGAACAATGGAGGGTTTCTGTTTCAAGTGTGGCTTTGTTTAAACGCTATTCATTCATGGCGTGAACCCTGGACTCAGCGATGGGTCGGCGTGGCGGGAAAAAACAGTCTAGTGCTGCAGAACTGGGAGTTTGGTTTCATTATTTTTTTAAGGTGATTTCTGAGCAGGGGAAAAAGGGTTATAATTAAACATTAGCAATTTTTACCATAGTCCAAACGCCGATCTCGTCTGCTCGTGAGCTCTCTCTTGGTTCACTTCTAGGCCGTCCATTCAAGGAAATCCTATTATTGTATTTATATTTATACATACTCATACATGTATATATTGTAAATTCAAGGTTTTATTAGTTGAAACTCTACAGGTGAATTTTAGAAAGTTAATTTATTATTTAAAATGTGAAACGAATACACGATGTAGAGTGTAGAAAAGTGACATACTGTATGCCAAGCCTTGAGAGAAAAGAGAAAATCTGAGACTAATCACTGTTCATTTAAAGATTTTTATTTACTGTCTAGAGTGGCTCGGACTTTCTCTTTTCTCACATGTTGCTTGGTTTCCCTTGTTGCATGAAAAATAGTGCAGGGATCATATGAATTTATATTATGATTCACTGAAGAGGACGCTTTGCGAAAGATCCGTACAATACAGTATAAAGCAAAACATACAATACCCATACATTTTTACTTTTTTGTTTGTTACTTTTAAAACTCAATTGATACCCCGCTCCATATACAGTATTCTGAATAATAGTGTATTATTAGAGTTGCTTAAATGAAGTCTGTAAACTTTGTTCTTCTTTCTTGTATGTTACTGGTACGCATGCTTCATACATTTACTTTAACCCTTTAAGGATCACCTAATTTCGCCTGCTCCTTCTCGAATTATGATACCCAAATGGAAATGCTTATTGTGTGGACATCTTGTGTCTGATTTTGTGTTATGAGGCCTCATTTGAAAGGTAACACCTTACTAGTTTCTGAAAATGTATGTTACAGTTTGTTAGGAAGGACACAGTCTGCACTACAGCTTCTCAAACATGAGTCAAAGTTAGTTTTTTTTGTCTCGAAACAAAAAAGGCAATTTCAAAAGGTTCTTCTGAAGACATACTTTATGGTATGATGTTCAAACTCACCAGAGCAGATGTTTGTGGTGTTGGAAACACCTGTATGAAATTTTAGACCTTTAGGTGGAACTATTTTGATGCTGGGGGCTTTTTTGTAACTAATGGGCACATTCGGCACAAGTGGTCCATTTTTGTGCCAACTGTGCAAAAGTGTTTTACATGCAAATTATCAATGTTTTTACACCAAAAATCCATGTATATAATTTTTTGGCTATTACTCTTGCTATAAATAGCATTTTTTCCAGATATTGAAATGTTTGCAGAAAAGCTATTATTTATATAGTTATAGCGCGTGTTCTCCGTGAAAAAGGCTCCGTCTTCCTCTTTACGCATTCAAATATGACGGGAACAGTGGGAGGAAGCTAGAAGTCCGACACATCGCCTGAAACCTGAGATTATTGGCTACAAGATGATTTGATTGACATCCAAATCGGCCAATGGTAGTCAAGACAATGCCGTCATGACGCACAGATATCTATGTGAATGGAGCGCTAAATCTAGGTGCGCTTGTTTTACTCAACTTACTCTACCTTCCAAACCATAGCACTGAAAAGTCCGGGAATGGGCTTGTTTTGAAGGGAAGACTGAGAGGAAGACGAACATACCCAGTGACGCTAGCTAAACAGTAAAATGTCCTCTTCATACAGTGCGCAAAGAACAGGTTTTGTTTTTGTTTGTGCAACTTTCAATACTCAAATATGTTGTTGCAAGTGGATATCTACTATAAGGATGACTTTGAAGAAAAAACAACTGGATATAATTATTCTCTAGACCGTAACGAACAAAACAAATGCATACATGTGTGGATTAGACGTGATTTGCCCCAGAATATTAGCATGACAAGGTAAGAAACGACAATATATATTTTAAACATATATACAGTTTGACTACTTATTCTTACTTTTGGTTATATTTAATGTTTTTATTTGAACATAATACGTGTATAGAGGTGGGAATAAGCTTTCAAAAGAGATATAGCTTGACTATATTGACACAAGTGAATTCTAATACTGATGCTGTTAAATGAAAAATAACTGAATCCTCCCTGTACAGGGAGGGTGATCCTTAAGAGGTTAAAATATATAAATAAAAATAAAAAGTCTATATTTGTCCTTAACTATACAGTGACTTACCTTAAGGTTAGATTTCTCCTCATCCTTGAACACACCACTATTCGGAGGATTTCCAGCAGCTATGGACACCCCGCAGATAACATTGATTTCTTTTGGCCGAAGGTGGCTTGGTGGAGCTATCAGTGGCAAAAGAGCTCCAGCCCAGTGACCCTTCCAGAGGTGCACTTATCAGTCTGAACGCCGAGACCCTGACCTCTTCATCCACGCCACAATACTCCTCTTCCTCCATACTCAAAAGAGCTGCCATTCACTGCCCTTTCCCTGGCCTTTACTCCCATTCTGTCCTTTGGTGAGCGGTTATAACAAAAATTGGGATTTATGACGCATGAGGTTCGCATTGACTTTTGGAGTGTAAGAAAGACGATGAAGTCGCTAAAGCTGACATTTCTTCTCTCCTCTCCGATATCTCACCAATAACAATTAGGCCGGTAATTGTTTAGCTAATTATGATTAAAGAGCTGGTGCAGTGCCAGGGAAACGCTGTTCCCTGTAGTTCACTTTGAACACCACCAATGTCAGGAGGAGTCAAAGGAGCAGCTGCGGTCAGACCAGGAAGTGGAGTAAACAACACACTATCAAGTCTTTCTCTGGAGGAAAGGTATAATAGACCGGCATCAAATGGTCATCAGATCAGTTCAATAATAGTAAACTACACTGTTCTTTCCACACCATTTTATTAAATATAAAGTGGTAATACAGTCTTCCTGAAAATGTGAGACAGGCTTCTTCTCTGGCAATGTTCAAATCCAGGTTAAAACAGTTCTGTTTAGCTGCAAACAACTGAGGGATTATATCTTCACTCTTTATAATGTACAGTGATTATTTAAATCAAGCCAAGGCCTGATTTATTTATTCAAATAAACTTTCCTGCCTAATCCCAGACATTTCTTAACTTGACCAAAGATTCTATCTGTATGATCATGTGAACATTTGTGTGAGTGTCTTCTCTGGAACGTCCCACTGGGACACAAGGCCACACAGGACACACTGCTCCACCTGCACTCGCCCTGAGGCTCTGTCCCGTGCTGCTGCTCATGCTCTGCTGCGGGGCTCTCTGGTCTCCGGTCCTATGGCACAACCATCAGGTCTTTGTTTCTTAGCAACCACCGTCTTATGCTTCTCCTAGCAGAGTTTGGAAGGTAATAAAACAATGCCCCAAGACAAACAGCTCCTGGAAGCAGAAAGGCCTCCGGGAGAAAGCTGGAACATGAGGCGCTGGGAGGAGCAGCATCTCTCCTGCCGCTGCCTCAGAATGTGTTATTAACAGCAAAACATCAGCCCTGATTTGTTTAAGATAAGCTCAAGCAACGTGAGAAGATGCTGAAGGAAAATCTATGAAAGTGCAGGTTAGTTTCTCCCTTACACCTGCAGTGTAAATGGAAATCTTATCGCGTAATGACGGAGCATCCGAGCTGAGAAACAGCTGTCTTGGGCAAGGTTACTGCGTCTGAAGGTTATGCAAGCATATGGTAATAGTCTGCTCCACTGATACATGTCTGTACTTCTCTGATTACTGCAGCCGGCTGAGTGACATGTGTCAGTCTGTGTGCCACGACCTTGTGCACAATGATCTCTGTCCCGTGATGGAATGGCCCTGTTCCCGGAGCGAGCACTGGGCTGGGCCAGTGCGGGAGGCGCAGTGATTTGTCAGGCACTGCTGATTGGATTGAGGTGTTCTCCCCTCCTCCTTTATACAAAAGACTCTTGAGAAATTAATGCAGCACAAACAAAACATTTGGAGAAGGCGCACTGATCGTCTGGCACGCTAAATTACTACTCCACATCAGGGGAGTGAGAATTTTTGTCTTGCGTCTCCTTTATCCACCGCCAAGCCCTGGTAGGAGGCACAACATCAAAGGCAGCTTTTACTAATACACGGCATAAACTTGTCCCGCTTGGTTTATTGTGGATTTAGCTGTTTTCTCCCCACACTCTGTTCTTTCTGACTGACGCTCAACAGCCTTCACTACTGCGGCTCCCACTTTTACAGGAAAACAATAAAGTGTGTCACTGGAGCCACGCCTGGAAAACGAGGGCAAACTAAAAACAGGCACTTAGGAGGTTTTAATGCGTCTCCAGGCGTCTGATCAGCCGCAGTTTGTGAGGCCTTCGCTGCAATTATTGTTTTTACAAAGAGTGAACCATTTACCATTAGTAGAATTCTTAAACCCCATAACAGAACACCTACATCAAAGCAGCCTTTCTTTGACAATTTTGTGATTACAGTCTATTTAATGGAAACGGCAATAATATAAGGGTTTTATCAAAGGGATTGTCAAAGATTAAGGCAGCAATCTCTCAATCCTTTGACGCAACCTTTCTTCATCTTGTTTCCACCACAATCAGTGCCCTAAACATGTTATTTTTATTCTAATCGTACTGTTTAGATTCATCTGTGTAATTGAAGATTCTAATAAAAATGCAAATACGCCCTACAGGGACATTAGCACATTCTCCCAACGCAGTCTCAACATGCCACATATCGAACGACGAGAGACATGTATCTTATTTTGGATGCAAACCACATCCAAAACAATTATATCCAATGAAATTGTTGTCAATAATGAATGGGATGGAAGATGTAATTTAATGCTGGGACTTCAGAGATACTTGGCTTGATTACGTGGTAGGATCAATCTGTAAATCCCAACATGACAACAGTCCCCTTTGACCGTCAAAATGGCTGCTCCTGTCTCATAGCATGCAATCATAAGATGGATTTTCAAAGCCAGCGGCAAACTTCACTTTGAGAGAATGGACAGATTTATTAAGCAGAGAAGGCTGTAGATCAAAGCGTGTTGTGTGTTGGAGAGTAGACAGACGAGGCGTTTGTGGACATGCATGGGACAGTGTTTTGGAAGAAAGACAGTTACAGGCTGCTTAAGGGCATTTACATATGTGAATGAACGTTTTATCAGCTATGTTTTTATGCATATGTACAGTCTGCCAGCTGCTGCATGTAAAGCGGCAGGCAGATTTATGGGCAGATGTAAGATCGTGCACATGCTTTATGAAACTTTCAGAGCCATTCATGTGATAAAAAAGTAAAGGTCTAGAATTATAAAAAGGCAAAAGAGAGAAAAGGCGCAGTCCTTTTGAATGAGAAACTTGGCTAACCTTGACTGTTTTGCATGAGATGTCTGGGTGTAACGGCGTCTACACTGTGTCTGAGTGGGTTTGTGAGGTCGAGTTAAAGGAACAGTTTGTAATACTTTTTTTACATACACATTTGAGATATTCATAAATACGGATTATCCATAATACTTGCAGATTATTCAATCAAAGACAATGCGACAATAAAAGAGTTGCCAGTTGAAATGTTGCTGGTTTTGACTCTTATCTTAAACAAATAAGGTGTTTTTTATGTATTAATTATAATCATTATTATAATATTATAATATTATAATTTCCATTATTCTTATTTCTTTGAACCTGTGTATGTGTGTGCATGTGTTTGATGTTTTTTCGGAAATTATTAAAAGTAACAAAGTTCTTGTTTAGTTCTGTTCGGAATGCAAAAGGACTATTCCATGAAAACCAAGTCCAAGTCCAGAGGTGAGATTTGTGAAAAGGCGTCATCCGCGAACTTCTTAACAATTTGATCCATGAAGTCACACTGTAAAAGAACATTGAAACATCAAATTGGCAGAATGTTCATAAGAGCTTCATTGATAGAGATGTACTAGAGTTTCTCCATTATTCCTTCGGTATATAGTGTATGTCTTTGGAACTGTATCATAAGAGAAGCTTTTCAAATGGAGAAAATCTTCAACCATCCTTAAGAGCCAATTAATGCTGGCCTTACTCCTCCTCGAGCTCGTCTCTCAGCTCAAGTCCTTCAGATCCTGATTCAGTCTCTTTCTTTTGAGCTTGTCTTGACGACACACACCGTCTTGTCTCTTAACATTTTAATCAGTGGCAAAGTGGTCCAAAACCCACAGAAAAAACTGTGTTTCATTGACTTGTACAATACAGTTCAGTCTCCATGTGTGTCAGTACGAATGAAAAGGCTTCGTCATTTTTATACGATTTTGGAATATTCTGGTTAAATGATACACCTGGAGTACACCTAACTGGGAAACTGCAAATAATAAACTACAACATGTACAGGTAAAACTCGGAAAATTAGATCAATAATAGTTGGGCTGGTGCTTTGTGAACTGAGTGACTGCTAACTGCCACCCCGCCTACCTAGAAAAGGGTTAAGGGGAAGAAAATGGATGAAGGTATGATAGTAGATTTACTTCTATGATACAACTTACAATATGAAACGCAAAGTGGGATAAAATGCACCTTTATTTTTTGTGAAATACCTTCTCTATAAACATGACTTTGCAATAACAAAACAAGGAAAAGTGAGGTCCTCCATCTTTAATTTGCGGTCTAAACCCTGTATTATTTTTTCACAACCGTATTCATGCTACCATTGTTTCAAGTCAACACAAAGGCAATGCATGTTTATTTATATGGCACACAAGGAAACTCATAACGCTTACCAAGTCAAGATTGAAGCAACAGAAAGAAACGGCCGACACAGAGGAGGTTAGAGGTTGTGCTTCACAGCAAGAAATTCCTGGGTTCGATTCCATTCCTCCTTCTGTCTGTGTGGAGTTTGCATGGTCTCTGTGTCTGTGAAAGTTTCCTCCAGTTGCTCCGGTTTCCCCTACCACTGAAAACATGTACAATAGGTCTGAATTTAGTGAGTGAATGGATGGTGTTGATTGGAGGCTTTGATGCGCCATTTCCATCATCGCCGTGTGGAGACAATGTTGATAAATCCAAACCCTGATCAATGAAAAGCGTTTTGGGCGACCTTGGTCTTTAGAATGCGCTTTATATATAATAATAATATATAAACTTTACAATCACACTAGGCTTTAAAAACCTAAAAAAAGAACCAACTCCAAATTCAGTCCTTCAGCAATTTCTAACCACATGAAAAGGAAGTCTAAATTGCCCTGACCTAGAGTCTCTCGTTACAAAGTGTTGTTGACACGCAACACATGTAAATCCCGCCGGTCAAACACGACGGCTTTGGCTGCCCATGCATGTCCAGGTGCATTAAAAAACCTCCAATCTGAATATAGGGCCTTTGATATTACACTTCATTTCCACATGTTGTCCTTCCCAATTTCCCAGCCACATTTGGACTACAAAACACCAGATCAAAAGAGGGAGAAGTCCTGGCACATTTGCAGGTCAGATGGCCGCACCACTTCTCCGCCTCCCATGCTGCCGACGTGGGTCATTAGTGCCGCAAACATATGCCATTTCAGCGGGCGCCATCTCCGTCCAATTAGCGACTGCTAGGCTTTCGTCTGTGACCAAGCACGGAACTTAATCTGGCGTTCCAAGTTTACCTGTTAGCTGTTATAGTTAGACAAGATTTACTTCCAACACCTGAGACACCTTTGGAAAAATATTTTAAAAATGAATTTTGCGATTCCCTGGCTCCATAAATCTTTCAACTCTTGTCACAAAGAAAACTATGTCGCTGCTTTCGGGAAAAAGGGAAGTGGGGGTGAACTCTTCGAAAGGAAATATCTTTTTGGTGCTATTTATTTACTTCGGCGTTGCGGTCGCCCACACACAATTCCAGGAAGTTTTTTTCTTTTTTAATCTGATTTGTAGGAGCTGATATCCAGGATTGGAGGATGTTTGACTTTTTATTTGCTGTCAGAAGAGAAAGCAAGGATGAGACTTTCGCTCACCACGCAGTAATATCACGGAGTTTGGAGATGATTGTACATATAAGGCATATGTGTGGATCGGAGGTTTACGACTTTAGACCGACGGAAGGAAGAAGTCAAGATTTGATTTTTCTCATAAATGTTACACTATTTCTGAGCCAACAGAAAGAAAAATAGTTTGCACCTTATTGCTCTTTTTTGCATTCGTGTAAGAAATCCCCATGAGACATTATGTAGGATTTTAGTATGTTTCAGAACACATTTCTTATTCACTCTCCCCTCACAACTTTGAGGGTCTTTTCTCTCCCAATGCAGGTTTTTTTGTGTGGAAAACCATTCACAACTTTAAAAATTGTAATAAATAAATAAATAATAACTGAATGTGACTTTTGGCAGCATGATTTTGAAAAGTGATTTTTTTTAACCCAAAATCTTTAGTAGTACACCGTTAAAGCTCGGGTACCTGTCTTTTAAAGCAGAACATCTACATGTATGTAATTAGTTCACACTTTGGTAACAAACTTTGACTCTATCCCTTTTTTTGGGCAGTAAACTTGACAAGAGACGACCACCCTCAATCAGCCAATCAGCTCTCACCCCAAACAACGTCAAACAGTGACTCACAGGGCTCTTTCTCACAAATATATTTTTGCTAACATGAATAAGAAGAAACAATTAACCAAGATAGTTGTCTGAAAGGGAGAAGGAAGAAGAGAACGTATTCAATCCTAGCCCCATAATACATGTTAAACAAAAAACCCTACTTGTCACGTCTAGATTGTCCTTACCCTTGAATATATATTTTTCTAATTAACAAGCCTTTATACTCTGTTACAAAAAGGCATTCTGTATCGTCGTCTTGATCGTCATCGTATGAATCTGGTGAGTAAGGGATTGTTGACTTGCCGATTGGGAGATTGAGTGAGTTTAGAGAAAAATAATATGAACTTTGAAAAGCCGGGGAAGCACATTACGATCTTTGCGTCTCATTATTAACATCGGCCAGAAATATCTTTGTTCAGAAAAGTTGTTAAGATTTCAGATTCAGAGCTGGTTTATAAAGACTAGGCACGGTATCTATCCTCCATCCTATTATTGCCCTTTCGAAATGACATTCTTCTCTGGCCGAACTATACGGTATGAAACAAAGTAATAACACTGCATTGCGTTTGAGTTTCGCTCGGGATCGGGATGACCTCTACCGAGCCAAGGTCTATAGTGGTCCATCCAGCGCCCCGAGAAAGATGGATTCCGCCTCCACCCCCCTCTTCCACCCCCCGAACAAGCCCAGATTATCTCTGTGGAGCAGGAGCCAAAAAAAAAAAGCCAACAAGTGAACATCTCTGGGCGGTGAAAAATGAGCTAGTCTGATACTATTCCGCTTTTAATTCACAAGGGGTGGTCCGGGCACGCCGAAGATAAGACAGACGTGATCAACATCCTTTGAGCCGGTGGCGAGGGGCGGGGTGCCTGATGGTGCTACCCCGGTCCCCCTGCTGTTCCTGTGTGGGACGCTTTGAAGCATTGAAGTTCAGTGGGTGAGTACAAACGGGACAGGGGGGAGTTTGGGGGGGAGTGAGGGGTGGGGGGGGTAAAGACACATGGAAAATACCAGCTATCGTTTTGGATGATCGTACAGAACTAATCGGGTCATGTGTCTCGAATATTTATTTTGATGTTACGCTTAAGATAGAGATTGTATACCTACCCACGGGGGCTGAGTGGTTAGCACTCTCGCTTCTCGCTTCTGGGTTTGAATCCCGGTCGGACTGAGCATGCGCGACAGCTGAGGACACACGCTGAGAACGCGTCTCAGAGTATGCCTTGAATAACTACTTTTGAGTCTCTAAATAGTACCTTTACGTGGAGTGAAACAAAGTGAATTGTATTACGCACGGCGATGTCCCGGAATCTGCGCAATAATCCCAAGATTCACACTAAAAAGGCCGAACAAGCGCAGATTGGAGTGAGGCTGGGTGAGGACGACGCATGTGGCATGACAGGTGTGCAGGACAAACACGAATTGGCGGATCTGATCCGTTCCATTATGAAAGAGGAGATAAGTGTGGTGGTTAAAGAGTTCAAAACAATCACTGAAGAGATCTCCGCATGCACACGGAGGTTGGATGAAGTTGATAAAACGTTATCTTCAATGGACCAGCGCATGACAAAGTTGGAGGCTGAATGCGAGGCAGTGCGTAAAGTCAATGCGGAGCTCCTGGACAAAACGGAGCGCCTGGAAATGCACAGTCGAAAGCAGAATGTACGTGTGTTTGGACTGACGAAAGATATTGAGAAAGGTAACCCGACTGATTATATAAGCGGGTTGTTTAAAGAACTCTTTCAAGGCAAAATACTGTCGGAACCAGAAGTGGATGTGGCGCACCGGGTCGGGCCAGTGGGGAGAGCCACAGAAAGAGCAATGATTGTGCGCCTTCAGAAGAGGACAACGAGAGAGGAGATATTAAAGGCCGCTAAAAAGGAAAAGGTGTTACATATTCGTGGGATGAAGTTGAGAATTTTCCCGGACCTGACCGCAGAGATGGCCAAGAAACGAACCAGCTTTTGGGAGACACGGTCCAAACTGAGAGATGCCGGAGTGAGGCACGGGATCATTCATCCAGCAACGCTGATAATAACATTCAAAGGTGAGACTAAAAAGTTCACTGAGAACACTGCTGCGGATATCTATTTCAAAAGTGTAATCGAGCCTGGACTAGAGAAGAAAGGATAAAAGAAAGAGACATGATAAAGGTACTCTGGATACGATATGAAAAAGGAAGAAATATCAGTCAAACATGACTTTTTTTGGGGGGGGGGCATGAAATTAGTTAAGTGGAAGATTTAAGTTGAAAAAGAGACTGCGTAACTCGCTGTTGCGGTGTATCTATTGTTTTTTCTCTTTTCATTACAATGCTGATGTGTTTGAATGCGTGTGTGAATGTGTGTGTTTGTCGACGCTCTTTGAAAGATCTGTGTAAAACCTATTTTTCATGAAACTCATGGTTCAAAGTAATATTGATTTTGGAAAATGTGGATTCAAGATAGCTCATTTGAATGTGTGCAGCTTAAGAAATAAAGTGAATGACATGCAAGAATTATTGCAGAACTATAACTTACAGGTGTTAGTATTATCTGAAACGCACTTAGACTCGAATATAAATAGCCCTTCTTTAAGTATAGAAGGATACAATATTTACAGATTAGATAGGAATGCACATGGTGGAGGAGTAGCCTGTTATGTTCAAAGTCATATCCCAGTCAGAGTTAGAAATGATCTCAGTGTTATAGGAGTGGAAGTGATGTGGGTACAACTACATCTGCCTCATATGAAGCCTGTTCTTATTGGATGCTGCTACCGACCCCCAAGTGCTGCTGTCATGTATCTCGATCAAATATGTGAAATGTTGGATAGGACATGTGATGGTAACAATGAAATATTCTTTCTCGGAGATTTAAATATAGACTGGAAATCTCAAGGTTGCAGTTTGAAAAGCAAACTAGTTTCCCTAGTGAACACCTGTAACCTATCACAGCTGATCCGTGATGACACCAGGGTACATGTAAAAACTGATGGTACACATTCAGCAACATTAATTGACTTGATTTTTACAAATGTGCCAGAGCTATGCTCTGAAGCTGTGTCCATTCCAGTTGGTTGCAGTGACCATAATTTAATTGCAGTGATTAGAAATACAAAAGTACAAAAACATGGTCAAAAATGTATATTTAAAAGATTATTTAAGCATTTTAGGGAAGATGATTTTGTTGCAGAAGTCAGTAGTATAGATTGGTCGGTTGTAGCACAAGAACGGGATCCATGTCGGGCTGTGGAAGTATTTAATGCCTTAATTAAAAAAGTCATAGATAAACATGCTCCTCTGAGAAGAAAAGCAGTGAGACATGTCTCTGCTCCTTGGATTGATCAAGAACTAAAAGAGTGTATGAGAAAGAGAGATGAAGCCAAAGTTGAAGCAAATACAACCAAAGACATTGTACACTGGAGAAGTTATTGCAAATTGCGAAACTGTGTGACTAAACTGAATAGACGTAAAAAGCAATCATATTATCAAAGAAAGATTAAGGATGCTAATCTAGACAACAGAAGAATTTGGGGAACATTAAATGAAATATTAGGAAGAAATGCTAAATCAACAAATACTTTTCTAGAATCAAATGGAACCTATTTGACTAACCCCAAAGATATTTCTAATAGTTTGAGCCAGTTCTTTAAAAGTAAAGTTGAGAAATTGAGAAATTACATGGGAACAGGACAGAGGAACACTATTTCAAATGAGTTAATTAGGAAGTGTATAATGAATACAAAAGAATGTATGTTTGCATTTAAAACGGTGTCAGAAAATCAGGTAAAAAAATTATTGAAAGGAAGCAAAGAGAAACCAGCAGGTATCGATCATTTGGAGATAAAATTTTTAAAATTGGTCTCAGATAGAATTGTGACGCCTGTTACTCATATCATTAATCTAAGTTTAAACAAAGGCATTTTTCCTACTGAATGGAAAAAAGCAAAAATAATACCTCTAATAAAACATAATAAAGATCCATTTTCGAATAAAAACAGTAGACCAATTAGTCTGTTACCAGCATTAAGCAAAATCATGGAAAAAGTAGTATACAACCAAATACAAGAGTATTTTTTAAACAACCGATTAAATACGAGCTGTCAGCATGCATATAAAGCAGATCACTCCACAACTACTGCTCTCACTCAGATTACTGATGACTGGCTGCAGGAAATTGATCGTAAAAACTTAGTTGGGACAATATTATTAGACTTTAGTGCTGCTTTTGATGTTTTAGACCATAGTATTTTGTTGAATAAGTTATGCTGTTATGGATTTCAATCAACAGCCTTAAAATGGATTGAAAGTTACTTAAGTAATCGAGAGTATAAAGTTTATTTTAATGGTAGCTATTCTGAGGTTGAAAGAATGAGTTGTGGAGTGCCCCAGGGCAGTTGCCTGGGACCATTATTATTTTCAATTTTTACTAATGATTTTCCATTGGTATTGAAACATGCAACCATGGCTGTATATGCAGATGATACTACTTTATATGCATCTGCATCTACAGTAGGGCAGCTTAATAACATTCTTAATGAGGAATTATCTCAGGTAGCAAAGTGGGTTCACGAGAATAGGTTGGTATTAAATTCTGAAAAAACAAAATGCATGTTAATTGGGTCACAGTACATGTTGAAAGCAACACCTAAATTATATTTGATGTTAGAAGGAAACATTATTGAACAAGTAGAAGAGACAAAATTATTGGGGGTAATAGTTGATTCAAAGTTGTCATGGAACAGTCACATAAATTGTATAGTTAAAAAAATGGGAAGAAGCATGGGGATGATCAAACACTGTAGGAAATGTATACCACAGTGGTTGACCAAGAGACTTGTGCAGTCATTAGTTCTTTCCCAGATGGATTATGCGTCGGTGGTTTGGTCAAACACATGTGAAAGCAACCTACACAAATTACAAGTCGCTCAGAACAAAGCTGCCAGAATTGTATTGAGCTGCCCGTACAGAACAAATGTCACAACAATGCACAACAGTTTAGCCTGGCTCACTGTAAAAAGCAGAACACAGTATTATTTATTAACGTTTATCAGGAATGTTTTAGTGTCACACAATCCTGAAACAATATATAATAAATTGAAACTGTTTTCAAATTCCCATGATCATGCCACACGGCAAAGTAGTGATTTAAGGTGTGTGCTCCCTGCTTGCAGAACAAATAAAATGCAGAAAACTGTAGTCTATCGAGCCATGGTTGCATGGAACTTGTTGCCCTCCTTTCTGATCAAAGAGAGTGAGAGAATTCATTTTCAAAAGAAATTAAAGCTATATCTTTTCACACATGAACATTAATTATACATCAAATATAATATTTTATATTTGAGTTGGACTGAAACCACTGGAGAAAGTTCATTTGTTACTATTATTATTATTATTATTATTATTATTTTTTATTTTTTCATAGTTGTAAATGATTTCTCACTGAGCTGTCATATCGTCGTATGTGTGTGTGTGTGAGTGTGTGTGTGATTTATGTATAAAAATATGTAAAAGCATGTAATGATTTTGAGGAGACCCCAGGAAGATTAGCCATTGCATCTCAGTGGCTAATGGGGATCTTAATAAACTAAACTAAACAGGGCCTTTCTGAGTGGAGTTTGAATGTTTTCCCCCGTGTCTGTGTAGGTTTCCTCCGGGTGCTCAGGTTTCCCCTAGCACAGTGGTTCTCAAACTTTTCACACCAAGTACCCCCTCAGAAAACACTTGCCTCTCCAAGTACCACCACATTTGACCACACCACACAGTAGCGTAGTAAGCCGAAGTATTCATCAATAACAAGGCAGAGGTTTCATTCCTAAAGAAGTATATTTAATGTAATATTTTACACAGTTTCAACAGTAAGACTGCGCTTAAATATAGGAAAAAAAATTGTTTTAAATGTTTCATTCATTGCGAACTGCAAAGCCTCACTGTGAGTGATATTCTGGAGTGGGATCTTTGTCCACAGAAGGTTTGGACACTGGTGCACTTTAGTTTCTAAGGCTTGCTCTGCTGCCCTCTTACATCTGTCGTTTACTCACAGAGACATGTTCTCATGGTTTTGATCAAATGATCGTTTGTTGCTCTCTGTTCCTTTTGCACAGAACTGGGAAAAAAAACTGCTCCTTCTACATGGAACGTGTTGCAAAAAGACTAGAAATGATCTGATCTTATTTCCTTGAAGGCTTTTAGATCCAGATTGAGACATCTTCAGTGAAATGTAACTGTTTTTATAATCCGTAATTTTATGAAATTGTGTGTTACTGTTGTATAATCCGTGTATCATTCGTTCTTTTGATTTTCTAAATAAAACCAACATTGAAAAAACGAATAACAAGGGATGTTTTTAATCCGTGTACCCTTCGATCATTAGTTATTCCGTTTCAAAATAAAATCAGAAAAACAAATTTTCCATTCGTTTATTGGTATTTTCGTTTTCTAAATCAAATTGGAAAATCAAATCCTTTATGCTTCAATATCAATGTGTTTGTTTTGGCTCTAGTTGTTTAAAATTCTCAAAAGAATTATGGCATTACTATTATTTCGTTTTATTATTATTTGCGACACCGGAAGAGAGAAGAGACCTCGCGGAAGGGGGGCTACAGACGCGGGGGTGGGACTCCCCTGGTCCTACGCGCGGTGTGAATTTGACGCGCGGGGGATAAAGGACCAGAAAGTTATGGCCCTTGGAAACCACCGGGGGACCGCGCGTCTACCATCCGCCCAAGAGCGCTCATTTTGGAGGAGGAAAACCTCGGCTTCCAGGGCTTGTCAAAAACGAACCAGGGGACCTAGAGACACGGGGGTTTCACCCACGCACTCCTCCGGTTCTGGACTATCACCGGGGAGGGCTTTGCTCCCGCTCAGACCCAGGCCTGAGTGCTCATTCTGGGGGAGGAGAGGACCGCAGCAGCAGGGTCAGGAGGCACGCTGCTCCATACCCCCGTGCTTACGGCCATACCACCTTGAGAATGCCCGATCTCGTCTGATCTCGGAAGCTAGGCAAGGTCGGGCCGCGGGGGCCAGCCGCGTATAGTGGGCATATCGTTGATTGGCACTGAACTGAAACTCTATTTTCTATACAGATTGTTTTGTCAAATACTACTGTTTGCCCTGAAATATGATCAATAAAAAGAAAGACTTCAATAATGTATGACATTATAATATATTTATTGTGAACAGATGAAAAAAGAGATATTTACAAATTTAAGAAATACACTTAGAAGAAAAACAACAACATGCTATCTTTATCTTCTTAAACTAGTATTTGTGTGATGAGCCCTGTGACTGTGACGGCTGAGAGCTGACTATACAGAACTGTAGATGCAGACTTTACAAATGAAATTATTTAATTAGATATAATCAATATTAAGTATATATTTACATAATAATTAGAATATTTATAAACATTTATGAACAGACAGGTATACTATAGTAACTATATACAATAGCACCAATAGACAGCAGATAGCTCATTTATTTACACGCCACCTTTCCCTCTCCCGGTCATAAAAAGGAGACTGCTGGAACATCTGCGTCTCCATCCCCTGGTCCTTGTACAGGGAGAATACTTTGGCAGGGCAGTAGATGTATTTTCCTGACAGACCAGGGAATTGTGTATGAATGTGAGGACTGTTTGGTCCCTGCTTCAGCTGCAGTTTCCAGAACCCGCACTTTCTCCCAGTGGCAGGAGATTCATCACTCTTCCTTTTCTTCTCCTGCCGCTCATTCACTCTCTGCTGCGTGGCCTCCAGCTCTCTCTGGCAGAACTCAAGTGTCCATAAAGTCTCGGAATGGCATCCTGGAGTTGGTCAAACCCTCTGTGCGATAGGTGTTATAGACCTTGGTGGAGCAATAGAAATACCTGGTAGGACCCTGCTGGTAAAACTCGTGGATGGAGCTGCCATCGCCCTCATATTTGGATTTTGGCTGGCCACAAGACAGGCATTTCTTTGTGTGGGGTTTATTTGCTGGAGGCTGCTGCTGCTTTTCCAAGATCCGCTGCACAACCTTCTCTATGGCCTCCTCAGACAGCAGTGACATTAGAGTGACAACAGGCACGGTGCTGGTCTTACTGCCTGCTGTGAGCGATGTACTCCCCCAGCACTGCAGCCTTGTCTGAGGCATCACCTCCTCTCACTCGCACCAGAGTGAGGGCGTTCTCCCTCACCACCTCCTCCCTCAGAGGAGCACCGCACTCCCTCATGGACGGGTCGTCCCTGATCTTCCTCGCCTCCTCCGAAGGGTCCTGCAGCAGGAATCCACGTGGGCCCTTGCGAAAAATCACAGTGACGCGGCCAGGAAAGAATGAAAATGTCTTCATATTGTCTGTAACAACAAAAAAAGATCATAAAATATCTAGCTATAGCATGATAGAGAAGTATGTATAATGTATATATCTTTAGCATAATAAAGAATAAAATAATTAAATTTAGCATTATAAAGAAGCATGAATCCTGTATAATCTAGAGAAGACATATACAGTTGTATGTTTACATCTGGACATTAGCAGCATGAGGCTCTGGGATACAGTAAGTACAGTTATAGAAGGAAAATATGAACTTTATATGAAATAAAACACTAATACATTGTCGTAAACTAACTGCATATAATTCATTTTCAACTCAATGTGTTGCTGAACTATAGAAATGTGAAATACATATAGATAGTACACACATCAACAATAATTAGCTAATAATAATTAGCTAGCGCTGGAAATACTACTACAACCAGACGTAAACAAACTGCATTAGTGTATACAGTAGAATACAGTGAATACAGATTGTTTGTACAACGCAGAGAAAGTGTTTTCTTTACAATATCGATCCAAACAGAGAGATCTACGAGCAGCAGCAGCAACAAACATATGACACGGAGGTAAACAATCATAAACAGCGCACTACACACTCGAGATTTAAACTACAGACGTGTGTGAACGATCTACGCACAATATGAGAGATTTATGGAGTGAAACAAAGAACGAGCACAAAAACATTGTGTTTATCAGAGGAGAGTTACCGAGTGCGTGTGTAATCCAGAATGAATGGAGAAAGCCGGCTCTCTCTGTTTAAGAGCAGCGCCCACAAAGTTTTCCCCATAGTACTTGGATGGGAGACCGCCTGGGAATACCAGGTGCTGTAAGCATTTTGCCCCTGGAGCTCGGGCCTGGGGGCGAGCTCAACAACAGCGCGAGTTGTTGTCGTGTAGTTGAGTTGAGTGCAGCTTGCAGTTGTTGCCGTCTCTCACCACTCATCATTTCCGGTAGCATATCAAACAAAATAATGGAAGTTGTTTTAGTAGTGTTTGTTTCCACTGCATAGCAAAGAAATGGGTGAAGTGTTCTGCAGTGATCTGCACAGCTCTCCAGCTGGTCCTGGCCTGTACCAGTGATCTGCAAAGATGGATGTGTTTATGTCAATGCAATAAAATTAATAATAACTGATCTACAAATCTCCTTTTTGTTCCTTTACATTTTAAACTTTCAACTCCATCCATCCATCCATCCATTTTCTTCCGCTTTATCCGTTGCCGGGTCGCGGGGGCAGCAGTCTAAGCAGAGACGCCCAGACTTCCCTATCCACACACACTTCCTCCAGCTCATCCGGGGGGACCCCAAGGCGTTCCCAGGCCAGCTGAGAGACATAGTCCCTCCAGCGTGTCCTAGGTCTTCCGCGGGGCCTCCTCCCGGTGGGACGTGCCCGGAACACCTCCCCAGGGAGGCGTCCAGGAGGCATCCGGAACAGATGCCCGAGCCACCTCAACTGGTTCCTCTCGACGTGGAGAAGCAGCGGCTCTACTCCGAGCTCCTCCCGTGTGACTGAGCTCCTCACCCTATCTCTAAGGGAGCGCCCAGCCACTCTGCGGAGGAAGCTCATTTCGACCGCTTGTATCCGCGATCTCGTTCTTTCGGTCATTACCCAAAGCTCATGACCATAGGTGAGGGAGGGAACGAAGATTGACCGGTAAATCGAGAGCTTTGCCTTTCGGCTCAGCTCCCTCTTCACCACAACGGTCCGATACAGCGACCGCATAACTGCGCACGCTGCACCGATCCGCCTGTCAATCTCACGCTCCATTCTTCCCTCACTCGTGAACAAGACCCCGAGATACTTGAACTCCTCCACTTGAGGAAGGACCTCTCCACCCACCTGCAGAGGGCAAGGCACCTTTTTCCGGTCGAGCACCATGGCCTCGGATTTGGAGGTGCTGATTCTCATCCCAGCCGCTTCACACTCGGCTGCAAACCGCCCCAGTGCATGCTGCAGGTCCTGGTTCGTTGGAGCCAACAGGACAACATCGTCCACAAACAGCAGAGATGAAATCCTGTGGTCTCCGAACCGGACCCCCTCCGACCCCTGGCTGCGCCTAGATATTCTGTCCATAAATACAGTGAACAGAACCGGTGACAAAGGGCAGCCCTGTCGGAGGCCAACATTCACCGGGAACAGGTCTGACTTACTGCCGGCAATGCGAACACAGCTCTGGCTCCGGTCATACAGGGATCGGATGGCCCTCAGCAGAGGACCTCCGACCCCGTACTCCCGGAGAACCCCCCAAAGGACACCCCGGGGAACACAGTCGAACGCCTTCTCCAAATCCACAAAGCACATGTGGACAGGTTGGGCGAACTCCCATGAACCCTCGAGTATCCGATGGAGAGTATAGAGCTGGTCCAGTGTTCCGCGACCGGGACAAAAACCAAACTGCTCCTCCTGGATCCGAGATTCGACCATCGGCCGTAACCTCCTCTCCAGTACCTTGGAGTAGACCTTACCGGGGAGGCTGAGGAGTGTGATCCCACGATAATTGGAACACACCCTCCGGTCCCCCTTCTTGTAGAGAGGGACCACCACCCCGGTCTGCCACTCCATTGGCACTGCCCCCGATCGCCACGCGATGTTGCAGAGACGTGTCAGCCAAGACAGTCCTACAACATCCAGAGACTTTAGATAGTCAGGGCGGATCTCATCCACACCCGGAGCCTTGCCACCATGGAGGCTACCAACCACCTTGGTGACCTCAGCCAGGGAGATGGATGTACCCGCCCCAACATCCTCAGCCTCTGCCTCTGTAACGGAGGACGTGACGGGGGGATTGAGGAGAACCTCAAAGTATTCCTTCCACCGCCCGACAATATCCCCAGTCGAGGTCAGCAGCTCTCCACACGCACCGTACATGGTGCTGGCAAAGAACTGCTTCCCCCTCCTGAGGCGTCGGATGGTTTGCCAGAATCTCTTCGAGGCCGACCGATAGTCATGCTCCATGGACTCTCCGAACTCCTCCCAGTCCCGGGTTTTTGCCTCTGCAACGGCCCGGGCCGCGGCACGCTTGGCCTGCCGGTACTGGACAGCTGCCTCAGGAGTCCCCCGAACCATCATGGCTCGATAGGACTCCTTCTTCAGCCTGACAGCATCCCTTACTGCCGGTGTCCACCACCGGGTTCGGGGGTTGCCGCCGGGACCAGCACCAGAGACCTTGCGACCACAGCTACGAGCCGCCGCATCGGCGATTGAGGCAGAGAACATGGTCCACTCGGACTCCATGTCCCCCTCCTCCGCCGGGACCTGGGAGAAACTCTCCCGGAGGTGTGAGTTGAAAGTCCGTCTGACAGGGGGCTCAGCGAGACGTTCCCAGCAGACCCTCACTATACGCTTGGGTCTGCCAGGTCTGACCGGCTTCTTCCCCTGCCAGCGGATCCAACTCACGACCAGGTGATGATCGGTTGACAGCTCCGCCCCTCTCTTTACCCGAGTGTCCGAGACACGCGGTCGAAGGTCAGATGATACGACTACAAAGTCGATCATCGACCTCCGGCCTAGGGTGTCCTGGTGCCACGTGCACTGGTGGACACCCTTGTGCTCGAACATGGAACAGGAGGGACTTTCAACTCGTGTTTATCATTGTAAATTTATGTTACAAAATTAGAATCATTGCATGAAAAAGCACGTACTCATTAGTGTACATTATGTTCTGTCACATTTGAAAGTGTAAAAACTGTTCTTAAATCCAGTTGTCCTGGTCTTAATGGGCATTACACACGCAGTGACCTCACAGATAGAGATGTAAACTGTATAGTCAATCTAACATGCTGGTTATGAAGTCTAACATGTGTTCTGTGAATGTAAAAACCTCTTTGTTCCAGTCTTTTTGGGCTCCTTTATTCACAGACCAACTCTGGCGGAGCTACAAGCAGGTCAGTCTGCAGAGGTGAACAGTTTCTCAATGAGGACACTGCTGAAGATCCCAGACACAGTCGTCCAGTCAGATGTTTGCTGAGTGCAGGGAGCGCTCCTTTCCTACGTCACTGCTACTATCTGTTCATGTGTAGAGTCATGATGTTACCTAATAGTATTGTACAGTCCCTGGTTTGCCCTTACATTAGCTCAGTCAGGGTCACTTCTAAACTTTGGAGTCACTGGCTTCTTTGTATGTGTGACTTGCTGTAAATATGTGATTATGTGTCTTTTTAACACAGCTTTTTTTTTTTTATTCTTTCATTCTTAGCTCTGGATTCTGTGCTTGCATGTAGGTCCTTAGTAAAGTCTAAATAAAATTGGACCCATGTTGCTGCTGAAAGGAAGTCTGAGGTGTAAGTTGTTCTGTAAAGGTACATTCAAATACACAACTTGTCATTTTACAGTCTTGTTTAGTTAAGAATGTCATTTCCTAATTCATAAATCTATTGATACATAATCCACTAACAGTATTTGTTTTAACGGGTTTTCCATTGCTATTCAACACAATTTAGAAAAAAAATGTACAGAATTGTGTCCAAGTGTGTTTTAATTTGGGAACAAACAAATCAAAAATATTTACACTGGAACAGACACACAGAAGATTTACATACATGATGAATTTAGTCTTTGGCCTTCATAATTTGCCAAAACACAACAAGCTGTGATTCCTGAGCCTCGGGAGACAGAATCCCTCTTGAATGTTGCAATAAAATTATTCCAGGAAAAAGAGATGGAGCAGCAATAGTTTTAAGGCGGCTGATATGTAAAAATATATATATATGTATGTATATATTGGGCAGGAACATGATCCATGTTTAATGAATACATTTACTCAGAATACCTTTCTCTGAGCCACTTCAAAAAGTTTGCTTTCGTGATTAACCACTGTATCAAAAAGAAGGGACATGACTCAGCTGATGACTTGACATTTGGACAAACCTAGTCGGTGTAACGTGGTTGATATTTCTGCATATGTTTGAATGTTTTAGAACCATTCTATCGCTGTATCTGCAAAGTCTTCCAACGCACCCATCATTTAGTTCATCTCCACCGCTACTCCACTGTTTACCTGCGGGGTGCGCACTTGCGAATCACTTCCGGGGGATTCTTGTGTTTCAAATGGAAATTGCAAAAAGTAATTTAGACGATCATTATTGGTTTACTGCATTTTCGTTTTAATTGGATCCACAGAAAACCAAAAACAAACCGATATTTCAATTTTGCATTAAATTCAAATATTGAGAATCAAAAACATCCCTCGTTATTTGTTTTTTCAATGTTGGTTTTATTTAGAAAATCAAAAGAACGAATGATACACGGATTTTGTATAATCTGTATGTGACTATTTTATCATCTGTATGTGACTGTTTTATCATCTGTAATTTTATGTAATTTTTGTACACAAAAAAGAGGTTCTCATTGACTTCCAGCCATTTTTTGATGACTTCACTGATTTTTAAGACTCACAGAATATTGTGTGCTATGAAAAATATGAAACCAGAGTCTGAAAGACAGGACTGTCTACTTTCAGCAGCAAAAAGAAGTTTGTTCTTAGTTTGTTTCGTTCTCCTGTGATCTCCAGTCGAAAAGAGAGTGTGACAAAAAGCACCAGTCTTAGACAAAAAAATTAGAAAATGAGGTTTTTGTGAAAACAGACGAACTGCAGAAAAGTGATTGTAAAACTATTTAGTTTAACTTTAGCATCTCCTCAAGCATGTCCAGGATCTTACATGTTAGAAAACAGCAACACGTTTTTAGAAAGTGTTTTTAATGTAAAATAATAAGTTTTATGGCACACACACATCCACAAAGTGTTGCTCAAAAATTTCAAAATGTACTCATCCAAAAAATGTCAAAATGTACATATTGAAAGTAGAGCCCATGACAAACTATGCCAGATAGAATGGCCAGTATTCATCCATTAGGTGGCACTATATTTATGTCAATAAGAGTAAATCAAAGAATAACAAAATTACAATGATAAACACTATACATGACAATAAATCAAAGTGAATACTTATACTTATAGTATAAGTGCAACAGAATACTGCTGTGTGTCTTTGTGTGTTTGGGCGTGCATGTATGTGCGTTTATGCACGCGTTTGTGTGTTTTTATGTGGTTACATCTACAGAGCGTCTGTTTAGTCCGGCGTGCGCTGTGACCATATCTGGACTTTGCTGCTGGCTCCTGCTGTGGACTCAGTGATAATTTTAGCAATAGTCCACTTTTCTGTGGCTTTTTTGAGGTGCTCCACTGGTCTGCTGTCCTGACCCTCCACATGGTCTGCTGCTAGGACCCTCCACATGGTCTCTGTCAGCTCTGGAGACAATTTACTGCTCAAACTGCCTCCAAATGTAGCCTGACCCTGACTATATTACTCCATGTCTGCTTCACCTCCGTCTCTCCTGCTCAGAGTGCTCAGAGTGCTCAGAGTGATCTTTGACCAAACCAGGGAGTTCTGCTACCACCTGCTGGCTTAATAAAATACTGTCTACAGCCAAACCCCAGACTATATGATACAGGGGACACAGACTGACAGGAAAAGATTGAAAAACAATGTTGTCCTCAAATGACATCCATGGCTGTCAATGAGTTAATCTCAATGGGACTTTCCTGGTAAAATTAAAAAAAAAATAAAAAAAAAATAAAAAACAATTTTCACAGATTCTTTGGCGTACCCCTAGAGGGCGCCCGCGTACCACTAGGGGGTACGCGTACCCCAGTTTGAGAAACCCTGCTAGCACTAAATAAATAAATAACATGCACAATATTCATATGTTGGTTGGGGGCTTTGGATGACTTTGGTCTGTAAAAATGCATTATATAAATAAACATTACTTACCACTACTTCTTATTATGCTAAAGTCAGAGATTTTGTACTAAATTTTTTCTTCATGATGCCAAAGCTAGAGACTTTATACTTGCTTCTTTTTTATGCTTTAGTTTTTATTTTATTTAGTATAGCGTTATGGTTCATTTAACTGAGGAGCAACGTACTGTGTGCTCCTCATTCCTACTGTTCCCTAACTTGTGATGCAACACTGAAATTTCCCCTCTGTGGGACAAATACAGTACATAATCTCTTAATCTTAGTCATTGGACTATATGTGAAAACTTTTAACCTGAATATATCGATGTAATAAATTCAAAGATTAATATAGCGTTCTATGTCTATCACACTTACTTGGCTTGATATATTTTTCTTTTAATGTGACACAATCGCACAATTGAAAAATCATCTGCTTGCTACTGTGATATATTATGCCAACACTTTGTCATAACGAAGCTTGTGTCATTTGTTATAGCAGCAGAGGAAAGCACAATAGTCTTATTAGTCTTAAATCAGGACTAATAATAAACAAGTTTTTACTCCACTTGTGAAGTAGGTGAATCCTCCAGCCGTGGTCGTCCTGACCCAAGAGCATCAACAACGATATAGATCAAGTGCAGAGGACACATTTTCCTCTGGGGGTAAATAATAAACACATTGACATTAATGCATTGGACCAGGCATGGGCCAACTTTTCCATTCTGAGGACCACATTGGAATATCAGCCTCATGATGTCGGGGGCTGGACCTAAAATGTTTTTTCTCAGGCTTCATTGACACATAAATACATTATGTTAAATAGCGCGACTGTGGCTCTAGAGCTCTTCACACAAACCTTATACTATATCTATATAAACCAAGGAGGGCTCAGGGGCCCGGTATGAAACGTCCAAAGGGCCCCTTCTTACCCATTTACTAGGGTTTGAGCAGTACTGCATTAGACTCACACTAGGCAACGTTGGTGAAGTATCTTACAGTCTTGCAAACAAACACAACAACAGTTTGGCACATTACCACTGTCTCACCGTGGCACCTGGTGTTCCCAGAAGTCTCCCATCACAGTACTAACCAGGCCCTGACCTGCTCAACATCGGAAGTATGACATGGATAGGTTTTCAAATGCAGGTGATGGACCAAGGTCAAGTCTAAAAGAGAACTATGGACCAGATAACTACAGAAGCAAACAAAAACGACGTCTATGGTGATATTAAAGGTGATGTACGGTGGGATTAGCTCAACATGGGTGGGGGGAGGCTGGAGACATGTAGGTGCATTAGCGCACATGGATTTAACACCAGGTGTGCTCTTGGATTCACTGGGCCAACTCAGAAATAATTGTATGCCCAATTATAGTCTCTTTGGACTGAATATTGGCTGTACAGACTGGGGAGCTGCAATAGAAATGTATGTCAAGGGAACTTTTGTGTTTGTCCTTTGTGTTTTTAAAGTGCCAGGCTTTTTTTTATTTTTATCCCAGGATCAAAAGGAGTTCTCAAGAAGCTTCTTTACTACAATTCAACTTCATGGATTTGACACCACTTTTACTATTCATGTCCAAAAAGCTATGATGAAACTCAATCTGTTGCTTTTCAAAGTGAATCAGCCAACTTAACAGCCAGCACAAATATAAATACAGACACAATTTTTCCACATAATTGCAGCCTGTAAACCCCTATACATTTTTAACAACCTCTTTATTGTGCTTACCGCGTTCAAAACTTTAGAAGAACTCGCTCACAAACCATTAGTGCACTCCATTGTGATCAAAGCCTCCTCCTATCTCGCATTAGAGAGCTGTTTTGCTTGTGCTGGCATGTGAGCAAAGTGATAAACGGCACAAACTAACTTCTTAAAGCGCTCTTGTTTATACCTGTCTTTGTCAAATGCTAATAATGTCTTTCTTGTTTGCCGCAGCCTTGTCTAATTTTATCAGAAAACTTCAGAGAAAGAAAGTTGCTAGGTTTTCTCTATCTCTCCGATGGAACACGCTGTAATGAAATGTCCTCTCCGCTGGCCGCCACTGTCCCCAGACCTTCTTTATCTTGATGGAGTCGGGTGAGTGATAGTGGGCTGAGCTATTTCAGGGCAAGATTACACTCTGGAGCCCACAAAATGACACCGCAACACCCCAATGTCACAACAAGGCAAATGCTCCACCACTCATAGCCAAGAGTTTCTGGAGAGCTACTGGGACTCCGGCTCTTTTGAATGGTTTGTGCGTGCAGAGGTTCTTGTAATGACTGTGTGTCTGGCGAAAGAGAAAATAATTAGTTGACAAAAAAATATAAGCTTGGAAATCCAATTATGAAGCTACAGCGGAAATTCAGACTGGAAAACAGCAAGTTCTAAGCTCACGGCGCTCAAAGTCCTCCCACAGTGGCTCACGGCAACAGCAACTTTCCTACTGTTCTATAACTTGTGATGCAACACTGAAATTTCGCCACTGTGAGATGAATAATCTCTTAATCATAATCTTAATCATCAGTCAATCACGCTCAGCCGCAGAGCCACACCCAGAATCTAACCTGGCACTAATCAAGCACTGCCCGTATCAAGCTCAATCCAAGCAGAAGCTTCATTCCCGCTGCAACCCTCCTCCTCCCCATCTCCGCCTCTTTCCAGGCCAGCTCTTTCATCCTTCTCCTCGCTCCCACCACCAGGCTCTAGGATCTCTTTCTCCTTCTGCAATCGTGCAGTGCTCTGGCAGGGTCCTCAGAGTCATGTGTGTAATTGTTGTAGTGGCGGTTTACTTGCCAACCAATAAAACATTCTAATATTACCCATGTTTTGTCTGTTTGTATCTCTCCCGATTGAAATGTTCTTGCCTCAGATTTTGCTTTTAACATTTCCAGTATTTCATAAAGACATCACATGTTCTGGAGGGCATGGTAACTACTGCATGCTGAATAAGTAAACATTTGAGTTTTTGTTTTTAGCTGCATTATCTGTAATTCTAAGCTCAATTTCAAAGAAAAAATCTTCTTTGCCAGTACATATCAACTATGGTCTAGTTATTTTCTGTGTGGTGGCCATTCAACAATAAGTTGCCAGAGGTATTTGTAATGACAATGGGCCTCATTCACGAATAACTTCGTAAGAAACTACTCAACTTTCTTCTCAAGTTGTCCTTAAGTAGATTTCTAAGAAGTCCCCACGTGGGATTCATCAACGCACTCGTAAGCCGCTGAATTGTTTGCAGCTGTTCTCTCAGATTGATGAATCCCATTTCCTCGTAAGTACAGCGCGCGTGCCAGGTGCTTCATTAGCATAGGTACTTAGCATAAGTAACCGCCCAATAATGCCCATATAAGGGACTGCAGGGCCGTGTGCAGACGGCTGAGGAAACAGCAACAGGCCTAAAGCAACAGGCCACGGAGCAAAAGAGTCACCCTTTTTTCTTCTTTTACCAGACTGAGATTAAAGTTATACAATGTTGACTTAAAAGTCGAAATATTATGATAATAAAGTCGAACTAGCAAAATTATGAGATTAATCTAAGAATATGATGAGATTAATCTCAAAATGTTATGAGCTTAATTTAAAAATATATTATGTATTATTTTAAAGATGAATCTCAAAATGTTTTGAGATTAATCTCAAAATATTTTGGACCCTGGGAGGAGATCCAGCGCGGACCAGCGCTGAGACCAATGCAGACCCGAGGAGAGACTGGAGTGACCAGCACACAGAAACCAGCGCGGACCTATAGGAGAGACCGCATAGACTCGAGTGACCTGACTGGAGAGACCGGTGCGCAGAGACCAGCGCGGACCGAAGATAGACCGCATAGACCAGACTTGAGAGACCAGCGCGGACCCGTATGGATCCAGGAGCATGCAGCACGGACCCGTATGGAGAGAGACCAGTGCAGACCCGTATATGGGAGAGACCAGTGCAGACCCGTCTAGATCCATGGGAGAGACCAGTGCAGACCAGTATAGATCCATGGGAGAGACCAGTGCAGACCCGTATATGGGAGAGACCAGTGCAGACCCGTATAGATCCATAGGAGAGACCAGCGCAGAGACTCAGCGCGGACCCAGTAACCTCCTGCAGCAGCAGTATATATGCCGTTGTTCTGTGGCCCGTGGATAAAGAAATGCCCCCTATAAATAGGAAGGGGTCACTAATACACGGCAAGATTTCCAATGTATTTGATAAAGCGTTGGCACATTTAATTTCAAAATGAATTAAAAAGTAGGCCAGATCTGCAGTGAAAAAGGCGGTATATAAATAAAGATTACTAATAAAGATTACTACAAATAAATAAATACATACATCGATATGACGGACATATCACTGGAATGTTGTATTTTTATTCAACTTCACCAAAGAGGACAACCCCGGCGTGTGAACATGTCGGCACTGAATGCGTACGAGTGCTCCTGAGGACTCGTAGGATTTGTACTTGCCCAAGAGAAATTCTGGTTACGAGAAAAATTCGTGAATGCCACTTTCTTCGTAAAAACCGCGTAAGTAGGATTTACGTACAAATCTGTTCCTAAGAACCGTTCGTGAATGAGGCCCAATGTCTCTTGCAAAAGAAGAAAAAAATAGTTGAGAGTTGAACAAAAATACACTTGGAATTAGAACTGCTGAACACTCAGGCAGATTTGCATATAGCATTTCCAGCATACCAGGTGACATTGCAACATTCCAAAGAACCTTAAGTTTGACATTGTGGTGTAGGGCACGGTCGCTATGTACCTGTGAAAAGTTCAGTCTTTTGTTCTCTGTAAATCCTGAGTCAATACACAAAAATTCTGTCAAGCTTTTCTCAGACAGAGTGAGCTTTAATTGTTGTGGCAATTTTCCTCTCACTCCACACAGTGATGGATGTGGGTTCATCACACGTCAGACCTGTTGTACCTGTTGTCAGTTAACCGGAACACCTGGAAGAAACCTACTCAGACACAGGAAAACATGCAAATTCCACACAGATATAACCAACTAAAAAAGAAAATTCTCGGGTGCTACCTATTACACCAATATGGACTGGTCATGTGTGCGTGGTTCTTCCTCCAAACAGCTCCAAGTAATTACTTGACTCAATCTCTTTATTATTTTTCTAGTTTTTAGTCTGAAAAAAAGGTCACTGCGCTAAATGCCACATGAAGTTGTAATTCATCCAAATAGTCAGCATGGGTTTTCTACATCAATATGACTCCAAACATGACATGAATACAATACAATCAGATGCCATCCATCCATCCATTTTCTGCCCTTTAATCCATTTCTGGGTCAGGGGGGTGGCAGTCAGAGATGCCACCCAAGTCTCATAGCACCAGCCCCTCACTGACCCTCTGCAGGTGGTGAGTCCACAGGAGGACGGCTGGTCTCTGAGTGTGAGCATAGCCTTGATCTTTCAGTGGGGGCTATCTGGGGACATCTGGGGCTATCTGGGGACAATCAGATGCACCCAGCCCTAATTAATTGCTGCAAATTCAGAAGTTTGTTCAATATGAGTTCTTAATTACATTTCTCTAGTTTGTCCATCTCAAAATGATAATTGCTGCACCTTGACATATTTCAACATCGCCTGATCCAGCTTTTTAATTGCTTTTTTTGTGCTCGAGGGATTGTGGGACTCATTTGCGCAAACAAAACAAAAAGTAACTGACCAAAATGCACAAAATTAAGCGGGGTCTTTTGAAATGCTTCTTAATTAATTGCTACTATACACTGGAACAATTTAATTTGATTTTTTTTCTGCATAATGAAGCAGATGAGACTGAATTGTATCCGTTTGGAATCCGTGCTGAATAATAAAAAGCGGACAAGCACAAAATGCAGTCGCAGAATTTCATTATGACTTACGGCTTATTTTGTCAACAGAAGTCTCATTCTCCATTTATGTTCGTATTCAGGTATGTGCTTTTCAAGCGTCTCCGGCGTCAGTGCCTTTGTGCTGCTCCCATGCGTATCTAATGGCATCATGAAAGTCAAGAAAAGGACGATAGGGGGCGATGGTGAGTCCGCTTTCAATGCAGAAAAAAAAACCTATCCACAGCAAACATGGCGTTCCCCCCATGGAAGGTAGCTCGACACAATATTAGATTTGTTTAGTTTTCACGTTGTTTTCAAAATCTTGTTAGACATCTAACCAGAAGAGTAATAGCTCAAGCATAGCATAATATTTGTGCATATATGTGGGACTGAAAGCTGCGATCGCTAGTATATACATAAACTATTATATTACATTAAAATGCTAACATGCTTTTCCAGGTGACCGTTCAAGAGTAAGTAAGTAAGTACTTTATTTATGTAGTGCATTTTTACAGACCTAGGTCACCCAAAGAGCTTTACAATATTCAGAGTACAGATATTGTTCCATTCTCTCCACACGGTGATGACAGAAGCGAGACGGCGAAAAAACTGGAGCATTAAAAGCCCCAGCCAACACCATCCATTCACTCACTCATTACATTCATACCTATTGTACATGTTTTTAGTGGTAGGGGAAACCGGAGCACCCGGAGGAAACCTACCCAGACACAGGGGAGAACATGCAACCTCCACCCAGAAAGGACCTGTTCCGACCGGGATTTGAACCCACAACCTTCTTGCAGAGAAGCGAGAGTGCTGTCCACTCAGCTCTGATAAAAACTAAAACTGTCTCTTGAGCCAAGTCACGAGTAGCTACCGCACTGTACCTCCAACGTTGACTCCACAACCTTCTTTGACATGCCTCCAACAACGGACATATTTTCAAACTTGTTGGTCTGGTTCACTGTAACTGGACCAATTCTGCTTCACTTCAGGCAGAAATACTTTATTTATGGATTTTACAACCACAAAACAAGTCAAGATGAATCAATACATTCCTTTAAGTCAGTTCACATCTTTTGAAACACATTTATGAAGCCTTATTTCCCCAAGTGAACCAGAAACGGTCCAGTTTAAGTGAACCAGATCAACAAGTGTGAACCACTCTAAGTATATGCATCTTTTTGGGGATACTTGAAAAACAATAGACAATCCAAATTAGATTTACAAGCTCTTTTCTTAACTTTTCAACCCTATTGTGCTCAGAGTTTCTTTTTCTTTGGCAATTTCCACAATCATGCTATTCTCACAGGCAATTGCCGACACTTGCTAGATAATGACATACAATTCATGCAACTACCAAATCCATGCAAAACCAATCTGAGACAAAATAACCTAATGACATTTTAAGATCGCTGCAGCATTTTCTCCATCTTTCTGGATATACCTTCATGCCTGCCGTCTGATTGCCTTGTAATGAGGCTCAGGAATACTTTCACACTCCTCCGTTTCCTGGAATTAAGGGTGATCCGGTGCAGCGCCTCTGCTAATACCAGCAATCTACATTACCAGTGGTGACATTTGATGCGACCTGTTTGTTTTGGACTCTGCATTCTCGTTGAAGGTCATTCTGAAATGACTTTAAAGCATGAAAATGGCCCTGTTCGCTGCGTACCTAAACAGAGGACCAGACATTCACAAGTGCACTTGGAATAAGCACTCGTTTTTTAAATGGGGCCTCGAAGTATGAGTCTGACTTTGATCAACTTTTCAATGGCAAAGTTGTTACATGGCTCACACATATCCACGGCTGAAGGCCAATCCACGTGAGGATATTCAAAGTTGTTCTGCTTTGTTTTCTTCCGGTCAAATCCTGATTCCCACTTCTCCTGCAAATTGGGACAGCAGATGAGTCAAAAGTTATTTCACAAGGTCCACCTCAGGCATCTCCCAAAATCCCTGGAACTGGAGGTCTTTGCCAGAAATTTGGATAAAAACAACTTTGCACCATTGTACTGGTGATCTTGTCCTTCAGTGTTGTTTTGCCACACGGCACGGCGGAAAGGAGGTCCTGGATTAAATCTTTGTGTGGAGTTTTCATGTTTTTCTTGTGTTTGCAGAGATAGAAATCACACCTCACCTCATTCCACAAGGTGCCAACTTACTATTTGTATTAGCATACACGACACAGGCTCTTCACAGAATCCTTTACAGACGACAAAGCAGTTTCCAATCCACAGATCAGAGGTTTTTTTACAAGCTTGAACTACAAACATTTTACACAAATCAAGCGTATATGCACAAAGGGCACGCAGATGCTCTTTGACGCACTATCCTTATTCCTCTTGTATTCCAGGTCGCCTTTATCAAACACTGGGAGGCGTCATGGTACAGCCACTTGGTTATGCCTTTATAACCATACTCACATCTTTTTCCTCCTTGATGAGCTGGGACCAAAAACTCTCCCTTTGGTCCCAGACATAAACAACAGGGCTGCAGTGTGAGAACGCCTGATGCTGTTCAGACTCAACACGAGAAGGACGGTTTCATAAGGACGGTTTCATAAGCAGAGTATTCAAAAAGAAATGTTAATGATTATTTTTTGAAGTAATATAAGTTGTACATGATTGTTAGGGTCATGCTCCCCTTTAAACATGTGACAGGAACTAACAGTAATAATACATATTTATTCGTATAGCCCTTTTCAACTACATTGCACTGCGCTCGCAAAACGGCAAACGTCTGGTGGTCCCTAAGGTTTCAAAAAGCACTATCGGTGGCAGAGCATTTAGCTACCAAGCGCCTTTACTGTGGAGTCAGCTTCCTACGCACATTAAGGAAGCAGACACTTTCTCTACATTTAAGGCCAGGCTTAACCCTTTAGGCGCACCAGTTTTTTCAAGAAAATATACAATTTTGATTTCAAGATTTCAAAAGGCTATAACTTTAAAATGGTTTGAGATAAAGGCATACTGTAAATTAGAAATATCTTCAGTCTGAACCAAACTTTGGGATGGAAGTTGATTCGTCATCTAATTTGCATATTCTGACGTCATCAAGGTGGCGGCCATTTTGGAAAATGTTAATTATTGTATAAAGACTTCAAAAAGCTGTAGCTTGGGAGTTATTTGAGCTCAGGGAATACTATAAACAGTACATGTGAAATATATCTTTAGTATGAAATGAATTTGGGATAGAAATAAATTCCCTGATCCAGATTATACATAATGTTTTAGCACTGGTTCACAGCCATATGGAATTTTATTATTTTCAAAGACCTTCAGTGATCAAGACTGAACTCTTTATAGTTTACAGTCATGAAATCTGGAGATTGGTTTCAATATTTCCCTTTCAAAGAAGTAGTGGGCATACTATTTTTCTCAGTGGAAATGAGGCTCCCACATTTTTAGATACAGCCTGTTTAAGTGAGCAATGTTGCTTACTTTGGCGCTTAAAGGGTTAAAACACTCTTTTTCAACTTAGCATTTGGTTAGGTTGTTGTCCGATCAGGTTTTGTCTGGTCTTGGAGTTTTTCCTTGCCGATGCAGGAGGGTCTGTTGGGCAGTAGAAGGACTGTGGTGATGATCCAGGACACTTTAACATTCCACAACATGTATGGACATTTTTCAACATGTGTTCTATATTCTTTATGGTATTAACTGTTGATTCTCTGATCTGAGTTGGTGATGTCAATGATGTTGTCTTCTGTTGTGATTTAGGGCTATACAGGAATAAATTGTATTGTATTGTGTTGTTATAAAGCGCTGTAAAGTCAGCATATCAAACGAAGTACAGAAAAAAAATACAAAGACAATGTGGAAAAGTAAAATACAACATATAGAGTTTCATGCACAGTTATGGGAAAGCAATGAAAGCAGGATTTAAGAAGTGACTTAAGAAGGTAAGGATGAAGCTATAATCTTATCCCCTAAAACTGTTTTATTTTGAATTAATTTAAATAAATGATAATACTAACAATAAGTAATAAAGCATTAATTAGTGACAGAGGGCTTTCTATCTCCTCGATAGAAATATAACATGTTTTATCTTAGAGGATAAAGACAGAATGTTCTGTTCTTTCTGTTGGGACATACAAACAAATCAGTCAGGTCCCCCAGCTTTAAGTCTTACCATATAGATTATAATAATTTGATATTTTCTGTCTGTTGTAAATGTTCTGCGCTGGCACTACTGCAGCGTTCACAGTCTAGTCCCTGTGCGGCTGCCTCTGCCTTTAAGCTACTATTAGCACGCACATCTCCGTTTAGCTTCCATGACCTTTTGCATCACTCCAAATCACTGCTGTAACCTTGGCTAACGGATGCTAACATTCTAATAGGATCAGTGTTGTGTGCCGAATCCTTATTTAAGTGATTTAGGGCTGTATTTGAAAAACGCCGTGGTTAGTCTTTCTGTGATTTTCTCTCCTCTTGCTCACACTCTGAAATTATGCTTTCTGCAGCGGAGATGATTAATGGGAGCTCTAATAGTTTTTTGGCTGCGAGTCCAGGAGGCTCGTCTGTGGCCGCTGCTCAGCATTTTAAAAAGTTACGTTTGAATCGGCCTATCAAATAATGTAATATACGAGCGAAGATCCAAGAAGTGTGAATAAGAAGTGTGCGGAAAGGCTTTTAAAGTTAATTTGATTCATCAAGCTGCATGGATAAGTGGATGTAAAGCTGAAGCAAGAATCAGCTTTGGAAGAGATTTGTTTTTTTTGTCTCAGCACTTGTTAAATATTGTGCAAATTAACATAAGGATAGAATAGGGTATTTGAAAAACAGCTTTTCCTTTTGCACAGTTTTCTCACAAAAGAAGAAGAAAAAAGTCCTTTATTCGTCCCACTATGGGGAGATTTCAGTTTGATGCATACACATACACATGATATACACATACACATTAAGGCAAGCAGAGAACATCACTTCCGCGCTCCTTATAGGCAAAGTGGGTTAGGTGTCTTCCCCAAGGACACAACGACAGAAGACATGAGTGAAGTAGGTGAAGAAGGTCTCGTAGTGGGCTCGAACCCACAACTTTTGGGCTCAAAGGCCAATGCTCTACCAACTGAGCCACTGTCGCCCGTTATGAACATTATGACCACTTTGACAATATTGTTCTAGAGATATAGTGAGCAGTATTGATATAGTGAGTAGTATTAACCAGGTTAAAGACAGTTCTGTTTAGCTGTGCATACAACTGAGGGATTTTATATTTTTGCTTTCTTTTTAATGTTCTGTGATTATTTATGATTTTAATGCTTTCTTATTTTGTTCAGCACTTTGAATTGCCTTGTGTATGAGTTGTGCTATATAAATAAACTTGCCTTGCATTGCCTATTAGTGATATTAGTGATAATAGTATATGTATATAAAAATGTATATGTATACTGTGTGTCATTTCCATTGTGCTTTGTGCCCATTACAAAAAGTAATTAAATATTATGTTAAGATAGATAGATAGACTGCAGAAAACACATCCATCCACACAAAGTAGTCTTCAAATGCAACAGCACTTATAGTCACAGGTCAAGATGCCAGTTTATGAACTGTTAGTAAAAACAAAATAGTTGATAACTCTTGAAATTCAATATACTTTATTTTTGGGGCACACCGGGAAGCATGGATGTGTGCTGCGCCATCAGCTCTGGAGATTAACAGCTGATAGAGCTGTGTCCGAATCTGTTCCAGGGGTCGCTTTAGCAAAATATAGACCACACTTTTTACCCAACACTTGAAAAATGTTGCAGTGTGTAGTCATCCTTTGTGTGTCCGCCTTCTGACTCACAACATCAAACACAATACATAGCCGTAGATCCATTTCCAATCGTTTAATGTTCAAAAACAAATAGTTTGCGCGGTCAAAAACCTTGTCGGTCACCCTCATTACACAAGTTCCCTGCACTTGTCACATCTATTTACATGGTAACTTTGTCCCGCCCTCTTTAGCTCTACAAGTAATATTAAGACATGAACTTTAACATTATAGTAGGTAAACAATTAGGATGTTTTTGCATTATGATTTTAAATTGTGGACCTCATTTTAGACTTTTTAGACGTCTTAAGAGGAACTAAATTATGGCTCTAATATCCAGAAAGTACTGTAATCGTGCAGCCCCAAGTGAGATATTAATACTCAAGAGCTGCTGCTTCAACAACACATCTATATGGGATAAAAAAAAAACAATGTCTGGTTTCCATGCTGGCCCATTAGTAGCTTTTATACATAACCACAGAACTTGATCCACCTCGGATTAGTTCCAGCCCTTACTCCAGCGTCTGCACGGTTAACCTAACATCCATATCTGCTTCCATGCATTTCTCTTGTTCCATACATCGTTGCACATCCGTCTTGTACAAAACCGCTCGGTCTCGCACCAACGTCTATTTGAATATTTCATTGA
Source organism: Knipowitschia caucasica (assembly GCA_964034765.1). Taxonomy (NCBI): domain Eukaryota; kingdom Metazoa; phylum Chordata; class Actinopteri; order Gobiiformes; family Gobiidae; genus Knipowitschia; species Knipowitschia caucasica. Next base: position 24,023,011 of record OZ035841.1, read on the forward strand.
AGACAGATGGAATCCTAATCTTAGCTCGGAGCCGCAGCGTTTTGTCACCGATCCATTTCACAGTCTCCTTCTTCTACTCCTCCTCCGTGTCTGCGCTCCCTCTGGCCCCGTTGCCCATTTCTCCATCACTCCTGAGTTCCATGTCACTAGAAGGCGCATACATTTTTCACCCTCGCCCACAGAAATGACAGAGCAGAGCAGTAATTAATTTGAATACCTGAGCACGATATAAACGTTTGATTAACTCACTTATTAACCGCGTAACAAATGGTGTTTACGATGCTTTGGAGAAAACAGACAGAGCGGGTGGGACTGTGAACTTCCCGTAATGCAGGATCTTTATGAATCCAGACTAATCCATGACTCTTTTGACCACCGTGGGAAAGCAATGTTCCAGCTTCTTCCCTGCATGACATCTCACCACGCCATACAGCTAGTTTCAGGTACAAAAGTTTCAGGTATACCATATATGGACTTCCAGGCGGACCTATTCAGTCATAATTCTGTATGTGTGTGTGTGTGTGTGTGTGTGTACTTAATATGGTTTGGGGTTGGTCTGTTGGGTTGAGGGTTCATGGGCATGTGATCTTCGTTTTAACCAATGTTTAAAGCCCTTTGACTTGCATGTTCTGTATGTATAAATGCAAGTTGATTTATTGATTAATAATTCAGCCAATGAAATGGGAGGGGACCTATACCATCTGAATAGAAATCCAATTGTCTAGTTTTTTTCAGACAGATAACCTGGTAGAGAAGCCAAATAGCTCATCACAGAAAAAAAGGGATGTCGACTTTTGGTTTTATCTTTAGATTGTGTCCCATATAAATATTCTGGTCAAGTGCAACTGGGCTCTTCCGTCCACACATTTCTGCAGATTGAAAACTAACCCATTCAGGACTTGACCTACATTTACCGTAGAAAGAATTAAGAACAGAGTGGGTCGCCCAGATTAGGGGCAGAGATATATTCATTTGTTTAGGGCAGTATCAGGATATTACCGGCCCCATCATAGTTTATGTGCTGAATTTCCATTTCTTAAGAGCAAATAGCAAACATATAACTCTATAGTCTCACTCTATATCCCGTCAGAATGAAAAAGCCGCGGATGATAAAGAGAATATCTGACTGTCTGTGTGATAATTTCTCATCATGACTTGGCCTTGGAGCAGAACCACCAGTTCTTTTTTCCAGCCTCATTCACATTTGCATGTGTTAAACAAGTGTCTCACCCACAATCCTTTGCTACATTATGCCAAGTCCTTTATGAATAATGAATGTGGGAGGCCTCAGACAAGTTAGGCAGGCGTTATACATCTAAGGGAAAGGAAAACCGATTACTACAATACACGCACACTCTGACAATTGCCAAGAGTGTTTCTCCAATGGACAAAAAAAACATATTTATGGAGTTAAAGTTTTGGTTAATGGACCCATATTACAACAAGGGTTTTGCTCGGAGGCAGAGTGAATTATTAAAAGAAGCTCGGACTGGACCCTCACCCAAACACAAGCTGGGGTACCTTTTCATGAATAATACATGTGAATTGTTAATTTGCGAAAACAGATAGAGGCCAATATAGAGATATTTGAAAGGCTTGACAATTCTGTTTACAGTCTATTTAAATCTATTTTAGTGTCATACAAATACATTTTCACATCCTCTTGAGAAAATCCTTCCCAATGTATTGCCAATACCAAAACATGTAGACGATTGTAACTAGAGGAAAACAACTTTTTGACCCCTCATGTGATTTGTTCCATCAGAAAAAGTCCACAACATTCTGTATTGTATATTTTTACATAGTTCATGTAAAAGAAAGTCACAATTTGATGCTTTGGGCTCAGATGTGGATGTTTTTCTCTTTTTATTTCTAAAACTGGTCTAACAATGTGGCAGAGACCAATCATATACATGTATGTCAAAAACTGAGCATGTCAAAAACTAGATGGTTTTTGTACATAGTTTTATTTTTTGGAAATCCGGTTTGAATTCCACATTTCTACTTTTGAATCGCCAAAAACATTCCATTAGACTGTATGGAGGGAAGCTGTCCCTGGGGTCGACATGAGAAGCAGAAAAAAGATACTCTGGTCTAATAAAAAAAAAAAAAAACTGCTTTTATTAAATTAGACAGACTCCTGACCCGGTGAATATGACATGATTCTGAAGAAAGCATGTTAAGTAAACAGTGTGCTGATTGAAAAATAAACCTGGGGTATGAATGTAGCTGGTTAGATGTGTCTGTGGGAAATTCAATGTGCAGAAGGCAAATTTATTTATAAAGCACCATTCACACAGAAGCAACCCAGGGAGCTTAACGAGGACAATAAACATGAGAATTAAACTAATATATTAAAAACATACACATACACACATAAACATGCATAGTACATTAGCGGTATAAAAAGGGACACGGCAATCCTATTTTGTCATATTTTTCCATTTTGATATCATAATTGAATGACAGAAAAGGATACAATAAGAGAAATAACCTCCATGGATCCAGTGGGGCTGTTGTTTTAAACTTGAAGCTACCAACCAGATGCACATTTGCTAATACTGTAAAATCCCATTATTCCGTCAGCAGAGACATGCTACAATTTCCAGATGATTGAAATTGTGATGACTGCTGCAATAACCAAAGCCTCTTGATATTACCCACACTCTCTCAAACTACTTTTTGGTTCAGAACATCAAAGTTTCCCCATGCATCGGTTGTGATCAGGCACTAACCCGAAACTGATAAGACTTTGTTTATCTGCGTCTCTAATGGCTCACCTCCCTGATGAGGACTTTCGCAAACAATTCATTAACGCCAGCGAGTTTACCGCAGCAATTACAGCTCGTGTGAATAAAAACCACTGGCCAGGTTTTTTGTTTGGAAATTGACGGATGGACCCAATCTTCTCACGTCGAGCGTCGATCTCACCAACTCGGTACAAATTTAATGTCTCTGTCTCTATTTCCTTTTTACAATTTCACAAAAATCAATGAACGCTATAATGTGGCAGAGACTGACAATATACATGTAAGTGAAAAGTAGATACCACTAAAAACAAATACAGTAAAAGTTTGTTTTATTTCTGTACTTTTAATCTTGTTTTATGCATGTACTTGTTTGGCACACACTAGGGATTTGTATTCCAAAGTGGTTTTACTGCAAATGGCAAATAACATGAATCGGAAACAAAACTATTTTAGGAGCAGGGGACTAGCCAGATGGTTTTTGTGCATACTTATATTTTTTTGTGGTTTGAAAGTTAGGAGTTCTAGTGTGAATTCCACATTTCTACTTTTGAATCACCTAACAATATTCCATTAAACTGTATGGGAGAAAACTGTTCCTATAGGGTCAAATGAGAGGCAGATAAAAAACCAAACACATTTGTATTAGTTATTAATTATGGATCTCTTAAAACACTTTTCAAGCAATTATGTTAAAGCTGGACTCATCATCAACACAGGATGTGAAAGTCAGTGATTTTCCACTTGATGTTTTGGTTATCTGAAGGTTGAAGCTAACATAACTTTTGGCGCCGTCGCACATGCTAGGAGGCGGACCTTAAAGCTGTGTTGTGCTAACTCAGCTGTTTGTGCTAACGGACCTGTAGATTTATCACGCAAATGGGGGCCAGTGGTGCGCTGTGATTGGTCACAATCAGAGACCCGAAACACATTCTCTTCCTTGTTTCATCAAAACTCGATCAAAACTCGCCAGCACAAATCTGCGCTACTTTTTCTTCAAAAGGCCGTATATTCCAATGCACTACATGGACATGGATAACGTTTTCGTAATTAATACAAAAATAAAGTCAGTTAGTGCAGCTTTAAATCACATGCCCACTGCAAAACTTTGATTGTGTCTCTTTACCAAAAATAAAAAGTCTTCTGCTGTGACACACTCCCATACCTTCACATTTGTTGTCATTTTCTTCAAAACTTCCATGGCTGATTTCCAGGTGAAGCTAAGTGCGTGTCTGTGCGCTTTTGCCTTGTAAGATCTGGTTAATTGCTGCCTTCCCTGCTGTTTCAAAAAGTTGTGACTAGCTCACCCCAAGCTGTCACTCGGCTTCTATTATTTACCAGTTCAAATGTGAGAAAATGTTCATAACGACATTAATGACTGTGTGAGCGTGGTGGCAGAGGAGAACGGCGAGAAAGAGAGAGAAAAGGCAGGACTAATTAAAGGTACAGTCTTACCGAGCCATTACCAGGGTTTTAGTGCAGATATAGCAATGTACAGCCGACGTCGCCGTCTTCTTTTAATTATCTGTGGTTGGAAAAAAGTTTGTGCAGAGATAACAGACAATTAATGTCAGGGTTTGCGGCGGTGACTGCACAGAGGCATAATGTAAAGGAGATGTTATTCCAGGCCATGTACAATGAGAAGGAATGGCTTGGCTCAAAAGTTGTGGCAGAGAAATTGCAGAGTAAACAGTAATGTGAGTGCAGTTTTAGTGGTAATGAGCAAAGTTGTTCAAATGAAGGATTTTAAAATATGCTGTTCAGGGATTTTCTATTTACGATTGGGTAAAGGATGCACACTGTACAGTCAGAAGGTTGCAGGTTAGATTCCAGTGTATTTTTGTTTGTCTATATCTTTGTATTGTCTTTTATGTGGACCTTGACTCTGGAATAAAGATTTACTACTATTCCATTACTATTCCATTTCTGTGTGGAGTATGCATGTTTTTTTCCTTTTGTTTGGACAAATTTCCTCCTGTTGCTCCGGTTTCCCCCATCGCCCAAAAGTGTACAACATAACACCAACATGTTACGAACAGAGATTCTGCAATCTGCAAATTTCTGGTTGGATAAAGGTCAATAAATAAGATTAAAACATTATTTGGAGATGTGCCCCTACAGGAACTGCACTGTAGTCCTGGCAGTTAAAGCCTCTGCATACAGGGACACAAAAATATACTTTTATCTTAATCTAAAAGTAAAGGATTAGGATTATGATGATTGCTGATCGGATGGAGATCATTGAGTTCTCACTCAATTAAATTAAATCCACAATTTTTTTTAATTAATAAAATCGGTTTTTGATTGAAGTATTTAAAATATATCAAAAAAGACACTGAGATCTTTCAATATCCACGATCTGTCATTCCATAAGTCTACGTTAAGTCTCAGTATAATATTAATTTACAGTGATACAAAAAGAATACAAAGCAACATTAGATATTAGGAGGTTATAAATGACTGATCATAGTTCTGCCGTTGCCACTGCATTTTTTCATGCTCATCATCTGGATGGCCTGGTTTGTGGCAGAACCTTCAGGATGTTGCGGCCAAAGAGGACGCACCTTGTCTCTCCATGACTTTGATGCTTCACAATCCAACAAATTTAGTAAACATGTATACTTATTTCTCTATTTGTTGTAAATGTAATTGTTTGGAAATGTAGCAATGTTGTTTTTGGTCAGAATATTACATCTGTGAAATTGTCCTCAAGAATTTTTCAACTCGAGTAATCTTACTGTATTCTCCTCAATAAAACAAAAAGTCTTGTGAGTGTCCGTGTTGCGACTCAGTGCAGTAAAAAGGATGTAAAAACAAATAATAATCAAGTAACTATGATTTTCAAATAAGGTAAAAAAAAACATCTGTTTGTCTTATTATTCCAAACTTCCAAAAATTAATAAATTCTCCATTAGAAAAACAGTCCTTGCCACGGGCTCGGTGCACACGGATCGACCCACCTTGAAAGTGATGATTACTTTGCTCCCAAAAATAATATTTTTTTGGTCACGGTGCCGGCGTGATCCTCGGTCACATTAAGATGTAATTAGGCATTAATCCACTTCTAATCACACTACAAATTGTACGGCTGCGTTACTTGTTGTTTCCTCCGTCTTAGCAGGAGGCAAACTTTTAATTAGGGAGGGTTAGTGAGGTTTAAAAACACGCCACAGCAGGTTGTTTTCATCAGCGGCACGTCCCCCTAATACACTTAAATGGAGTTTATACCAGCCGCAGATACTGTCTGAACATTTCTGAATTTTCCAGTTCAGAAATGTCTTTTATTTTTTTTTTACTTGAACTTTTAAGTAGTAACTGTAAACAGACAACAATCTACATACTATCAGATTCAGTCCTTGGCAAGTGACTTCAAGTGAATTCATTTTCATTCATTCATTTATTGATTCATTTCGAGCAGATCACATGCAAAAAATAATAACAAATGTATCAGCTGTACATAAGAAGAAGAAAACTTATCAAATCCCTCCCCTATTGTCCATTGTTACGTTACAATATTTAACTGAACTTCCACTTCATTTCTATGAAAAAACACACACAAAAAAACACAAAATAAGGAACATATTCTCAGTGCAACAAAATTCATCCAATTTTCTTAACTTAAAGACTTTCGTTTGTAAACTACTTTCACTTTAGAACACAAAACTAATGTCAATATCATTTTCGATTTCAGTCAAATATAGCTTATAGGATAGACAACATGCAAATGATACAGCAGTTTAGACATTTTCAGCAAGTTTACATACCAGCAATGGTAAGGACAGCGGTACCAACAACAGTAACACAAGAGATGGAGCAGAAACAACATACAACAAAACAAAATAAAACGTAAAAAATAAAGGATATAGGAATACAAAACAGAAGGGGTCTGATAAACTATGCAAATATAGTTTAACATATCCATATCCATAATTGTAATACATAATATCAATATGAACATGAAAATAATACAGTAAAAAAATAATAATAATAATAATAATTTGAGCACAAGAAATAGTGGTTACGGCACGGTCGGCACTAGATCATACAGAATCGGGACGGAAGCGGAAGTAACAATCCTTCTTTGGAATTAGTTTTAGACAAATAAGTCCTTAAGTGGTGACTGGTTGAGTTTTAGGTGTCTGAGTAAGACGGGGTTAGGGTTAAGGGTGGGTTGGGGTTACGGCTGGTTAGGTTTAGGCAAGGATCGATCATAGTTTAGGTAGTTGGTTATATTTACTTCTGCTTCCATCTCAATTCCGTGTATGATCCTTATTATTGTAGATCCATGGTATGATCTAGTGCCGACCGTTATAGCATCGGCATACAAACAAGATGGCCGCCGATCTTCAGCGAATGTAGGTTGCAGTTGTGTGCTCGGGAAACACCGTCAAACTTGTTATGTGTCACTAGCTTACATTTAGCAATAGCAATTACAGGATACAAGAATTTATTTGCCAATTGCAGTAAAACCACATAGGAAAAGTTGTGCAAGACTACCCCGGTGTACACCAGACAGAGAAGATAGGTGTAAGATTTTTTACACAAACTCTTGCCACGGTGCCATTTTAGGGCTGTCTTTGTCAATCATATGGATAATCAATTTGTTGACCGATTTATTATTTCAATTAATCAATTTGTTTGGATCCTAAAAGTAAATATGGAATTTTCTACATTTGTTAAAGCTCAAGTGTTGTCCATGGAGACCTCAAGTATTGACCTTAATTCAAGGTAAATAATCACAGTTCCACTGAGGTTGCTGAATCTCTTTCTCAGGGGAGTCCTGGCCACAGACAGGGAGTGGGTACAGGGAGGGTAAAAAAATTACTTTATTTTCAAATGTAGCTGTTACAATCTCTAGATAGATGCCAGTTGAAATATATATCCTTTTTTTCTTACCCAGTGCACTTGAATGCCTTTCCCAATCTGCTCCCATCACAGAGTCACACGTCTGTTACTAAAATCAAGACGCATTATTCACAGCTCTCATTTACATGCATTTGGAAAAACCTGTCAATACTGCATAGATTGTGATTTCCTGTGACTGCACCTGTCGACCTGTGGCCCTGCAGCTCCTGCCGTGTGCTTTCTCTATGGACAAGTACAACGTGTTTCATTTACACCTTTAAATTAAACGTGCAGTTCCTCGTCGCTGTTGTGAAGACGCGAGAACCGCATGCAGAACAAGTAGGACTGGGTTTCAACGCGTAGATACTGATTCACATTGGTCCAAGTTCATTTATATTTACAACAACCCTGACCCTAGCCTGGCCTTAGCCATCCGTACACGCCGCTCAATCATCATTTCACTGCATGTAACGTCTGGGTCTGTTCCCTGGGTTAGCGTTTACAATTGGTTGAGTTTCGACCCACCAACCAGCGTGCGCAGAAGGCGGGTATTGTAGTTAGTTGTGGGTGACGTCAAGAGTTTGCGTCGAACGGGAAGGTTGTAGTTTGGCATTGGCAAAAAATGCGATAGTAAAGTAATCCGGTCTGGTTCTATCAAGAAATTGAAGCTGGAGCAATAGGATTGTTAGCAAATGTAATCGCTAGAAACAATTGTGGCGCTACTCCCCACGGGCTCTGTTTGCGGCAAAGGAGATGGCTAGGCTAAATGCTAACGACTCACTTGGGCGCACTACATACGTCACAGTAAACTCAGATCCAATCGTTTCAATCTGCAAAAGGAGTTAACCCCTCCTATCTGTAAACGGAGCTCAATGGAGCACCTCCAGACCTTAGTACGAAATGAAATTTGTACTATGGTGTGGTACGACCAGGCTACCCTAACCCTAACCCTTCTCAATTATTATGATTTATGAATCTTAGGTAAATTTTTTTGCAAATTATCATTTAGTAATAACAACAATCTAGTTGTCCTTAACCCTTTGGCACCATAGTAGCAGAATTTCTACACAAGCTTCGGAATTCAAGGCACTTTCTATACAAAGACTTGGCTTCACACATTACATACGTCTCCCTACATTTTTCCTATATCTTGATTTCTTTAATAATGTATTTCCATTATTGAATAAAGTAGTCCACTCTTTTGTATTCTTACAGGGTGTGCGTCACATTTTGTCTATCCTTATAAAAACACTGGTGCCTAAGGGGTAAAAATATTTGGCATAAAAGATGTAAAAGAAGATGTTTAATGATACTATACAGTTACAGGATACACACAGAGAGAAGAATAATAAACAAGGACACACGGTAGAGAGAGGCTCAGACTCTCACGCCGTACGCGCCACATATGCACGCACACATGTACACGCACACACACACACACATTTTCCCCCCCTCCATTGACACGTAACATCCACACGCATCATCTCTCCCCTCTGTTACCGCCTGCTAGTTGCACACTGGTGCGGGTCAGAACTACATTGGAGCTTATATTTACACACACATACATACATGTATTGTACACACACACATACATATACACACACACAGACAAATACACACATACATACATGTATTGTACACACACACATACATATACACACACACAGACAAATACACACATACATACATGTATTGTACACACACACATACCGGTCTGTCGCGCTCCTCTGTGTCACGGAGCCCAAAGCATTCTTGCAAATACACGGCTCCAGTCAAACCACATGGACCATGTTTGTGCTGCTGGTCCTTGGCATCAGCTCCACACACATGGACCATGTTTGTGCTGCTGGTCCTTGGCATCAGCTCCACACTGATCACTTTTAAACTTTAGCGGAGACCTGCGAGACGCGGCTCGTCACTCGCTGCCCTGACCATGTGGACGAGCTGTCTTTTGCTTAAAAATGCTTTAAGCCGCAGCACAGAAGAATGGGAAGATTAAAACAGCAGTTCTCTGTGCGCAAAGGTGCTGAAGCTGCTGCGGGTTTTGGTGCCGCTGTCTCGGCTCTGATCCCGTAGAACGCTCAGCTGCACTTATGAAAAGTACGCGGCTCGAAATGGCTGTCATTTCAAAGAACGTGGACTATTTTAAACTACGCGGTTAACCGGTTTCAACCGGTTAATGAGGCTCCGTGGTCGGTCATGAAAATTCATAGTTTTTTACATCCCTAGTCTGAACACAGTGCATCCCAACAGTTAGCTTATTGATGTTATTGGATGCTTAATGTATTTGGGGGTAGTGCTTTTGCTAAGACTTTGTAAACTTACTTCCAATGTTTGATTGTGGTTTTGTAGTAGAAGTACGTGTTGTGTTGTGTTGCGTGTGTGTGTCTTGTATGAGTGACATGATTAGGGTTAGGGTGAGATATTTATAGGCCGAGATCCCCCTTCCATCTATTTAAGGAACTTGAAAATATTTGTATTCTCACTTTTGTATGTACCATTTTTGCCTACGGCTCTGGTCTCAATGGGAAATTATTTACAAAAGTGTTTGAACAAAACAGGAGCACAGAACCAACTCTCTGCTGACTGAGGCTATGGTTGTATTGAGCCTGGAATGTAGCCACTCAACAAATACTGTATGGATATGTTAAAAAGCTAAATAAGAAAGTCATAAGTCTCAGATTCAGATTTATTTATTTGCCATTTTCAGTAAAACCCCATTGGAAAACATCCGCATAAGTCCCCAGTGTGCCCCAGACAAGTACATAAATAAAACAAGGTTTAAAGTACTTCTTCCCACTTCATGTCAGGTCTTTGAAGAGGAAAAGGAAGAAGAGGAAAATGTATATCTATGTATTTATGTCAAACAACTGAATCCTGTATGAACCTAAAAAAAGAAAAAGAAAAAAAAGAAAGTGATGCATGAAAGTTTACCTGCCCGTGAATCTCAATTAGGACACTGGGTCACATTAGGTGCAAGGTTCAAAGACGGACCGGGCGGATGAGTGGATAGCACTCTCGCCTCTCTGCAAGAAGATCCTGGGTTTGAATCCCGGTCGGAACAAGGTCTTTCTGTATGGAGTTTGCATATTCTCCCCGTGCCTGCGTAGGTTTCTTCCGTAACCCACTAAAAACTTGCTCACTAGGTTAAATTCTCCAGCTCTGGTAGTCTGGACCAAGCCTTCTGGAGATTTCTATATTCTCAGCTATGACTTGTCTTTTTTTTGTCATATTTTTTAAAACAAATTGCAAAGTGTGAAAAAACTAGTCACATTTCAACAACATTATCTCTTTAATAAATGTTGTCAGCGCTAGTTCAAACTACAGGTTATCTGACATCAGCACACACAGACAATTTACAGACATTTTCAGCCTGGGTCTCGGCAGATGTAAAGCAAAAGACCAAGAGTGAACAAAGGAGCTCTGGTCTTATACCAGACTAACCGAAAGCAGATGTCTCCGGCGGGACTTAGTCATGACTGGGGGATGGGAGAATGCTGCTGATGTCCTATCACCTAAGTAGGTTAACCCAAAGCTGTCTAAACTTGAATATATTCTAATTCACTTTAATGAAAACCCAACAATAATTCCACTAACATAAAGGGAATCTAAATCTATGCATATTGCTTTTGATGATGTGAGACGAAACCGCAAACCTGGAAGAGTGTCCATTAAGTCTGCTTTTTGATGCAGCTCAGTAAGTCCTTTTCATGTTAAAAATCCAAAGTGCAGAATTGAAATCCACCGCGTTTACTGCTTTCATCGCATGTAAAAAGACAGCGCTCAAGGTTTGCATGTTTGCCTCCCGGCGCCGCGGCGTCTGCCTTCAACATCTCGTCTCGTGTACAAAACCTAATATTTGCAAGCAACCAAATGTTTAGAGCCGCTATCAAGGTTGCCACGATTCTCTCCCTCTGTTTGAAAAGGTTAGACCTGGGATAAAATTTTACTAAGGAGAGGTGTGTGTGTGTGTATGTGTGTGTGTGTGTGTGTGAGATGGAGGGAGTGTGTGTGTATGTGCGTGTGCGTGTGAGAGAGTGTGTCTATGTGTGGGTGAGAGACAGAGAAAGAGAGAGAGGGATTGTATGATGAGTGCGTTTTTTTGTGTGAAAGTGTGTATGTGTGCGTGATGGGGAGAGTGCGTGTGCGTGTGAGAGAGTGTGTCTGTGTGTGAGAGAGTGAAAAGATGTGTGTGTGATGGAGAGAGTGTGTGTGTGTGAGGTGGAGAGAGAGAGGGGGGGGGGGGAGTGTATGAGGAGTGTGTGAAAGTGTGTGTGTGTATGATGGAGAGAGTGTGTGTGTGAGAGAGAGAGGGTCCTCTTTAGTTTAGCATATGGCTAGGACGGTAAGACTCAGGGAAGACTAAACTCCTCAGACTGTCAGTCAAGCTGCATAGGGAGTCAGTTTGCTGGGAGAAGTATGGTAACTTGAGCACTATCCTCTCCTCCTTCCTACTTTACCTGTTTAGCATTATTAGGATTTTGACTGTAGTTTGTTCATTGCTATTCACCCGTTGTCCCATTGTCTGTTTCATGGTACGATGACGGGATCTCTGAGCCTGGCCTCTTCCATCTACACCTGCGGACTGCCCCGCCCGACCCGCCTGGGAGTGCTTCAGTCCTGCACCGGACCTGTCCACGTTCAGCGGCCACTGGTCCACGTTCTGTAGCTAGCTTAGGTCCTAGATCATTAGCCTGTCCGTCCGGAGGAGCGGATCCCTTTCTCATATGGGTCTCCCTCCCTGTGGGTTTCCCTAGTTCTCCCCAAGGTTTCTCACTTTTTCCCACTGGGTTTTTTAAGAGTTTTTCCTTGTCGATGCAGTTAGTGTCCGACAGAAAGGATTGGTGATGATCAGGACACTTCAGCATTCTACAACATGTATGGACATTTTCTTCTGTGTGTGCTTTATATTCTTCATGTGTTTTAACTGTTGATTCTCTGACCTGTGTTGGTGATTTCAATGGTTTTGTTAAGTCCTCTGAGATGACTTCTGTTGACCTAGGGCTATACAAGAATAAATTGTATTGTATTGTATTGTGTTGTAATGAGTGTTCATAGACCAAATTTAAGTCAATATAAAATCAAGAATAACGTAATTCTACTATTGCATTTTTATCCTACTAAGTAATAATGTAAATATATTTCTAACTTACCCAGCACTACTCCGGAGCTATTGACCAGATGCATCAACGTCATCCAGTCACGTGATTGTGAATGAGCTTACGGCGGAAGTATTGGAAACTAGCATTGCTGCGAGAGCAAAACGAACTACAACTCTTAAAAACGGAGCTTCCTCTCCTAAATCGAGAAGTGGCTGCTTCAAGCACATGTTCGATTACGTTATAGGTGGACTAGGACATCAAGTCAGGGCTCACAAAGAGTGGTGTTTGGAGAAGTTAAGGATTGCCTAACCGGATGTTGACCCGTACCTTCTCCCCCCAGTCAATTTTATCGATTAAATAAAATGTCTATTTTTGCCCAAATTCACCCTACATGATCTTAATCATTATCGTTAACAATGCATCCCCTTACACTGGAGCAGATTTATATGTACATTTTGCTGGTAGCATTAGCAATAGTCCACTTTTCTGTGGCTTTTCTGTCTACAGCTAAACATGATACGTACTGACGGAGAGGAAAATAGTGAAACACGCAATTGACTTAAAAGATAAAAATGTCAATGTTGCAGCACACATACAGGAAAGTAGTAAGAGACACGTTTGACGTGTGTCATTGTCCTCCACATTAATGGAAATAAAATAAATACAAACTTGTGATTGCTTTATCTTGTAAAAAGTGTTCGCTGCATATTAGGGAGTACTTGGATGGGTCAGTCTATGGTCCCAGTCCTTTTGGTTGATTGCCGCCATCGTCGTCTTCTGTCTTCATGACGAGCAGGTATCAGATGAAAAAGCTTATGTCCTTCCCTGTTAGTATAATCAACCGCACTGCAAAATGTCACAGTTTTGGCTGTAATGCGCTGAAACCAGTGGGGGAGGGTCCCAGCTCAAAAGTGGCCAAAATGACGTGCGCTGACATGCTTGCAATACCACCCCGGGCCGATGGGGGTGGACCCAGAAGTAGAATTAGCCAACGCTAACATAAAGCATTGGCAGACCTCTCAAAAACGTCTTTACAGGATGGACCAAAAGTTGTCTCTTGGCCCAAAGCTCCGTTCCACATGTGTGTCGATGCTGAGGGGGGTGAATTTTTTGGACCACTCTAGTTTACTTGCTGTGAATTTTTTAAGTCTCTCGTTCAAATGAATGGAGCTGCGCCGGCTGACGCATGCGCAGATGCGTTTTTTCACAATTTTCTTGTGGACGGGACCACTCGCGGCCATTTTGGATTGCTTCAGTAGAGCACATTTTTTGGCCCATTAGTTAGAACGGCAGAGATAGGTGTGACTCTGTCCATTAATACATACAGTCTATGGCTGAAACAGGTTGTTTTGATCAGGTGTCCGTAGGCTCAGTTAGACTTCTGCCGTCTGTCATGGAGAGTGGGCGTGGCCGGGACGCCACATGCAAGGGGTCAATAGGTTGGAGATACCAGGATCAAATTCTTGTCTGAATCTTCTAAATGGCCGTGCTCTCGCCCTTCCTTTCTTAATAGATGTTTGGTGAAATATAAAACTAATCACTTGAGCAATAAGGAGACTGCGATGCACAAAGGCACAGGACTAAGTAGAGCTCAATGGTTGTGTCTGTCGGAGGCACAAGGAGATTGAAAACGCTGCCAGAGCTCTTAGCAAACTGTTCTTAAGGCTCTTGAAACTAAAAGCATTGAACAATGGGCATATTCTTCTCCACTAATTCATGTTTTACCTCCAAAAGTAAGCTTAAGTTGTGTTTTGTGCTATTGCTGGACGTCCTTCATCTTCATAATTGGAACAGTCTCTTTGGGAACGGACTAATTTCAGCTTTAAATATCGTCCAGATGGTTACGCTTGAAACATTTCTATTCAAAACCACAAAGAATAACGGAAAATATGTTTGATAGACAATATTCAGAGTGGCTTCGCGGAGGAGAGAGCTGTGAAATAAAGCCATTGTTAATACAAGCGAGAAGTGAACACAGGCTTTCTGTAAATGCAACACAATTGATTGGATTGACCGTTTCTCTCCGTCTCATCAACATCACTCGCTGTTCTCTATTCCATGGAGTTATCCCTGCATAAAAAATAAGGACGTAACAATTCACTCAAGCCTTTTCTAAATGAATATTCTTTTTATAACCACAATATGTTTCTTGTCCCTTATTCTTGTCTCTAAGTATCTTCACACGACTGTAATTACAATGGCACAATGCTGGCTTATTTGTGTCATAGTGAGGGGGGACAGTAGCTCAGTTGGTAGAGCATTGGCCTTTAGGCCTGAAGGTTGTGGGTTCAATTCCCACTTCGACACCTTCTCCACCGACTCCCACTGATGTCTGCTGTCATTGTGTCCTTGGGCAAGACACTTAACCCCACTTTGCCCAAAAAAGCCCCTGTTGAAAGATCAAGGCTATGCTTTCAGAGCAGCCGTCCTCCTGTGGACTCACCACCTGCAGAGGGTCAGTGAGGGGCTGGTGCTATGAGACTTGGGTGCATCTCTGATTGCCACCCCCTGACCCAGAAATGGATTGATAGTATCAGTAACTACTAACACTGTTAAAAATGATGAAAAAACAAGTCAAAAATAGCTTGAATCAAACTCATTCTGTTCAGGGGCCAAATTTAGAAACACAAGTGCTGGTTGGGGCCAGAATTTTATAAGTGATATAGAAGTTTTTTTGTTTTGTTCAAATAGTTTTTGTCTTTTAAGGGCTGAGTGGATAGCACTCTCGCTTCTCAGCAAGAAGTCCTGGGTTCGTATCCTGGTCGGAACAGGGCCTTTCTGAGTGGAGTTTGCATGTTCTTCCCATGTCTGCGTAGGTTTCCTCCAGGTATTCTGGTTTCCCCTACCACAAAAAACATGTACAATAGGTCTGGCATGCGCCTCCTGTGCTGGCCCACAATTGTAAAACCGCTTTGTGTGACTGGTTTCAAGAAGAAAAAAAGTAACTCTAATTACACTTAGTTTGTTTTGTTTTCTTGGGAAATTAAGCTTTAAAGTTTTAAGTATAACATGCCATAGTCTTAAGTTACTGTAATAACGATCATTGAAAATAATTTTAGGGGCCACTAAAAAAAGGTCTTGCCGGCCGGATTTGGCCCACGGGCCTGAGTTTGACATGCCTGCTGTAATGCAAGTGGACTTATGAATGTTTTTTGTGATTATGGAACAGTTTTTTGTATTATTAAGCAATACAACAACAACATCTCACAATGGCCTCCTTCCATGGGTCAGATCTGTGGACTTGGGCCAGTCCGATTCACTTGACGGACAGAATGAAGGCAATTGGACTATGATAAAATCTCACTCTTTTCATTTCCTCAAGTCGTGTTTTTCCCTCCAGAATTGTGCCATCCCGAGTCAACCTCTGATGCCTCTATCAACGATATGCAACAAATAAAAATTGACTGACACCAAATTATTTCCCGGCTGATAGATGTTACACTAGCTTTGTCAGCGTTGTCACCTCGCCATTGGATCTTCCCTGGTTTCGAATAATTGAAAGCATAAGAGAGTTTTCACAAATCTTGGTGGGGAAAAAAAGTGTGTTTCTGTCTTGTACGCGATGGAAATAATGACATTGGTCTGTCTGCCATGCGAGCTCAACCAAACAAGTAAACAAAATATAAAAATGCAAGAAAATGAAGTAAAAATAGTGGCTTTATAGTGAGGACACTGACAAGACAAACAAAGTGGACGTGCTTGTGCCCACTAGAGACTTCTGAGATCACCAATAAGGAAGAAAAATGAAAAATAAACAAGTATAATATTGCAGAAGGACAGATGCGTGGTGAGATGTTGACTATTTTCTGTGATATTGCCCTGATTCCCTATAGTCCACAGCCACAATGCTTGTTTTGATGAAAGAATGTTCTGCTTTTCCAAGGACGACCCATGTGCATCCAAAGCATCATATGAGTGGCTATTAAAATAAAAAATAATATGGTTTTGACCCTCTTTTGGAGAAAGTCTTTTAAAATGTACATTCTACTAAACATGACAGGAGTAATAAACAATATATATGTACGGTGCAGACTTGGCCGGGGCTCAACAGTGATACACACTGTACACAGATATGGTACATATGGTACTGTGAGAGGAGCTGGGACCTGGACACATGACATTTACAAAGTGCTACTTCAGTGACTTTCAACTAAAATGCTACATTTTCAACATTATAAACCATGAAAAACAGGTCTAGTTTAAAAACTCTCTCATTGTTGTCTTAATGTTGGGCCTAATTCATCAAGATGATGGAGATGAACTTTATAGATATGAGGTATAAATGTTATTGATCCTTTGCAGGAAATGATGCCGTTGCCAAGCTCTGAGCAGCCGGATGCGGCATACTGTAGGTAAAAAAAAGGCCCAATTCAAGATCACACTCACCTCACAGATGTTTACATCAGTGCAGTTAATAGCCTTCATGTTTTCTTATTGACTTTAAAGGTTAGAGGTTAGTTGCGTTTGCAACACCCTGCCCTCATCAAACTGACAATGTTCATTACCCACTCCTGCCTTTTTGAATTTGCCTGTATTTCTGCTTTCACACAAACATTTGCCTCCATAAAGAAGCAACACTGTCCTGTCTTCTCAGCTGTGCACAGACTGTGTGTGTGGCTTCATTAGACATGTATCCAATCAGCCGGCTCCTCCGCATGTGTACTCGGGGCCTGAGCACAACTGTCACTCACTCGGGCCGAGTTCATTATGGAACGCTGAGCGCCTCAGACAACTCCCCGTGGGCCCGACCTGTGTGCACAAGCGCAGGTGATGTGACCCTCTGGAGAGGATCAACAAAGATACTGTGTCGTGGGGAAATGAGCGGAAACACCCCTGAGATACATACAAAGAGCTGGAGAATGAGGAGAGAGAGGGGGAGACAGCAGGAGGATGAGACAGAGAGGGGGCAGCAGGAGGAGGGGAGATAGAGGGGGAGACAGCACAGAGACAGCAGGAGGAGGGAGTCACAGCTGCAGATCCTCATGTAATGACAAAGTTTACATTTGTTATCAAAAAGTACATTATCCCAACCATAATACTGTACCTTTCCTGGAATCAAACACAAAGTGAAAAAGTTCAAGATACAGTATGTAGTTCTAGAACTTTACTCTTTCATCTAAATATGTCGACCATTATACTTATATATATTATAAAATAGGTAAACATAATTGTATTTAAATGTAGATATGATTCTCAGTCAAGTCAGGTCAAAATTCAATGACCAAAAAACCTTGAATCAATGTCTGGAACCAAACTGCAGGCTGGGCCTTACAGTTTTCTTACTTTTACCATACAATAGAGACTATGAATTCACAAAACAACAGTAACATGTACTCGGAGAGCACATACCCCCGCCAACACCACAGATAATCTCAGAACTTTTATGAGATCCTTCTACAATCACATCCAATCTACACTTCACTTTGGAAAGACCCAAGAGGAAAATGCAGTTAGAAGTTTATTGATTGAGCATGTTTGGCGCCCTAGGCCCGGGAGAGATGCTGATGAGTGCGGCGCTTGCTCGCGCGCATAATCCCCCCCGGGGCCTAAGCACTGGTGGCGGTAGAGGCAGTAGGCAAGCACGCTTCGAAGAAGAAGGAGGAGGTGGGGCGGCGGAGGCTTTGCTGGCTTCGGAAGGCCGGGAAGTGGGCGTCTCCGGCTTTTAACTTGCTGTCCTGGTGGTTATTGGTGGATTACTGTAGATGTGGGCGTTTTGCTGGTGTAATGAGTTGAGGATGAGCAGGCTTGTAGATCTGGCAGCAGCGGCCGGGTCTACCATAGTGAACTTTCGCGAAGAGCTTCATAACACTTTTCATCGCAATCTGTTGAATAGTTTTCGCACAATCTTTAATACTTAAAGGACAACTAACCACCAAAACAGCTTTTTTTAACTCATAAACTGCATAAATATGTTTCTTACAGTAGGTCCCATTTTGTTTTGTCGCCTTTCACGCGTGAATAGCACGAGACTCACGTGTGAAACACGCGTCTTTTATTTTTTTTTCCCCCAGTGATGCTGCAATGACCCAAAAAACCACCAGGTGGCACTTGTGAGCAGTGCCACCTTGAGCTTTATGACACCCAGTCATAAAGCTCAAGTCTTTGGCACAGGAGGACCTGGGGCCGTATTCCTAAAGATTCTGAGAGTCCTCTCAGAGAGCTCCTATCTTAACCTAAAAACTCCTAGCTAGGAGTCTTAGCTTAAAAGTTATTCCAGAACACTCTTAGAGAACTCTGAGCAAGGAATTGACAACAACTCTTATCTTAGTGAGGAGGCGTGGCCGACCCCGTTGCTAGGTATGAGTCATCATTTCAGACGCTGTGATTGGTTGATCCTAAAAGTTAGAGAAACCATATTTTTGATAATGGGCAAAATAAGGATCCTCTAATGGACAAACTCAATCATAGAATCTAATCTTAGGAATACTGTGTCATTGTAAATAATCAGAAAAGGTAGAAAGTCAGATGTATTTACTAATATTGTCAAACTTACTGTTGTAAGTTTAACTTTTACACCACATCATTAGAGCTTGCTCAGCACCAATTTATCACACATATTTAACAAACGTATATAACATGAGCACTTATATATATATATATATATATATATATATATATATATATATGATGATTATGATAACATTAGGATTAGTAAAGGCTGTGATACTGAAAGACGTAAAAGGAATTAAGGAAAAAATATGAATATAAGCATTTTATACATACACAAATCAAGTGCATGTTATTGTGAATGTTACTGTTGCATGACTGTAAATACACCATGGAATAAACTAAGCTGTAGCAACCACACCATTTAAGTTAATTTAGAATGATAAATAGAGGGTGGGAGTTTAAAAGTATTAACTTCTTCACACTCCTTTTTGAACTGGATTGCTGTTAATAAAACAAAACTGTATATTTGTACATGATGACTTTTACATGATTGACTTTTAAACATGATTCCTGCAGGATCCAATCTGCAGCGTTTTACTGATTCACTGTCATCCAGTGTATAGAATATTTCTCCTGCCTCTACCGTCCACCATTCTGTCCTCTTAGGGAACTTTTAAGTTGCTAAAAGTCCTCCTCTCAACTCTTAAGGGATCTCACCATAGGAGCACTCTTAAGAGCTAGGATTCTTTAGGAATAGTTTTTTTCTTAACTAGGAGCTACTCCTCACTTTTAGGGGAAATTCTAAGAGTTGGTCAAGATTCTAAGAAAATTCTTAGAATTTGGCCACTAGGAGCAACTTTTAGCACTAAGAATCTTTAGGAATACGGCCCCTGGGTTTGAGTACAAGTTAAAGACTTTTGATACAACTCCACAATCAGCACCAAGTTATGAAGATAAAATTATTCCACTTTTGTACTGGCTTTTTATCTTTGCAGGGTTAGGAATAAGTGAAGTGTAAACAATCAGCATTAGAATAAAAGTATAGAGTAATAAAAGTGAAATTAGCTTCTAAATTGAGACTCAGCTCGTTTTTGTCTGTGTTTTGACTGAATCTGCTGAGTTCTTGTGTGTCCAATAGTGTTTGTTTGTTTTTATTTTTGTTTGTTTTTTTTTGTTTATTTATTTACTTTATTATTTTTTATTTTTTTCCCAGTCTAGAGGACAAAATCCACTGATATTGATTTGATGATTATGAGTTTAATGCATACATTTTCTTTGTTTTTTAATAATTTTGTAAAGTTTTTTTTTTTTAGAATTTTGTTTTTCTTTTTCCACTTTATTGATTGATCAAATTGAGTGATCACATGTGATTATGTGATCAAAGGGGAGGGTGTTAGTATTAGATAGCAATATGGCCTACGTGCAGGACTGTACAAGGACTCTGAAGATGACTCCATGTTATGACTATGATGTGACTGTCTCTTTGTGACACGTATGTCTTTCGATGTGTGACGTGACAATGACTATATAAACTGTGTACTGCCTTTATTCTGTCTGAGAGAAAGAAACAATTGAAACAACTGGAACTTGAGAGAAACTTAAATAAACTTCCAGAGTTTGGCGCACCACGATCCGTCTCTGTCTGCTTCATCCCTGACAGGACAGATAGATTTCAGATAGAAATTGCTACTAGAAAGGCGCTCTTAGACGCTGCTGTTGAAGCGAGGGCTGACGCAGCCTCATGCCGCTCCCGATCTCGGCGGAGTTTTTGAAGTGTACAGTAACTCTACCGAATGCAATTACTCAAACACAAGTATTCTAACAATTTGAAAGTTATACCAGTTATACCACTTACTTTGAAATAGCATTCAGTAGCGACACTTTTAAACATAAAACACATTCTCACGATATTGCTAATACAAATTTATGATGGGGGGAAAACTTTCTTTCTCCGTGTTTTACAAATATAATGGAGTTGGCTGATGAATGTCTGCTTAGTTTGTGAACTGTATTGAACTAGATTGACCAGGGCTCGAGTCTACAGGAATGTCGAAAATCCAGTTCATCTTCACATATGCAAAACATCTTCAGATAGCCTATCACTCAGGCGAGCAAAAACAAGGCACATTTTCTCCAGTGTTAAATAAAAAATACTTAGTAATTAGGCCAACACATTTAAAATAGTTGCTAGACTGTAGTAAACTGTTGTAAACTTCACAATCTGCACCAACCAAACTGCAGGAAAAAAATGCAACTTTATTCAGTAACGGAGTAATCTGATTCATATACTCCCCCCGCTAATAAAATTTGAAGATTGGCTGGGGCTCGAACCCCGATAATCCAAGCGAAAGTCTTGGACAATCCTGCTACGCCACACAGGCGCTGGAGAAAACATTGGATCTAATAGGAGAGAGGGCTGAGTGAATGAGCCGTGCGTATGTGCGGGACGCTTAAAATGCCTTATATGCAAGTTAATGCAAATGTTTGCCATATGATCTGCTACTCCTGTGCATTTTAGAATTCCTAATTAATGGTAGCTATATGTAACATGTGTAGTTTAAATTTTTGTAATTATACACAGCCTATATATTGCTAATCAAAGTAAAAGTATTCAGAATATAGTGTACACTCGTGTTTGTTTTGTTCCAATGTTTCACGTTCAATAACGCACTTGCTGCTGGCTATCCCATACTGTAGAAGAAGTCAGAAAGGAACTTTTGAGAAGAAGTGTTTTTATTAAAAAATAAGAAGTAAAAATAAGTAATAAAGTTAAATACAATTGTATTGTTACAGTACTTACAATACAGTGCAGTAAGTTTAGTACAGTGTTTTACAGAGTCAATCCTTTGACTTTAAACCGCGTTTTGATAGGCCCGAAGTGAGCAAAAAATCCTTTTGACAAGGAAAGAACATAACAAGCTGATAACGTTACGTAATTGCACACAAGCAACCAAAAGGTGTGCAACCAAAATTGCCTCAGACAAGAATCGAACCCAGATCCCCCGGATCCTAACCTGCAACTCAAACCATTCGGCCAACATAGTATCACTAGGCAAACAACGTTTGCACGCAGACTTATACCTGAGCGTTTAAGTCGCTGGAAGAGCTAAAGCGGACTTAACCTGCCACCTTGTGGCGATAAGATGTAATATGTTTCACGCAGCTGCGTGATTCATGAAAAGCGTGAGTGAAGACGATAAAACGAAATGGGACCTACTGTATATTGCTCTCTACTTGCCCTGGTCATTGTTTGACATTTTAGAACAAATTAGATAAAATCTCACTTTTGAGCCTAAAAGCGTCTGTGTGGCGCCCTCTCTACCTTTTTGGTGGCACTACATTTGAACTTTGGTCCTGGCCTCTCATTGGCTCTGGAGTACTGTGTGAGGTCAGTTGGTGTGTGTGATATGGTAAATCAGTGGCTTAGGTTCAGGTGTGTAGCTTTACAATTATCTTTGTGTGAAAAAAAGGGGGAATGAGACCTTTTGGTGTGTAAACTATTGCTTTAAGCAGCAATGACAACTGTCTGTTTTTTGTGTGTGTGACAAGTCAGCTGTCAATCACAGCCCAGACCACGCCCAACTCTAAGCCCCACTTCTTGTCCCCTGTTCCTCGGGCAACGCTCTTTTTAGAGAAAATTTTCAAATGTTCATGTGGGCGGAGTCAGGCTGGACACAGGTGTTTAGTCACATACTTGTAAAAGAGAATTAATTAAACTAAATCAATAGGTGTATCTGTAAACGAAGATACAAACTCAAAAATAGAATCTAAGCAGGTATATTCATGCAAAATAACACAAAAATAAATAAAAAAGTTATTCAACCTTTTATTCTGACACATAAAGAGTCCATATAACACAAAAACAGACAAAACACACACAAACATGCAATACGTTGTTAGTCGTCAGTCTGTTCTCTCGCCTGCAGCCGTCCTGAAGGTCAACAATGTGATCGTGTTCATTATTCAACGCTATCAAAGCTATCGCCGCGTGTTTATCCTGACTTAATAAAGCCGGCAAATGAGTAGTTGCAAAAATGTCGCTTTTAATGTGCGCAGCGTGCATATCCAATCTCCTCATCGCATCCGAGCTCCACGGTTGCCATGCGCGTAAACACCGGTTATGATGTGGCCATGGGAGAAACCTAACAATCTCTCCCCTTTAATGCGATTAACGTGTGAAATATTTATCGGAGGGAGCCTTAATAATAAATGTCGGTGTTAAAAATTAAATCAATTCAAATTATGGACATGCATTTTTAAAACGACATTATTAAGTGCACCAACAAGCCGTTCCAGGGGTGTAGCAGCACATATAAATAAACACACACACACACACACACATACAGTAGATAATGGTATATATAGTAAGAATGTATCACAAATGTTATGCAAAAGATACAAAATAAAAACAGAAAATAAGAGTAATACATATTTATAAATTTGCAAACATGGAATATTCTGGTCTGTGTGAATGCTAGTTCTTCCTGGCTAATGTGGTGTTTTTACACAGAGAATAATACAATTTTCAACACTCATATTCATAAAATTTGCCAAAAAGATATTAATGATGTTTGTATGTTCCTCAAAGCTGCCGTGCCCTCTGGTGTTTTTTACACATGATGCCGAATCAACTTGTTGGAGATTCAGACCACGCTGCAACATACTCCCTCACCCAAAAAACATGCTGGTGGCTCAAAAGAAAAACTGTCCCTCGGATCTGAGTGGAGTTTGCATGTTCTTCCTGTGTCTGCATAGGTTTCCACCAGTTGCTCCGGTTACCCCTAATGCCAAAAACATTCACAATGATAGTTCCTGTTGCTATTGCTGCGGATGTTTCATAAAACGAAGTCTAAAACAGGAAATGCACTGAAGGTCATGGTCAAAATAGACACAAACGGGAGCAGAATTGCAGAGACCGTATTTTTGGATCTTTCTATGTACAAAAACAGGCAGCAGTGAAATCTCGCTCACTTCCTATCCATTGTTGTTTATTGTGAGAGCTCCTGTAGATATGTGATATACAATTAATGCTTTGTTTATTTAATTTAGTTTTATTTCTATCATTTATTCTTTTGAGCAGACACACATTTCAATATATTCATCATATTTTTGCTTTGTTTACATACACAAAATTACTTGATGGCGCTCTGAATGCATGCATGCTATCCTATATATACAGTATATACACATTGGGTTATCTCCGGGATTTCTTTAGTCCCCCAGCAAACAGTTTAGGAGAATGGGAGTCAAAATCTGAAGAATTCTTGCAACTATTACTGTATACCCTAACTTGAGTCTTTCTTCAGATATCAAAGTTATTTTACTTTGATTGTTCCCTGTAAGTAAATATTACTCGATTATTGGACGTTTATTTAAATCTTGGCTATATCACTCTGGGTTTTCTTTGAATTGAGCTGTCTCTGTTCAAGAAAGCTGCACTTTTGATATTTTGAACATGTAGAGTGCTCAATATGGCAGGTATGTTCAGAGCAGGATGGCACGGTGGCTGAGTGGGTAGCACCCTCTCTTCTCAGCAAAAATGTTCCAAGTTTGAATCCCAGAGAAAGCAGGGCCTTTCTGATATATGTACGAGTTAAAATCAGTTTAACTTTTTCAATTGAGTTAATTGCAACGTCAAGTTAAGGATGTACTCGAGGAATTCAAGTTGAGTTAATGTGCAATTTATTTCCAAGGTTTTTTCGAGGACACTTTACTTGTCAGGGTTTACAGTGTGGGTTTGTGCTTCCATGGCATGTTATACCTCATTTTTATCATAGCTTACTTTCTCAGGATGCCACATCATTTATTTTGCTCTAAACAATTAACCCAAAACATTATAATTTTTCAAAAACCGTATCTGTAAACCAGTCTAAGATGCTCAGTCTTCTTTCCCTTTGGTCCAGTTTTGGTTCAATCCAACCAGAACTCAATTCGTTAAAGTGAAGTAGAGCAATGAGTGTGATGGTGCCTTGAATGTCTGAGCACTGTCCTTATTTAAATACATAAATACATAAATGTTTGACACTTATGTCTCAGATGTGGCTTGGTGAGCAAATCCATTCACCTCCAGATGATAAAATATTCAAATACTTTACACCTCTCAAATGAATTATAAATCGGGCTTGCGTTTTTTTCCCCTGGTGCCATACATCTAACAGCCCCAACAGAGCACTTTGACGATGAGGCGAAGGCAAGCGGCCCCCAACATCCACCCCCGCCCCCATTATGTCGTCGCACACCGCTCTATGTAAACTGATTGCTGACATGGGGCAAAAAAACAGCACCGAGGTCAATAATTGAAAAGAGTCCGGGGTAATTCTAATCCATTATGCTGTTATGTGCATAGCAAGTGTCAGAGGTGCGTCCGCCGGCAGATCCGTCATGTGATTCATAGCTGGATGGAGAATTAGCCGGGTGACACGCCATCATTTAGCGTGTTTTAAGGAACTCAGCAGGACTCTGGCGGGTTGATGGAGGAAGGGGGAGACGCATAAAGAATCGGAAATTATGGAAGGACTCGACACGGTGATCGGTCATATGTAAGGGCCTGACGTGGCTGTGGCTTAGTGTATGAATGTACGAAGGGGAAAATAAGTAAACGTTTAAAGCTACACAAAGGACTACAGGTACTTTTGAACCATTTTGGCAATAGCAGCTCTGACAAGTGTTCTATTGTGTTATTTTTATAGCACATACTTTTTAGAAATAGAAAAAAACATTGTACGGGGAACCTATACTATATACTGTCACCTAACTTAACTTCTAATATGTTTATAAAGAATTATTTTTGTAATAAAATCCATCCAACCATCCATTCCTTGCTCTAAAAACAGCTTGGTTTTCGCATTTATTTTTTGGCCTGCATTTTTAGATCAGCTTTTTCAGAATGACAATTTTGCGTTGATAAGACTTTGATAAGATTCTGTTGGGACCATAAACTAATGGACAGACCTTAATGTGTTCTTTCCATTCAACATTATGAACTTCCACTTATAGAGCTGTGAGTAGCCCCTGGAAGCGTCAGCAGGGGGAGCGCAAATCAAGAAACACAAATCTTTCAGTGATGTCACACGGCAGAAGCTACAGTCATGTGACCATGCAAGAATGTTGATGTATTTTTGTTAATATGAGGCAGCGGGGCATACAGCTATCATTTTTCCTGAATTGTATCGTATCATATAGAAATATATTACATTAAATTGAAAGCCTGTATCAAGATAATTATTGGATTGGATTGGAAAGAAAATAGCCCGATTTTTATCTGTTTTTCTCACTTAAAGCAATAGCCACAGATTCAGACCTGGAGTTCTCTTTGCCTTCCACCCTGACACGACGGGTCAAACGGGCCTATTCTCGCGCTCTTGTTCCTGACCCTTTCCTCTCAGCGCAGTCACACCGACTGTCTTCGTTCATGGTGGAGTAAACTATCCCATCGCTGCCAGGGCTCACCTCACAGCACAGGGGGGTCCTGGCTGTCGGAGGGCCTCAGGATCACAGACACTTCAGTTAGCGGCACAGTAGAGGAGGTGGGGCGGGCCGAGGGTCTGAGGTCAAGCGCTATGTAAAAATAGAAATCGGTCAGGAGACTGCGGTGCAAGCTTTCTTCTCTCTGTAATCGTTTTTTTTTGGCTTTTAATTATATTCATACTAAATATTGAGTGAAATTTATGACATTTATGGACATTTCTCATCTACCACTTATAGACCAATCATTCCTGCGTATGTGTTTATTATTATTGCATCTTCCTGTGATTGAACTGTTTGATTCTCTGATCAATGTTGCTGAATTGACACTTGGACAAGAGATTGAATTAGTATATAATCCATCATATTTTTTTCTGTTGACGATTGCCATTTTTCAAGTTGATTATGGGTCAATAAAAGGGTGTTTCAGATTGTTGCTCCAAGAAGAAATATGTCCAACCATCCATCCATTTTCTTCCCCTTCTCAGTGGCAGATATTTCAGTGGGAGCTTCAGGCAAAGTGGGGTTAAGTGTCTTGCCCAAGGACACAACAACAGCAGACATCAGTGGAAGTCGGTGGAGAAGGTCTTGTGGTGGGATCGAACCCATGACCTTCAGGCTATTAGAAATATACACTCTTAACGTAACTTAAAAATTCTTTAGTGTGGAAGGGACATGGCACTCTCCGGTCTTCATCAAGGTAAGACAACAAACCGACAACAAAACAAACAGAAGAGATGATTTCCACGTCCTTTTTTTCTCTCTCTCGCTCTTGGACAAACATAGTTACGTCTGTTAACTGTCTGGAAACACGCTGCTTGTTTAGTGAAAAAAACCCCATGGTCTACTTTCTGACAAACAGCCGACCCCGCGTCTGTGTGGGCTCGCATCCCACGGCAGCCGCACCTGCCGAGCTCCTTCACACTTTTACTTTCTCCCACTTCCTCCTCCACCACAACAGACGGCTTTGTGTGAATATTGTTGTCCTGAGCAGATGCCATCGAGAGCTGTAATACAAACAAACAGTTTACACTCGCAGGTGACGTGTTCGCAGCTTTGAATACAGCACATAATCTTCAAATTATTATGATAAACAGTCGTCAGATTGTGTGATATGTGATATTCTCCTGCAAATACTCAGGTTTTTTAGGAGTAACAGAATCCAAAAACCCAGTGTGTGTAAATAAATGGTGATCGGTTCATTGATGTATACCGTGCCTAGCAAATGTAAAAAAGCACCATATAAATTTGACCTTATTTTTTGTTTTTTTAATCATGTGTCCCCAGATAATATATATTTTTTGATGTTTATGTAGATTTTAATGTTTATGATTTATGCTTGATGTGATAGGGGTTGTGAGTCGCTTTGTTGGTCAATAAATCAAAGAAAAGTTGATTGATTGAGATAACAGGTTAACGTGTACAGATCTGGCCTTTTCTGAATGAAAGTGTAAACTGTAATTATTTTAAATTAAAAATACAAACGGATAAAATGATGTCCACAATTTTATAAATGAGCTGTAGGAAATACAATACAAAGAATGGATTGTAGTATATGTGTTGTTTTGTGTTTTGTGTGTCTGTCTTATCCTGCAGTGAAAGTTTGATTTTGATGAGTTAAAATGTTTAGTCATGCGTAAGAGTTTGTACCATTCCTAGCTGAGCCCCAGCAGGTGGATTCCATCAGTATTCTGTGCTTTGTCATTTTTGGGGTCCTGGTTTGAAAAGTTTGGGTACCTCCAGATTTAGTATCCATGAGAGAGGATGAGGAAATATGGCAGACCGCAGAAAATGACAAAAACCCAGATGCCTTTTGGGTAATTCACATAATTTGCAAAAAAAAATAAAATTACAACTTCTTTAAAACATCTTCTTTATAATTGCGTGAAAGTGTGTCGCGTGACTCAAGCAAATCACATTAAAAAAACCATGTGCTTTTTGAACAGGACATCCACAAACCCGGCTTTGAAGGCGGCCTCCTCCTGCCTGTTTCCATGGATACACCGACTCTTTGGCTTTAATCTCTTTAGCGCGGCACTATATAACGCTCTTATTTACGTTGCGTTCAAAGGATACACACAGCGCTCACACCCATAAACCATAACCAGAGCGCTCGGCGGCCAAATCAAACACTAATCCCCCCTTTCGCGCCATGGCACACAACAGCCGTATTTCAGATCCTCCGTCTCGGCGGCGGCTGCGGCTTGACCTCTGATCCTTGAAGTTGGAGAGTCAGAGCAGAGGATGCAAGAGACGGGATGAAGAGGGGATCATGGGGGGAGGGTTGCGCCAGAATGTATCAGCGGGGAGGACGGGATAACATATAAGGGGCTCCGAGAGATATACAGAGGCGCGACAGGGGGGGTCCTCATATGCCACCAACAAACGCACCTGACAAGAGATCTGACAGCAGAGGATAAGAATCTGGAATCTGGAGGATAGGAGTCTTCAAAGTCACCCGAGTTAGCAGAGATATGGGTATTTGCAATCTGGAGCATGAAACGACTGGTATCGACTGGATTTTTGAGATGCTGGTTGTGATTGGGGATTTGCTGGTAAGAGCTTTGAAAATGAAAGGAGAAACTTGAGAAGTTTGGGTGACAATGCAGAGAGTTAAAGCTGGGGTATTCGACTTTCAAGCTACAAAAAAATGGAACTACAGTGTGTAAAAGAAATCTATTTAACTTACTCTCTCTTGAATACAGCGTTGTTCTAGCTTCGTTTGCGAGTAGTGTTGGACTCGTTTTTAGATCAGGACTTTCATACAGAAAAGTTAAGACGAGAGGACAACCCTCACTCAGCCAAGCAACGATGACAAAAGTTATGAAAAGTAAGTAAAAAATTGCTCAAATTTGACAAATTGTCTCTTCATGTGAGCGCATTTTGACAAAGAGATTTGCCAATAGGACAAGCAAAATTATCTTGTTTTAAAAAGATACAAGAAAATTCAACAGTTCTTGAAATAAGACTAAACGACTTTGTCCCATTGGCAAATCTTGTTTTAGGACAATCAGAATGTACTCAAAATAAGAAACACCACTTGATTCAAGCAATTAATACCTTCTATATTATCATTTTTTGCAGTGAACAGTAAAGATACAAGGTTTCTAAAGGTAGCCCTGTGGCTATTTCAATCAATCAATCAAATGTTTATTTGTAGAGCACATTTAAAACAGCCTAGGCTCTCCAAAGTGCTGTACAGACAGAAAAAAACAGCACAACAAAAACACATACAAATATAGAAATACAGTATATACACACTTAAAAAACAAAAACTTGTATTGTTCTACCTGGTTTTAAAGGCCAAAATAGGTCATGGAGACAAGAAAAAGGAGTTGGATAATTAATGTGGTCAAATGCTCTTGGTGCGAGGTATTAAGTCTGATGAATTGTGGTTTCGGTTTTGAAGTATTTGACCCCATTATTTAACAAATTCCTTTTTCTTGTCTCTTGTCCTGCCAATCACACACTGCCCATCCGTTCAGAATACTTTTCTCCATGACCTATTTTGACCCTCTCCTGTCATCTCACCGCTGGAAGCTACGCACTGACGGAGACTTGACTTTTTACAAGATACGAGATACAAAAGACAAAAAAAATAAGCGTTTTGTTTTTATATTGTTAAAGATTTGGACTATGGACTATTGAAGACATGTTAGCCTGATCTTACCATACCATCGTACTTATTTGATTTCATACTTAGGTCTGGATTTCCTCCGTTGGGCTCCGTTAACAGGTGGGAGGGGTTAACTTCTTTTGCAGATTGAAGCGATTTGATCTGAGTTTGCCGTGACATACAATGTAATGTGCCCGGGTGACTCGTTAGCATTTAGCATTTAGCCTAGCTTTAGCATCTCCTTTGCCACTGACGGAGTAGAGCCACAACATCTTTACCAGCGATGACATTTGCTAAACATTCCTCTTGCCCGGAGCAACTTCAATTTCTTGATATTTAGAGCCAAACCAGAACAGATTACTTAACTATTGCCAAACTACAACCAGGAAATTTGGCGCAGACTCTTGATGTTGCCGACACCTACCTTCAACACCTGCCTCTCCCCAGATGTACATGTAGGGAAATAATAATTGACCGGAAATATTAATTAACCAGAGTTTACAGATGGCTAAGACCAGGCTGGGGCCAAGCTTCCATCTGAAATGTTTTTAGTGTCGATTTTATTCAAATACTTTAGTCATGCAAATATCTGTCTTTCTCTACAGAATGATTTACATGTTTTTGTGGGTTAAGAGTGGATAAAGTGGAAGATAAACTGTTCCGGGCGAGCAATCAAACGGAAGCACAGCTGTTTGAGTGATCATAATGACAATAATTCTGCTTAACACAATTTGCGCATGGCTTTGATGGAAAACAAATACATTCAATTTTTTTTTTTTATACATTACATTTTTTTTATACATACATTTTTTTTGGAACCTCCCCTACAAGTGAAGCAGAATTCTCAAACACCTACTGCTTCTTTCGGATATCTGTGTCCCAGAGCCTCATGCTGCTAATGTACAGATGTAAACAAACTGCTGCTAACATGTACAGATGTAAACAAAATGCTGCTAACGTGTACAGATGTAAACATACTGCTGCTAACATGTACAGATGTAAACATACTGCTGCTAACATGTACAGATGTAAACATACTGCTGCTAACATGTACAGATGTAAACAAAATGCTGCTAACGTGTACAGATGTAAACATACTGCTGCTAACATGTACAGATGTAAACAAACTGCTGCTAACGTGTACAGATGCAAACATACTGCTGCTAACATGTACAGATGTAAACAAACTGCTGCTAACGTGTACAGATGTAAACATACTGCTGCTAACATGTACAGATGTAAACATACTGCTGCTAACATGTACAGATGTAAACAAAATGCTGCTAACGTGTACAGATGTAAACATACTGCTGCTAACATGTACAGATGTAAACAAACTGCTGCTAACATGTACAGATGTAAACATACTGCTGCTAACATGTACAGATGTAAACAAACTGCTGCTAACATGTACAGATGTAAACATACTGCTGCTAACATGTACAGATGTAAACAAACTGCTGCTAACATGTACAGATGTAAACATACTGCTGCTAACATGTACAGATGTAAACATACTGCTGCTAACATGTACAGATGTAAACATACATACTGCTGCTAACATGTACAGATGTAAACAAACTGCTGCTAACATGTACAGATGTAAACATACTGCTGCTAACATGTACAGATGTAAACAAACTGCTGCTAACATGTACAGATGTAAACATACTGCTGCTAACATGTACAGATGTAAACATACATACTGCTACTAACATGTACAGATGTAAACAAACTGCTGCTAACGTGTACAGATGTAAACATACTGCTGCTAACATGTACAGATGTAAACATACTGCTGCTAACATGTACAGATGTAAACATACTGCTGCTAACATGTACAGATGTAAACATACTGCTGCTAACATGTACAGATGTAAACAAACTGCTGCTAACATGTACAGATGTAAACATACTGCTGCTAACATGTACAGATGTAAACAAACTGCTGCTAACATGTACAGATGTAAACATACTGCTGCTAACATGTACAGATGTAAACATACTGCTGCTAACATGTACAGATGTAAACATACTGCTGCTAACATGTACAGATGTAAACATACTGCTGCTAACATGTACAGATGTAAACATACTGCTGCTAACATGTACAGATGTAAACATACTGCTGCTAACATGTACAGATGTAAACATACTGCTGCTAACATGTACAGATGTAAACATACTGCTGCTAACATGTACAGATGTAAACATACTGCTGCTAACATGTACAGATGTAAACATACTGCTGCTAACATGTACAGATGTAAACAAACTGCTGCTAACATGTACAGATGTAAACATACTGCTGCTAACATGTACAGATGTAAACAAACTGCTGCTAACATGTACAGATGTAAACATACTGCTGCTAACATGTACAGATGTAAACATACTGCTGCTAACATGTACAGATGTAAACATACTGCTGCTAACATGTACAGATGTAAACATACTGCTGCTAACATGTACAGATGTAAACATACTGCTGCTAACATGTACAGATGTAAACAAAATGCTGCTAACGTGTACAGATGTAAACAAACTGCTGCTAACATGTACAGATGTAAACAAACTGCTGCTAACATGTACAGATGTAAACATACTGCTGCTAACATGTACAGATGTAAACATACTGCTTCTAACATGTACAGATGTAAACATACTGCTGCTAACATGTACAGATGTAAACATACTGCTGCTAACATGTACAGATGTAAACATACATACTGCTGCTAACATGTACAGATGTAAACAAACTGCTGCTAACATGTACAGATGTAAACATACTGCTGCTAACATGTACAGATGTAAACAAACTGCTGCTAACATGTACAGATGTAAACATACTGCTGCTAACATGTACAGATGTAAACATACATACTGCTGCTAACATGTACAGATGTAAACATACAGCTGCTAACATGTACAGATGTAAACATACTGCTTCTAACATGTACAGATGTAAACATACTGCTGCTAACATGTACAGATGTAAACATACTGCTGCTAACATGTACAGATGTAAACATACTGCTGCTAACATGTACAGATGTAAACATACTGCTGCTAACATGTACAGATGTAAACATACTGCTGCTAACATGTACAGATGTAAACATACTGCTGCTAACATGTACAGATGTAAACATACTGCTGCTAACATGTACAGATGTAAACATACTGCTGCTAACATGTACAGATGTAAACATACTGCTGCTAACATGTACAGATGTAAACATACTGCTGCTAACATGTACAGATGTAAACAAAATGCTGCTAACGTGTACAGATGTAAACATACTGCTGCTAACATGTACAGATGTAAACATACTGCTGCTAACATGTACAGATGTAAACATACTGCTGCTAACATGTACAGATGTAAACATACTGCTGCTAACATGTACAGATGTAAACATACTGCTGCTAACATGTACAGATGTAAACAAAATGCTGCTAACGTGTACAGATGTAAACATACTGCTGCTAACATGTACAGATGTAAACAAACTGCTGCTAACATGTACAGATGTAAACATACTGCTGCTAACATGTACAGATGTAAACAAACTGCTGCTAACATGTACAGATGTAAACATACTGCTGCTAACATGTACAGATGTAAACATACTGCTGCTAACATGTACAGATGTAAACATACTGCTGCTAACATGTACAGATGTAAACATACTGCTGCTAACATGTACAGATGTAAACATACTGCTGCTAACATGTACAGATGTAAACATACTCCTGCTAACATGTACAGATGTAAACATACTGCTGCTAACATGTACAGATGTAAAAATACTGCTGCTAACATGTACAGATGTAAACAAACTGCTGCTAACATGTACAGATGTAAACAAACTGCTGCTAACATGTACAGATGTAAACATACTGCTGCTAACATGTACAGATGTAAACATAC
This sequence comes from Knipowitschia caucasica, assembly GCA_964034765.1. Lineage (NCBI taxonomy): Eukaryota > Metazoa > Chordata > Actinopteri > Gobiiformes > Gobiidae > Knipowitschia > Knipowitschia caucasica. The sequence goes on from OZ035841.1 coordinate 24,057,109, forward strand.
TCCTGCTAACATGTACAGATGTAAACATACTGCTGCTAACATGTACAGATGTAAAAATACTGCTGCTAACATGTACAGATGTAAACATACTGCTGCTAACATGTACAGATGTAAACATACTGCTGCTAATGTACAGATGTAAAGATACTGCTGCTAATGTACAGATGTAAACATACTGCTGCTAACATGTACAGATGTAAACAAACTGCTGCTAACATGTACAGATGTAAACATACTGCTGCTAACATGTACAGATGTAAACATACTGCTGCTAACATGTACAGATGTAAACATACTGCTGCTAACATGTACAGATGTAAACATACTGCTGCTAACATGTACAGATGTAAACATACTGCTGCTAACATGTACAGATGTAAACAAACTGCTGCTAACATGTACAGATGTAAACATACTGCTGCTAACATGTACAGATGTAAACAAACTGCTGCTAACATGTACAGATGTAAACATACTGCTGCTAACATGTACAGATGCTAACATATAACTACATATTGCTTGAAATAGAATACACAGTACATTATGCTTTATTTTGCCAAATGTAAAACTTTACACTCGTTATTATTATTATTATTATGTTCAAGATAGAGATTTTATACTTGTCCTTTGATGCAAAAGTTATATTTTTTTACATTTTGAATTAGTATAGCTATTGTTCACTTATCTTGTGCTGTGTACTCCTCATTCCTACTCTTCTATAACTTGTGATGCAACACTGAAATTCCCCCCCCCCCCCCGTGGGACAAATAAAGGATCTCTTACTCTTAATCATAATATTGTGAAGAGTAAAGGTAAGGCAAGTTTATGTGTATAGCAGTTCATAAATCATCGGTTTGTATACAGGCATTCTTAAGAGTCCAGCAACTTCTACACATTAGATCTTGCAGCCACCACAACCTCACAGCTCTGAGACAAACCGGTGTCTGTGTTATGTGAATGTTGATGACTTTATCATACTTTCTTTGTCGTCCTCATGTAGCCCGACAACTTTGAGCTCTGGGAGATGTTTCCCAAACTCACAGAAGGTCAGAGCTCAAAGTCAGCCAAACATCGTAGTGCTGCTGGGGAACAGACTGTATAGCTGCTTGATGCCGCACTTTCCATTATCAGCCAAAATCAATGTGCTTCCTCATAAATTAGAAGCATCTGCCCAGAATCGCAAAACACAATGGATTAAATTACATCACGTGAATTTTAAAGCTGCAGTGTGCAACTTGGGCCGGTGAGGGACCCGCATACTTTCTTGACCTAGTGGTGATGTCGTTGCTACGGCAGGAAACTTGTCTTGCCTTTCTACAGATCTGAGCTGGATCGTGACCTGCGGAATAACGATTGTCGCTCGATGGTGTTTTAGTGAAGGTTATGGTTAGTTTAATGTTCAAGGATGTCAATAAGAAAAGTGCAACTCCAGAAGGTTGGACCAAACCTGCTGAAGAGGTAAGAGTTTGATCCGAACAGAATATTAGTTTGATCTTAAATATCTAAAAGATTTGTATATCAAAATTGAACACTTGAACATGAGTGTGTACAAGTTAGATCAATCAATAGTTTTTAAAGCTCTTTTCACTCAAAATTTGTGACCAACTGAAAAAAAAGACCAGAATTTGACCAAGAATTTTTTTGGTTGACTACAAATCTAAAAGTTTAATATTAGTGAAGAGAAGGGGCCCGTTATAGTTTGTCTGCTTTCTAACTTGTGGCTCTAAAGGAAATATGTGAGAATCATGGTGTGAGTGTGTGCATGTGTGTGTGTGTGTGTACATATTTTTGTGTACTGTATGTCTTGCATGGATTCTTTCAATTTCAAAAAGGTCACTGAATAAACTTGTGAATATTTTGAAACATCCTGGCAAATGCTAACCTGAGCAATAGTTGGTACTTTGTCACACATTCTTTGAAAAGAACCCAGTGAAAAAATGCTTTCAAATCATTTCTAATTTTTTTTGGGTGCTTTATTGGGCTCAGAACTCCGTGCAACACTGCTGATGAAGTTAAAAGTATGAAATAGTTATAAAGATGGGAGTGTATAGGGGTATTCTGATGTTTGCTGTATTTAGGTGGAACTTAGAATTAGAATATCCTTCAAAAGTCTATTTATTTTGATGATTCAGCTTACAATCTGAAACTAATATATGGCATAGTCTCGTTACACAAAGTAGGATATCACGCCGTGTTTTAATGTTGATAATTTTGGCTCAAAGTTTGTAAATTACCCAAAGAAAACCTCGCCAGCACCTGGTTAGCTCGCCAGCACCTGGTTAGCTCGCCAATCTGCACCAAAACAATCATTAGAAATGGTCTTAAACCCCACCCATAATTATTCACTTTCCTTTTCAACAATGTGACAGATTAGTACCTCAAAACAACCAACACAATACATGTGGAATCTCACGAGACTTTCACCAAATGGGAAAAATTAATTGCTTTTTGCGCGATGGAATCAGGCCTCTTTGTTTCTATCCACCGCTGACGTTGCTCGAGCGCATGATTCAAAGTTGATATTATGACAGGGGTAAAAAATAGGCCGCGCTAATGGTTACAACGCAGCGGATTCGGGCTGGGTGTGTGTTTCATGGCTCTCCCTAACAAGCACATCATTCTCAACAAGTGCACAATAGTGTCAAGTCGCATGGGATGATCCCCCTTCCACGAGTGCCAGGATTACTGTAAGCTGATTTTCCATAATTTACCCTCACCGACTGGAAAAGCACAATCCGGATTCGCCCTCCTAACTCTCTACGCCTTATCTTGTTCTGGGAGACGCCATTGTTTTCTCCAAGAACATACAAGTTATCTTCAGAAGCAAGGGTTGGTTTTTCAAGTTGGTTTGGGACAATGCTAATGCTTAAGTGGGGTCATGGTGTGTGTTTGCAGAAAATAAATCGGAATGGAATATTGTGGTAGAAGGAATGGATAATGCTAACCCGCTGTTTGTCTCTGTACGGAGCCTCGGCAGAAGTTCTCATAAGCAAAGTTTTACTCTTCTAGTCGATTTTTCTCCCATTTACATTTCATTTATTTATTAATATGAACATAACAATAACATTGGACAAAGCAGATGCATTGCTGTAAGTGTTATAGCAACACTAGTCCACAGGGGGCTTTTACAGATAACATCCATTTCAAACAGTTACGATATAATGTACACGTGAGCACACCTCTGTCTTGATCACAACCACTGCTTGAGCTCTCTGCTGGACTATTCATGTCACATCCATCACTTTGGGCTTTTCCTCTACATGATCCTGGTGTTTTCATGTCAAAATTTGTATCAGTAAATCAGATACGATCGATAATAACTGACCAATCTGGAGCCTTCGGTCCCTGAATTCAACTTTAGGTAGTGAATTGTGCGAGCCTAACTCCTGATTTGCTCTTAAGTTTTGTAGATAGTTACTATGAGAGAATTTGTCTCCATAATTTCACCCACTGAAGCTCTACGCAGCTTTTTCATGAATAGTCAGAGACTGTGTGTGACATCAGCACTCGGATAGTCCACTCCTTCTACGGTCTGTGCCAGGGCTAGGAAACCTGCGGCTCTTTTGTCCTTGCAATACACAATATTCCCCTTTGCGCATTTGCAATAACAATATTCTCTATTCACTCTTGATATTTTTGTTTATTATATTCAATGTTGTAGTGGATAACTTTATAAAAACAAGATTAATACTTAAACATGTATAAGATGTGTCATACTTTTGGCTTCATTTATTTATCTCTGGCAGAATGATTCTTGTGATAATCATTTATTTGAATTGATGTACGTATTTATTGGACAATGTACAATTATAATAGTAGTAATAAAATAACACTTATGTAATTTCCTTCTAAAAACCATAATTACATAATGCTTTGTAGTTTCCATTAGCATTAAAATCCAAGTAGTCCGCTTACCTCATCGACATGTAATACAAGTTAAACCTTTGATTACTGTTATAATAGGCCATGCATACTGTAACAGAGTATTCAATTTATGACCAATGTCTGGAACGGTGCCAACATATTTATTTATCAGGAGTAAAGTCTGCTCTGGGTAACACGGTAATGTGCACCGTGTTTATTTATTTATTCATACCATTTAATGTAAAATCTATTATTCTGCTCATGTTCATTCAGATTCAATGCTTGACAAATGTGTGTGTTTACTTGAGAGAATAAAGCCAAATAAATGTTCTTTTCTTTTTGGGCTCGTGTCAACGTAACATTGCATTTACATATTTCCCTGTTAAAATGTCGCCGGCAGATCTGATTAAATTCTCTGTAAATGCAGAGGGGCGCTGATAAGACAGGCGACACCGACATTCAGAAAAAAGGGCCAGCCATTCAGCACAAACCGCTTTCTGCAGATGGCAAAAATACGGTACTTTCCTCTAAATGCCAGGCGTCACATGGTCCCCGCTATTACCAACACTTTGTCTGGAGGGCAATAATGGCTGCTGGGAGAAAGAAGAAAAATTTACTTCAAATTTCACAAAAGTGCTTTTAAGATTACACTAAGTAACGGGGAGAAAAGTATAGTCCACCACTGGATAAAAGCCACCGTTGTATAAGACGAAGTGACTGACAGTCTATTGTAGAAATTAATTTAAATCTTAAGTCTGTACATTCACAATACTTTCAATGGACTCCAATTGATTTATATTTATAAGTTTATATTTCGGGTGATAAGATAATGTTAAGGAGTACCCAGCCTGCACTTTACTTATGCAGGGTCAAATTCTAGTAGGACACTGACACAGAAAGATCTCTCTAACTCCTTCTTTCTAAATTAGACTAGGATTAGGAATGATAATCTGTTGTAAAGCGTCGTGAGATATCGGCCTGTGGAATAAAGAAATATAAATAATTCATTAATTTATTTCCAATGTGTGCATACAATTTGATATAAAACATGACACAACAGGAGACAAGATAAACAGAAATACACAGGTTTAAAAGAGTTGGATGAAGCAGAAGCAGTTCATTCTACACAACACAACAAACACACAGATACACACACGCACATTTACAAACATACAAAGTGGAGAGGGCGGCTCTTTCCTAAAATTTGGGAAAATCCTCCTATAAACCTTGAATACTTCAACTCTTTGGCTTTTACCACAATGTGTGCTGTCTTTTATAATTTTTTACAGATTTTTTAAATAGTTTTTATTTTATTACAAATATTAGTATTCTATTAGTTCATATTTGTATTCAGTTAAATGCCTTTTTTCAAATTGTATTGCATTTTAGATTAATTTTACCTTTTTAGTATTTTGATTTGACATTGATTGAGTGTTCATTTTAAGTTTTAAATTTTTGTGTGCAGCACTTTGAGATGTGATTATAAAATGTGCTTTATACATTGGGTGGACGGGATTTTTGGATAATAACAAAATACTGTATGACTGGAAACTCAAAGGATGTCTAGTGATTTCTACACTTTCACATCATAAATATATATATCGCCAAATCAATGTGTGCTTTAAATTATGCAGTGAACATTTGGAACAAGTGGCGTATTACTGACAAAGTGGTCGACGAGTTTGTTCAATTTGCTCGCACGCTCTGGTGTATTGACCAGTGAAGCGAATGGAAAACCACAGCCTCACCTTCTAAATTATTAATCCCACTGTCTGTTTGCACTTCCTGCGTTGTCTTGGGCCTCACCAGCGCAGAAGACCGGTGTTTCGGACGGAAAGAGAAGCGATCGCAGCATTAGCGCAGCCGCAGTGTTGTAAATCTGTCGTATAAATGAAGTGACAAATGGGCAGAATTGTGTTTTAAAAGCTTTCAGACTTTTATTGCGGGATTATTCATTATTTGATTCATGAATATTATTTATTTCACTTCCTTGGTTGTAAATGACGACATCAGCTGAGGGACGGTAACTATGTATACACCCCACTTCCTCATAGTTGTCGTTCATCGTATAATTCCACAAAAATCTATACAAATAGTTTCTAGACACATTAGATTACTAAGAACTTGTGGAAAAAATGTAAGTTATGCTGAATAAATTAACATATTTTAAGGTAATTGACGTTGCACCACATGACATTTTTAAGGGTAACGACTGATTCATTTATCCAAAATATCTGAATTCGTGATTTTAACCTGTTTGTATTTACACATGACATTCTAAAGCTTTGACCAACTGCAGTGAAAATTCAAATTCTGTCTATTTTGAAATTGGCCTCTTAATAAACCTTCTCCGTCATTGACCGATTCATACTTTGTTTAGCACTTTACCACTGCAGCTGCCCCACTGTGTCACCTGTTTTTCCAGAGGTCTCCCATTACAGTACTAACCAGGCCCTGCCCTGCTCAGCTTCAGAAGAGATCTGTCTGGATCTGGCTTTCGCATTTTAGAATCAGTGGTGAGTAAGTAAGTAAGTTTTTTTTATATAGCACATTTTACCAACCAAGGTCACCCAAAGAGCTTTACAATTGTTCAAACTCCAGAAATGTTTCCATTCTCTCCACACGGTGATGACGGAAGTGAGACGGCGAACCCACTGGCGCATCAAAGCCCCCGACCAACACCATCCATGCACTCACTCACTACATTCACACCTATTGCACATGTTTTTAGTGGTAGGGGAAACCGGAGCACGAGGAGGAAACCTACGCAGACATGGGGAGAATGTGCAAACTCCACACAGAAAGGCCTGGAGGTGGAATTAAACCCAGGACCTTCTTGCAATCACCGCTTCGCCGCTGTGTTTTGTCCAACGCAAACTTTTGCATCCTATTGTAATATATATTGTCAACTTTTCCTCTTGATCTAAAGTTGGAATTGTGCGTTCGTGCCGTTGCAGCTGGACAGATGGTAGAGAACAAAAACTTCTTCACTCGCTCTTGTTATTCTCAGCCCCTACTTGGCTGTAGATCAGGTTAAACCACAAAGCTAATCTGTATTCCACATGCACTACACCCATCTCCAAATGATTGAAATACTGGCTCTCGTTTATCTGTGAAAATTACACGCCAGAAGTTGTCAGAATAATCAAGTTATTGTTTGTTGGCTAAATCTCTACATGCGACTTTAAAGTCCTTGCCAGTAGTGTTACGGGAGCGGACATCAATTAGAGTAGAACCATTTTGGCTTTGCACTGGTGCCATTAATTGCTAGTAAAAGTCTGGAGGAGAGCATGTAACTGGCATTTAACGCTATTGATGGCAGCATGTGTTGGTATTTAGCTGCCGGGAGTCGAGAACGGCCAGAATAGACGGTGCCAGATCCCTGTAGGGGCGCAGACACGGCTCTGTGGGATAAGGCCGTCCCGGACCCCAGCGCCAAAAGAAAGAGGGTGTTAAGGTCGAGCAAAAGCTAATATCACACGATAACTTGTATAGTATAAAACGGTTTCAAGGGATTTTAGGAGTGGGGTTTTTATGAGGCCCTTAATCCAACGGGAGGACATTACCTACTGGAGATGGTGGTTGGAAGGAGTCCAAAATGAAGTGATGCTATAGGATGATGCTAGCTGCTTGAATGTGATTAAAAAAAAACAGCAAAAGGCTCTTGCAATGAATGTTTAATGTTTTGAGTTCCGTTCAGTTTTAATACCAAGCTGGCCTTGAAGGTTGCGTTGGTCGGCTGTGGCTCTGCTGGTCTGGTTCTGGGTTCTGGTGGAGGTGTGGAGCCTTGGGAGACGCCATCCTCTGGGTCCTGGATCGTCCCACGTGGCTGCAGGTGTCACTCTGCTCTCTGGGCTGACGGCTCCTCGGATGGTGCTTCCTCGGCTTGTTTTAACTGCACGCCCCATGTTTTTATTGCTTCATGTTTTTGTGTTTATGTGTGAACGAATGTATGACTGGGAATATGTGATTTGTTCAGGTAGGTCTGTAGTTTGGGGTGGGTCTGTTGGGTTACTGTAAATGTTTTCATGACCTGTGAAGCACTTTGTTGTTGGGTTGTTGGACACTGATCTTATTGCCCCCTTTGGATGGATTATAACCAATGTCGGCAAAACTGTTAAATGAAAAGAGAACACCCGAGAAGCAGATACCAGAAGAAACTTGATTTGACCTCTTGCTTTTCTGGTTGTTTTTGAAAGACAAGTTTGGTGTATTACCTTGTTAACATGCAACTGAAACAAACTAAAAACGGTACATCGGACTTGTCGTTCATAAAAACCCCTCAAAAAAACTTCTTCAAAAACTTCAAAAAGGTTAATCCATTGAATAGTTTTCTATTTATCAACCAGCCCTACTTGTGTTAAAAGTGCTCTACAAAAAATATTGATTGATTGGTGAAAAAAAACCTCTTCATATCTTCCAGGATCAGTGGGTGACTGTAGTACCTGCTGAGTGGTGCCAATGTCTGAGTGTTGAACCAGGCTTTAAAGGATATAAAGCTTTGAAACTTTGCAAAATAGATAATGATGATGATAATGATAATAAAAGATTTTATTTATAACGCACCGTAAATATTCAAAGCACATCTCAAGGTGCTACAGATTAAGATGAATAGATCCTTTATCACAAGTTACAGGCAGTAAGAATGAACACAGCAGAAGATAGATTAATTATAACTGTATACTAAATTAAAATCTCTAACTGGAGCATAAAAAGAAGCAGTATAAAATCTCCATATTCATCATAATAAGGAAAGTAGTCTAAAATCTCCAACTTTATCACTTGATGAAGCAGCAAGACTTAGATAGATGTGATGTGTGAAATGTTGCGATACGGGTCGATAAAGTTACGCAAACGCACCTACAGTCCACACAGACGACAACATTTCACACTTTTGGAATGCTGAAATCCCTTTTATTGCTCATCCAAGAAGATTTTTCAGATCTGAAATTGATTTGAAACGAGATCTCTGTGTTTTTTAAGCTCTGGTGTAGGAGGAGCTTTCAACCTGAGACTAAATTTAGTTACGGTCAAAAGCTCAGGTCATAAACTCCTCCAAATAACGAATACTTTTATGTTCTGAATCCATTTGGCTCTGGTTCAGACACTCCAAAAGGAAAGTATAAAAGACATAGCAGCACAGACAAATCGCACCGGGTTTTTAATCAGCAAGTTTAACTCAAGCCTTAAACGGGCTACTGCCGATCACACTGCATTATTCAGCTCAGGCCTGTGTATAGAAACACTACACATTTAAAACCAGTTATTCCAGCTACTATTATGCACTTTCACAGACCTGCACGCTGTAAAAAGGTTTGCAGAGCTGTGAGAGTGAGGAAAAATCTCACATTCCTGAGGAGAAATGCTGTGAAATAATACAAACTTAATATAATTTGGCAGAGGTGACTGCAGAGGTGAGGGTAATGATTGCCTTTATCACTGCTTCTTATTCTTTGCTAAATGTTTCCAAAATCATATTCGCCAACTTTGAGAAAGCTTGTTCCCCTCACACGTCTTTTAACACTAGAACTCCCAGAGCAGTCACTTTGACAGCTTTTTAATTTTAGAGGTGTAATATGTGTGTGTCTTTTTGCTCTTCCAACTGTGTGGCTTTTTCTGTATCTGTATATATTTCTTTAGTAAAGTTTTCTATGTAATTACTTTTATGAAATGTACTTTCTGAAATTTCAGTAGTTCTACATATACAGTAACTCCCAGAGCCGTCATTTTGACTGCTCCTTTGTAAAATTGACATTGACATTCTATGGCACTTTTCTTCATGGTGATGGTCCTGATCTGGTTCATCTTGATTTTCCATAAGGGCAGAGCAAGTGCTGGTTACCATAGCAACACACTGTGTACTTGCAGCAGTTAGCATTTGGTCTTTTGCATTAAAATTAAATTGTTTTATTTAGCACTTTTTTGGACTCTCAAAGTCGCTTCACAAGTCATTATTCATTCACTCCATACACAGTGGTGACAAACTACTACTGTAGCCACAGCTGCCCTGGGGCACACTGACAGAAACACACACACCCATCAGACTCATTGGCCAATGTGGGTCTTGCCTATAAGGACCCACAGTTTGGCACTTTACAGCCGCCCCACTGTGTCCTCTGGTATTTCTAGAAGTCTCCCATCACAGTACTAACCAGACCCTGCCCTGAATAGCTTCGGAGGTCTGATTGATGGGCTATATTTCATGATACTAAAGTGAGTAAAGGTAAAAAACCGTATAAATGGTTATTATAGAAACAAAAAAATCAAATCAAATAAAACTGGTGGAAAAGTTCTCAGTTCTTTGAGATGATGGATTTTTTTTGATAGATGACAAATGCAATCACTGTGAACATGATGTGTTTTTTCTGTCATATTTTGAACAAGACTGGAAAATTTTCTTGAGACCACATTGTGTTTTGTGCGGTCCTTAATCCTCACTTCGAACAACCCCGACTTAAAGAAATCTGAATCATAAAATACAAGCTCTGCCTCAGACGGTTTGCTTTCTCTGTGAACCTCCTCACACAGCGTTCTCAGCAAAAACCTGTTTATTATTTAGTTGTTTATTAATTATTTCTTCAAAGCTAGCAGACTTTCTTCTCTTTTTTTACCTGTACTTAGCCATCTGTTAATCAAACTCGGCTACAATTTAGGAGCATATGTTCTTAGTGTTTCTGAAAGACACATGAATAATGTATCATGGTGCAGGCTGGATACAATTACTGGCAGCGAGAAGGCGTAAGCAGAAAAATATCAGTCCTTTTAAAACGCTGATCTTGATACTAAAATGTGTGATTGAATATAGACAAAAACACTTGCAAATAGTGTCCTCAATCCCAGTCACCAAAGAGGGGTTTTTAAAAATGCACTTGTTTTGGAATATTTATATGAGTTCTCGTTACTGGGAATATATTGTGCAAATCTTCCTTTTTTTTTACTTTTATCCATGTTGCAACGTTGACCTGGAGTTGTTTTTAGATCCATCCAATCTATAATCAGGAACCTCTTGCATAAACATGTAGCTCCGCCCCCTCCTGCCTCGGTCCTGACGTAATTGTATCACCATGACTTCATACTCAGAGCAACCTATTACTGTAAAACACATATTTCCCATACATGAGTGGTTATATGTATTCACTTTTTCTTAAAGTAAAAAGTCTGTTATCATTCATTTTTTAATGGCCAGAGAGAGACTAGAGAGAGACCAGAGATACACATACTGTACATATAACACAGACATGAGAACGTTAACCACTCACAGAATCACAAACATCCATCAACTGACAACGTGGCCTTCAAGAAGGGCCAGAGCCGACTCTACCTCCTGAGGAGGCTCAGGTCTTTTGGAGTGCAGGGGCCACTCCTAAAGACCTTCTTTGACTCTGTGGTGGCATCAGTCATCTTGTACGGTGTGGTCTGCTGGAGCAGCAGCATCAAAGAGAGGGTCATGAAGAAGCTGGGCAAGGTCATCAGGAAGTCCAGCTCAGTCCTGGGCTGTTCCCTGGACATGGTGCTGCAGGTGGGGGACAGGTGGGTCCTGGACAAACTAACATCTATGCTGGACCATGACTGTCACCCCCTGCTGGACACTCTCTCTGCTCTGGAGAGCAGCTTCAGTGACAGACTCGCTGTGTGAAGGAGAGGTTCTGTAGGTCCTTCCTCCCTGCTGCTGTCAGGCTGTACAACGAGAATGTATACCAAAAACTGCTGAGTCTGTACAAGTGTCATTGATAATAATTCACTAGTAACTTTGTCAATAGTCACTTTACCTGTTATTATTATTACTGCATCATTACCATAGACTGTATATATTAACGGACAGAGTCACGCCTATCTCCGCCGTTCTAACTAATAGGCCAAAAAATGTGCTCTACCGGAGCAATCCAACATGGCCGCGAGTGGTCCCGCCCATAAGAAAATTGTGAAAAAACGCATATGCGCATACGTCAGCCGGCACAGCTCCATTCATTTGAACGAGAGACTTAAAACTCACAGCAAGTAAACTAGAGTGGTTCAAAAAAATTCACCCCCCTCAGCATTGACACACATGTGGAACGGAGCTCTGGGCCTAGACCCAACTTTGGGTCCATCCTGTAAAGACGTTTTCGAGAGGTCTGCCAATGCTATATGTTAGCATTGGCTAATTCTACTTCTGGGTCCAACCCCATCGGCCCGGGGTGGTATTGCAAGCATGTCAGCGCACGTCATTTTGGCCACTTTTGAGCCGAAACCCACCCCCACTGATTATCACATATCCATCTGCCATAATACTTCTGCCATTCACTAGTCACTTTACCTGTTGATATTATTACTGATGTTTGACACTGAAATGTCTCCATAAAGGAAAATCTTATCTTGTCTTTTCTTATCTTATACACACTTTTAACCTGCCCATTGGTGGACGTTAGGACACTTGACTCGCCATAAATAGTTAATTCAACACCAACAAAACAAAAACCCAAGCGAGAACAGCCTCCAGTCCCCGTCGAGGTCCCGTCCTACATTCCATTTGTCTGTATCTGCAAACGCCTTCAGCTGTGTCCTTGTCTGGATCCGGGCCCTGTCCATTGTGTGCGCTACAGCCCATATAGATTACAGTGGAGAGTGTGCTTGGCCTCAGAATGGGCGGCTTGGACTTTTCGAGTGCTTTAAAGAGGATTTGACGGCAGCGGAGGCACCACACTGGGCGCCCCTCTGAAAGCCCAGCACGCCGCCAGTGGCTTAACAAGGCAGGGGCATCGGCGGCTTCTCCTACTTATCACTTACTATAATACTGGACCACTGCAGCAGCTCCCAGCACATGAGGCGGGATTAGATACATTTAGAAGATCAGATTCAGATCAAAGGAATCTCCCGGTTTGTTTTAAATGGGATATAAGAGAGGAGATTGTCATGACAACCGTGTGTTTGTACTTATATAGAGAGCTGAGTACGAGAAACGGTTTAATTTTCTAGAAGTAACTTGTCTCGGTGGTTCCAATGTTGATGGGAGTTCAAAAGAATAATCATATTGATATTGGATACTTACAGATGATTTTGCACAGGTTAGACGGCGACATTTGATTTGACGCTTACCTATCTTTCCTTCCCAGAACTTAAAAGTATATCAGAGGATTTTATACTTCTGGGTGGATGGATCGTCCCAATTGTCAATCATTCTGTTGATACGTGCTTGACAAAAATAAGACCAGAGAGTTTTGCTGAAAAAGTGGAGAGGGCGGTTCTTTCCTAAAAATGTTGGAAAATCCTCCAATATACAGAACCTTTAACTAATTTACACAATATCATGAAGTGGTTCGTTTTATTTTGTGTCTTGTATCTTGTTAATTTATTTTACATATGTTTGAAACAGAATTCTTACTACAAAATTGTCAAGTTTTAGTAATTCTGTAAGTCTGTACTTTTAATAAACATGCGATGTTTGATGATGAGTTTTAACATATTGTAAGGCATTCTTGGGTGTCTTGAAAGGCGCAATGACATAAAATTAAATATTATTATTAATATTATTATTAAGTTAATTGGTCTTTTTCCCAACCCTGATGGTGAAATAATATACCACATTCACCATAAACAGTATATAGCATTCAGGGTTTTACACCGATAGAAAAGGCTGGGAAAGTAGCAGCAATGAGACTGCCTCCAAGGGAAGCCTCACCTCCCCAGCACCGAAGGGGAGCTGACCATAGCAGAAGTCTTACCCTCGACCTGGATCTGTCTGAGGACGTCAACCTATGTGCCATCACCAAGAGGTTGACCATGGTGCCCCAGGTCATCCAGCTTATATACGTATCTGATTTCACCAAGTCATCAAGAGTCCAGGATCAGTGTCAACGTTTTTCTGTCCAGGATCAACATTTTAAAGTTGGGTTTAGAATCCAGGATCAGCTTTGCCATTGATTCCGGACTCTAAATTACTTGATGATACTAGATTAGAGAGGGCTTTATCTTGAGCTGTACACTGCTTTTGGAGACCTACCCTCCCTGCTTCTGTCAGCTGCTACAATGAACACTGTATATGATGGGTCACATGTTTTTGATTATTTGCATTTTTTTTTTTACTATCTGTGATTTTATGTTTCCGTCTATTGTCTGTATCGACTGCTGCCTTTCAAGAATAAACAGCCACCAATGCCAAATGGGAAAGTGGGGAAAAAACAAAACAATGACACACATGGGGGAATCATTTTCAAGCTCAGCAGTGCATCTTGTACCCCTGGGTTTTCAGAAGGCCCGTTGCCATAGTAATCAACAAAATATTAAAACATTTGACAAAGATGAAATAGGGGATTAATGGATTCACTTAATCATTGCCAAAACTATCACTTGAGTAAAGTCTATGGAGCCGCCAGACGGATACAATGATAAAGGTGATGAAGGTGAATGTGAATTTACCTTACGCTCTCTCTGTACCACTGACCATCACCAACTATTGATTTGAATTTGATTTTTTTAGGGAAAGGAGAGGTTTGCTCCAGCAGATCTCCCTCCCCACTCCCACGACAACACTACAATCAGAAAACATGTGCATAATTTCTGTATACAATACTCATATACAGTCCATAGTAAAACATTGAAAGAAATACATTTTAAAAAATCGACTAGCTGTTTTCAGATGACTTATAAAGAAATGTCTTATGAAGTATATATGAAAACATGAAAAATATTAAAACCTCAGCACACAACTAGTAACTTGAACAAGGAGTTGTAAGGTATCGAGATCATTCAGATTGAAAAAAGCTAAAGGAGGTTAAATATCTTATCCCTATTCCAACCCTAGCCCTTGTATGAAAAGTGTCCTTGTCCAACTATAGTATGTAGCCCAAGACAGTATACATTTTTTTTAACCAAAGAAATACCAAGAAACATTTTAATTCCCTCCCCACAAAGCACAAGTACATTTGTTTCTGTCCAATCTACATGCCAGCACTGAAGCGTTTGACTCAATCTCCTTTCTTCCTCCTTTCTCATCAGGCCTGTTCCGGTTTTTTAATAGTGCAATCTTTCCCACCCTGGTGATGGGATTCCCTGTTCAGAAGAATGTAAGGGCTGTTCAAAAAGCTTAAATCAAAGCAGAAATAACAGCAGCGAGATGAAAGCAGACACAACGCTGACGACTTGACAAGAGGAGGCAAACTGTCAGGCCGCTATGTGTCTCTCTACCTGCACCGAGACAGCGATGGATTCTTCCACCGATTGTTAAGTGAAAAAAGTTGAAATAAAACACACAAATATGGTCGGCTGTTTTAGACCGGTTTTTTATCTGGACAGACTCGAACAAACAAAACATGAGTATTATTAGAATTGTTTATTGGTTGGCAAGTAATCCGACACTACTTAAATTATACATACGTCTCAGAGGAAAATATTTTCAAGAATACATTTATCGTTGCTGTACAGAAATGTGGTTAGTATAGACCCTGGAAGTGGTAGCTTAAGAAAAGGACTGGGCTAGAACAAAGCGGAGATAGGGAGGAGGAGGGTTGCAGCGTGGATGAAGCTGCTGCTTGGCTGGAGCGTCCTTGAGAAATGAAGCTTGATGCGAGGCAGTGTCTGATTGCTGCCAGGTGAGGATTGGCGTGTGGCGCTGTAGCTGAGTGTGGTTGACTGATGTTGTTGCCGTGAGCGACAGCGGGAGGCTTTGTTCTTCCTGTCTTCCAGTCCAAATTTCCGCTTTAGCTTCATAACTCATTCCCTCCCTGCAGATTGTGGTCATCTGTTTGAATGTGGTAACGTTTTAATAATCCACCGATCAATAAGATCAATTGTAGCCTTGTATATGGTAGCTGTTCAATCAGCAATCAATATGTATTTGTATAGCATCATTTGTGTACAATGCAATTCAAAGAGCAATTTAAAAACACAGATCAAAATGCAAAAAAACCACAAAGGCAAGCAGATACATCAATATAAAAATAATTTAACATTAAAACAAAGCAGCATGAAAGTATTGAAAACTCTGACTAAAATGCAGGGTTCTAAATTACTGTGATATTATTTTTATCATAACTACTGTAAATATCACCGGAGGAGGAGGTCCTTTATTTGTCCCACAGTGGGGAAATTGAATTTAAAGTTAAAAGGTCCATAACTTTCAAACCTCAACAATGGCACAATGTAATACAATACATGATACATATGTGTGTATGGACCTTGAGTCCGGAATAAAGATTATTATTATTATTATTATTATTATTATTATTATACATACATACATATTTACACTCTGAGGCCAGGACTGCAGTGAAAAAGAGATTCTCAAATCTCAGTGAGATTTTCCTGGTTAAATTAAGGTCAATAAATACATCATTCCTGGCTCTAAAATAGATATCGATTACGTGATTGAATTTTCACATAGATGTATTGTTGGCCTCTGTCACATCAAAATCAGCTTTTTCAGCCTGCAGCTATTGAGTCAGTTATTGACGCAGGGCTCTTTCTTGCAAGTATGCAAAACATACAATATTTTCTAATGAGATGAAGACTGGTACTTTCACATCCTTTCACATTTACAAGACGATTTCTATGTGTAAATTTATGAAACAAAAAGTTAGGTGAACCTGCTTTTTTGCTTTACCTTTTTTACATATAAACATAAAAAAACAAAAAATCAATTATGACACCAAGAAACACAAACCGGTTCAGGACAACAAAAAAATCAAATAAACAATCTGAAATGACAAAAAAAAACTTAAATTATCAATTGCATTGTTCCCCATGTTGTCAAATCCAAATTTAAATGTAGATCAATTTTTGACATTATATTTCAATAACACAATAATACCATGTTGAAATATTTTCTATTCCCACCCACCACCTCAACTTATATAATGAATGCAGCCAAAAATACACTCGTCACATCCCACACACAAGAACATTTGCCCATACCTTTAAATGCCAACAGATAAGATTCAATATGATTTATTTTGAGACTGAAACCACATTATCGAGTGAATTTATAAATGTCAGAATACAGCAAACCCAAACAGGGCAAAAGGCAGCATTTCCTCTTAACACGACTGAGAAGCTAACATGCCGTTTTAAAAATCAACTTTTTTAATCCCCCTGCCATGTGGCCATTTTGACAAATAAGCTTAAAATTTCAACTTGTTTTCCTCTGGAGACACGAGAAGTCTGGTATTTCAAAAGCAGATGCAACTATAAAAACTACAGATTCTGGCATCAAATTCTGCATCTTGGAGGCTTACGCCATTAGTTTTGATCCCTGCATTATTTCTTGTGTTCTCTTGCTTGGGGACTTGTTTTGCTTGCATTTCCCTTGTCTCCATGAAGGTACAGATGGCACTTTTGCACTAATAGCTACCACCCCTGTAGTCCGCGGTCGTGGCAAAGACTTGCAGAGAAAGTGATTGTTCAGCGCGCCTTGTCATCAACGGATCTGGACGAGTCCCAGGGAACCCCCACCAAGTCAGCGATGAGAAATTGGAGCAAGAGGAGCAGGAAGGCCACTGGTTGGGACACGCTGCAGTGTTGTGTTTGTGCACAACTTACGAGAGGAGAGGGAGGGCAGCCAGATGGTGCTCCTGAACGGGAAACAGCATTTATTATTATTTACTGTGTAACAAAGGTTCAACAAGATGGTTAGCAATTAGGCTAATAAGGTCTACTCATCAACCAGACTGGTGTTTTGCTTGTTTTTGTCTTATTATAAAGAAATTACACTGGCTTTCAGGATTAAAGGTGAAATTTAATGTTTTTTTAGTTGGTGGGTCTATATTTTTGATTTGTCTGTTTCTACGATCAATCTATGGTCAAAATATGTTGCTAAGTGTACGATCTATTCTATAATTCGGATGAGTTTCCTCTGCGGAGTGGCTGGGTGCTCCCTTAGACACAGGGTGAGGAGCTCAGGCATACAGAGCTCTGAGTAGTAAGTAAGTAAGTAAGTAAGCTTTTATTTATTTACCGCCTTTTCACTGCACATCGGAGTCTCAAGAGTAGAGCCGCTGCTTCTCCACATCAAGAGGGGCCAGTTTAGGTGGCTCAAGCATCTGTGTCGAATGCCTCCTGGACGCCGCCCTGAGGAGGTGTTGTCGGGTATTTCCCACCGGGAGAAGAACCCAGGGAAGAACCAGGACACATTGGAGGGACTTTCTTTCTCTGCTCGCCTGGGAACACCTCAGGATTCCCTCGTATCTGCTGAAGGAAGTATCTGAGAAGAATGGAAGTGAAAGAAAAAGGATGGCAGGGTTTCTTTTAATAAACATACCAACATTTATTTCCTCATACTTTTCAGATGCTTCTTCTTCAGACGGGTCAACAGATGTTACAGTGACGTGTCTTGCCAGTTGAAGCAGGTCCTTGGCATTTTCCATTCACTATACAATAGCGTTTCTATTATCCTCCATCTAATTAGTTTGCAATTGTCAAATACATAATGCAAGACAAGCTGAATAGGGCACTGAATCATCCATAACCCTGAATAAAAACACACAGAGAAAAAAACGCGGGTTAAAAAGGAAAATATCTGTCATTGAAGTTTCTTGGATAGGATAAATCAAGGAAGCTATCCAACCCCCTTGATTTGCTGTAGTTGAATAGATTGAGGTTATTCCTAGATTAACATTTCCGACAGGGCCTTGTAGCTCTTGATGAACCTTCCAATCTACCGTGTATCTAAGACTTTGTACTTATTGTATGCCATCATAATTC
The DNA here is from genome assembly GCA_964034765.1 of Knipowitschia caucasica. NCBI lineage: Eukaryota > Metazoa > Chordata > Actinopteri > Gobiiformes > Gobiidae > Knipowitschia > Knipowitschia caucasica. The sequence goes on from OZ035841.1 coordinate 24,075,646, forward strand.
ATCTCAAACCTGCATGTATGGAGAACATTGCACAGAAAATATAATTAAAAGCACTCATTAGAAAGTTTACCTATAAGCAAACAAAACCGCTTGCATTTCGTTTCAGCATTTCTTTATTCCAACACTATCTAAAGAGCTAAAGATGCATATGCAGCCCTTAAAAACTGCATTTATCTGCTGAAAACTCCTCAGGCTGGTGTCACAAAGTAGCTGACGATGGGGAGATGAGACAAATGAGGCAGAAAAGCTAATTAAATGTTCATCGTGGACAAGAGTGCTCCAGCTGAGAGCCACAACTTTACCACCGCAGCCATTATACAAACACGCGTTAGTCTGGCCATGATGAATTATGGCAGGCAAACAACTACACAGGAGTCTGCTGAGTAACCTTGACTTCGACTTTGGCCAACAAAACAATTAGATGTTCAGGCCTCGACAGGCCGGGAATGACTCCAGCCCATATCTATCCACGCTATCTATTTATAGACAGAGGCAAGTTTGGATGAAGAAAGATGTCTAATCTGTGATTGTTGAAGAGAACGATACAAAAAGGTGATGTTGTGAGCTGATTTGATAAACTGACTATAGAATGGGTTGGCGGTTAAATCCCAGCTTTTTGCCTTACCAAAAGTGAGGGAGATCTCCGGGCGTTTACGGGGACGGAAAGTACACTTTTCATGCAGTGATAGACATCGATCAATCAATTTCATTCAATCATTTTTTTTATTTTTTATAGAGAACTTCACGACACTCAAGGCGACCAAAGGGCTTTACAATAAAATCACAATAAATTCATTTAAACACTCATGTAATCAAAAAATAAAAGTTAAAAATTGTTTAACAGCATTAATGACTGTTAAAAGCCAATCTAGATTTTAAAAGGCCATAATTAGTAAAATGAGTAAGCGCTCAATCTGGAGATGATCAATTCAGAGCGCTCTATATTCCGACTTAGATCTGGCCACTTTTACTTTTACAGTCACTGGTCAATCAAGATGAGCAGAAAGGACAAGGAAAGAAACTATTTAGTTATTAATTTCAGATGCAAAGCAAATTCCATTCCCAGCTTTGCGATCCAGGATTGGTCGTTACGCAGGGCTTGGCTAAACACGAAAGCGAAACAGCTCAGTGTATTTCACCTTTTTTTTAACATAAACATTCGGCCAATAAGTAGATAAAGTTACGAAATGAGCCTGTTTCTGCTTTGAGTGGATCGTTTCTGCAACGATCGGTCTCGCCCACTCACCAACCTCTCTGACTCAGGAGAGTTCAAACACAAAATACCAAAGTTAAACATGGCTTTTCCGGCATGTACAGCATAATATTTATAATACACTCAAGGTTTCCTTACAAATTATCTTATGTACAGCTCAGAATTGAAGACGATCTGGATTCTCTGGGTGTTTTCTCAAATGCAAATCAACAGATGTTTTCCACCATGTATTAACAATGTTTGTTTCACACTGTTCTGTTCTTGTGTTTGCATCTGAAAGGTTATGTGCGCAAATAATGCACCAACCATATGGTGTGTGAACATGTCTGCTAGTCCATTATTTATACTGTTATAGAAAGAAGTCTGTACATTAATTACGTGAAGTGGGAAAAAAAGGTTTCACTCAATTAATGCCACGGTGCATGTAAAGTATTCAAAACCAAGCAAAATTAACAAATGGTAAAATCATGGTTTATGCATTATTTATGAGCTTTAGACATCCAAAAAAAATAATGAAAACATATATTTGACCTATAAAGAGAAGAGACTAAACTTTATAATTGTGCACGGTTTGTGGAAGCATGTCTGAATGGCTTCTGTTGATAGAAGTAATCCAAATAGATATGCATTACGTTAAAATAAACAAAAGCGGTCCCATTGTGGCTGGTGATAGATTTGGTCTGTGAAATTAGTTTCTGCCTTTTGTTGAAAATATGCAAACATTTCCTTTCACCGCCACCTCTGTGCGCATAGACACAAAGCAAAAAACAAAACTCTGGGTTAATTCGCTCTATGTGTGGATAAACAATAAGTGCTTCTTCACCTGTGAAAGACAAAGAAAGCTTTAGAAAGTTAGTCATTTAAAGTTGCACTGTTGGCTGTTTTCGCTCCACTCGTCTCTCTCTAAATTGGACGTTCATGAGCAGTGACAGGCGCTTGCCCGAGTTGAGGCCTCCTGCTGCTACACCGTTTTTTTTCTTAATTTCCAGTGTGGCCCACAAGTTTTTTGTGTGTGAAAGCACTAACTGAATTTTGGAGGCTGGAAGCGTCGCGGGAAGCTGGAGATAGACACATGCAGACCCCCCACTGAGTCCCATGCATGCAGTACTTCCACTGCTCCTGGACAAACTCATGTGTTTTTACAGATTGAAGATTGAAGATCGGCCAGAAAAAGAACTGCCTTCTGAAGAGACAAAAGGAACTCGCAAGGATCCGTCAATCTTTCCATCTGTTTTGGAAGGATTTGAGATACCAGGTTTGACTTTGGAGAGTGACCAAAATAAATGGTTAAAAAGATATTGGGAAAAGTGAAAGTTATCCTTGACTCAAGCTTACCTATCTACTGTATCTATTGCAAGGGGAGGCAAACTTTGTTGTCAAAAAGGCAATTTCCCCCCCCTCTTCTGCCAAAGATAAATGCTACAAGATGTTTAATCCGTTTGGACGAACTGTTGAGTGGAATTGACAAAAGCCGGGGCCACGAAACTTTTGAAGAAATTGAGGACTACTAAAATCAATAACATAAATACAATTACAATACAATACAATACAATTTATTCTTGTATAGCCCTAAATCACAACAGAAGTCATCTCAGTGGACTTAACAAAACCATTGACATCACCAACACAGGTCAGAGAATCAACAGTTAAAACACAAAAAGAATATAGAACACATGTCCATACATATAAGAAATGCAGGGAAACTTTTCTGGTAAGCCAGATTGCTGTATAGAAAGTGTCCTGGACTTTGGTGCCACCACAAGTTTTGATATTTTTTCAGAGTGTATGGATAGAAATAGATAATGATTCCGATTTTAAAATAAAAGTCTTGATTAATTCGAATTTGATTAATCCTATTGCTGGATTAATTATTGATCACTGTCAATTGAGAATATTATAAAGCAAGGCAAGTTTATTTGTATAGCTCAGTTCATACACAAGGAAGCTTGACAAAACCAGACAGAAACACACACAAGTCTTATGAAACCATATAGAATCACAGTACATTAAAAATAGTGAAGATGCAATCCTTCAAAGCAACTGTCCATGAATTGAAGAGTGTATTTTTTTGCATCAGTGATTATTATTTGATATTCATTTAATTTAACACAACGTGAGATATTTTGACCAAAGGAATATTTTTCACTTGGTAGAACAATGGATGCTAGATATTTGTTCAAAGCCTCGCCGCAGAGATGGCTGTGCTTTGAAATATTCTCCCACTTGTGATTCACGGTATATGTTAAAATACAGTTTTACTTTTAACGATCCAAGTTTTTACAGTAACATTGCGATAAATCCATACTCCAACTGCCACAATTTTCCCCCCAGAATCCATTGCGCTTCACGGTATAGATCAACTACTAAAGTGTAAATCACTATTGGAATTTGAATCCGTTTTATTTTCAAATCTCAGCAAATTCTTACAGTGTCGATTGAAAAAAAAAACTTGAAAATAATTGTCAGTCGTTGCCATCTGCGACTCAATGTTCCGTGTATATTTTAGAACTGTTCTCTCCCATTGTCTCATGACGGTCTCTTGGCATCGCAGTCTCGGAAACTGTCAAGGCTCTCGTGGAAAAGTGGATGCGCTCATACCGCCGCCACCACCGCCGCCGCCACCACTGCCGCCGCCACCACCACCGCCGCGGCACCAGCAGCAGCAGCTCGTCACCTGCTCCTAATTGGTTCTTCCACCACTTTATTGTCTCCAGCTGCACCATTCTCATATTCTTATTTTAGCAACAGAGCCTCGAGATGAACGCAAAGATAAATACGCGGCGTCTTCGTACAGAGTGGCTGCAGGTGCGATCTTCATTCCCCCCTCCTTCAGTTCTGTTCCACAAAGCCTGGAGTTTACCACGCTCTAAATACTTTGCCAAATGCGCACTTTATTATCTTATCAACGTCGCGGTAAGCTGTGAACTTTGCAGCTGTCGAGTCGGATAACCTAAGCAATGCAAAGTACATCTCAATATTTGGAGCTCTTTTTTATGGCTGGGAGAAGATTGCGAGTTGAGGCCTTCTTGAAGTGTAATCTCGTGTGAAAGTGCCACCCTTGTGTTGGTAGATAGCACAATCACATGTTATACTGGAGATATTGTCTTACCCTCAGGCTGCGGCACGGAACGCAACTTGCCTTCTCGCACAAAGGAAGTATTCCGTCAACTCCTGATTTGTAGCGTTTGGCACAAAAAAGCCCGGAGCACATCTTTGTCATTGGAAACCACCAGTTCCATTTTCTCGTTTTGCGGCGTCAGCAGGGAGGAGAGTGGTTTAACACACCTTTTTTAGAAATCTCACTGCAGCTACAGACTCTCGAAAACAGTGAAAAGTATTCGAGATATGCAAGCTGTGAAGTCACACTGAGTAATTATGCGTTTTTCCATAACGTGAGCTGTCATATGGTGTCGTCAAAACGCTGGGGATCCATGTGAGTTCTCAAGACATAAAACATGAATAAACAAGTCCTAACAAAGTCCGGTTATTTGGTAAAAGATATTCCATTTCATAGGCCAACTGAAAGAGCGCCCTGCCTGCTTCACCCATACCGCAGGTTTATACCATAGTTCAGTCCAAAGGGCTTTCAGAATTATAAGGGCTCAAAGATTTTGTCAAACGACAGCCCTCAGAAGTGATTTATCAGGGACCTTCTATTCATTTTTCACTCACAAATGATTCTCATGAATCATGATACACTGACCGCCCTCCAGCCTGACCAGTGCTGACCTCTGCATACGATTGGAATGGCTAATTTGCTCTTACCTTGAAGTTTAAGGTAAGTTGGAATGTTGAATGAATATGTCCTTGTTTTAATATTTGGATTTGAACATGGTGAGTTTATTCAAAGTATTGAGACTTTTGTTCTCGTAGTGCTGAGTAAATGTTTTTTAACATTGAACCAGGTTGGAATCCCAAACAAGTCAACAACTTTACAGAGGCTACGATTGGTGAAAGAATTAGCCAAATTTATACATATACTGTATATTTGCATCAAGTTTGTCACATTAAACCTACTATTTGTTGTATAAAACAAAGTGAATTTTGCAGTACTTGATCCAAGGGTGGCCTTCTCAAATTAGTAATTTCTGCCGAGTGCACTTGGAAAGAAGTCTCACCTCATCGGAGCAAACCCCACACTGCCCTGTGATTGGACCGGTCATCCAGGAACCTGGGGAGTCTTGTGATTTTGTTAACTCACAGATACAGAGCTGTGGACAGCATATTTTCAACTATTGCTCACATAATTCCAACTGTGCTTGAGGCAGAATTACAAAGAATAAGGAATTAATATTGAATGTTAATATTATTTTTCTCATTTCATGAAGCCTTAGATAACTTTCAAACCACATTAAATAGATTAACGTCATGTAAAATCCTACTGAACTAGTTTTTTTGAATACATGTTTTTTTGGCCACTGTTTTTCAATCAACTCTCAGTAAGATAAAAATGTTTTCTAATATGAAAAACTTCGTACTTTGATTTGTTCATAAAATGCTACATAAACAAGACTCTCCCTGTTGGAAGTAAACCAAAATATACATATGAAAAGTTTGCTATACTTCAGCTTAAATCGAGCCACCATCGACTTTTACATCAAACATTTCAATCCCTGTAGTCCGTTTAACAGTAGCCCGTAAACCATTTCCTTTTGACCTCTTTTATCGCCACAATTCTGTTGTACGATCCAGATGATTGGATCTCACAGCCGTCCTTGACCCTTTGGAGTCAGATTGTCAGTTTGGAGGAACAGCGGTGGTATAAAGAGGTCAGCTTTTCCCCAAAGCACTCGTTTGTGGGAGCAGACCTGGTGCTGTGTCTTAACAGTCGGACAGTGGCAGTATTTCTGGGAGTTTCATCAGTCATGTGAAGTTATCAGGCCTTTAATGCCTCCTGCTCTCAGCCAATGACATGTAAGCACCTTCCATTATTAGAAGAGTTACACGCTTTGATTTATCTTTTCATTTTCAACATTGGATTTCTTCTTCTTCTTTCTTTGTGCCTGGTGCCAATTTTCGCTTCTGCAGGGGATTGAAAGAGGAGAGCGTTAAGCCGTGATCCTGTCAGGTGCTCGGGAAATTGGTGTGGTAATTCATCGTTATTCTTGAATATTGTCCAACACATAGAACTTTTATCTATCAGAGTTTTATCACTTGACATGGACAGATACATTGTTACAAGGTTGTTACGAGGATGTCAAACATAAAACATTGGAAAGAGGATTTAAAGCCTGGGATCATCTCAAAATCTCAGTTGAAAACTACACGGATCCTGCGTAGAGTCTTTCAAACTAAAAATCTATGACGGAAGATTACTGTAGATTAGATTACATTACAGACTGGTATATGTACTGTACCAGCAACTTTTTAAGACAAAGTGCATCTTTTCCATATAAAAGCCACACTTGAGTACAAGCCACTGGTTTTAATGTTGTAGTAAACACTTAACCAGCAGCCGATGGAGCATAACAAAGCCGAAACACGACTGCTTTATCTGGACACAACATGATATAATGTTGAGCTAATGAAGAGCTAATAAAAAGTACCCGGGTAAATTCAATCTATTTTGACCATAAACGTTGTTCCCATCGCTACTAAAATGTGAATAAAAAAAAGTCTGTTGTAATAATGTATTTGGTAAGTGCGTAAGTAATCCTTATTTTTATAGCAAATTTTTACAGACCAAACACTTTACAATTTTCAGAGGTTGTTCCATTCTCTCCACACCGTGATGACGGAAGTGAGACGCCGAACACTCTGGAGCATCAAAGCCCCCAATCAATATCATCCATTCACTCACTCACTCATTAGATTCATACCTATTGTACATGGAAACCTTCGCACTACGCAGACGTGGGGTGAAGATATAAACTCCAGTCAGAAAGGACCTGTTCTTCTTACTGAGAAGCGAGAGTGCTAACCACTCAGCCACGGTAACGGCCATTTATCTGCACTTCCTGTTGTCGTCTCACTGCTGTTCAAATAAACAGTGCTACATTGCGGCAACAATAAAAACAATAGAAAAAAGGTAGTAGCTTGTCGTCCAGCTATTGCTATACTCATTTATTTTGAACCTGCACAATATATTTTCACTTACATCTACATTAACACAACACTATACACAGTTTAATGAAGGGGTTGGATGACGCACATGTTTATATAATCAATCAGCCTTTATTTGTAGAGTGCTTTTCCAACACAAGGTACTGTAAGTGCGTCACAGCCCATATGACATACAGCATTCAATCATAAGCATTCAATTCAAAACAAGATGCTATGCCAGATTCTTTTTTTTAATGAGTTAATACAAAACCTTATTACTATATACAAGTTGTATTAAAATCCGTAATTTAATTGAAAACTTGAGCTCATTGATTCAGCTTGTGTATGAATTCATGCCATAAAAAGTACTGAGTAGAGAATGTGAGATTTCATAACACTTTGAAGCAACTATTGTTAAAGTTCAAACTCATCCTTATTACATTTGCACGAGCCAGTACTTTTCCCTTGTTTTGACTTCTGAAGGCCAAGCTACATGGCACCGTGGAAGCATGGAGGACTGCATTCCTCCATGCTGTATAATACACTTGCATTCTGTAGTGTTTGTGTTCGTGCTGTCTCTACCATTGACAATAAAACATGTCTTCTGTCTGAATGAAAGACACAATCCCGGACTTTGTGATCTTCAGGTGGTGGAAGGATGCGGGCAAAGTCTGTAACATCTATAGAACAGCAGAGTATTTTTTTTTTACACAAAAATGTGTTTGCACCATGCATCTGGATCAGCACTTGGTCAATCTGCACAGCCCCTGACTCCGATCAGGCCTGCTGTGAGCTGCTGAGACATGGACAATAACATCGTCCTCTTTTGCATGGACATGATTTGGAACAATTGGATTACACAATTTGGACAAAATTTGGAACAATCTGGATTTCTGAATATGGACATATTGGACTGAATTGAATTGCTGAATCTGGACACTAAAGCTGAAACGTGTGATTGAAAGACACGTCACAGAAGAATTCATGGCTCGACACAAATGCAGCCTGAAGAAACCAACACGGAGAAGTGGGAGAGACTGTTTTCAAAGCAATATCTGGAACCACCATCGACTGATGAAGTTTGGTATTTTACTGAAGATTGTTGACAAGTTTTATGAAAGATCTGAACATGTTTTCTGAGTTTTCTGAGTTTTTGAAGTATTGAGATATGATGTTATGTTGCTGTTTATCGATCCTGATAGTCACACGTGAATGTGTGACCAGAGGGGGCAATGTGAGATTTCATAACACTTTGAAGCAACTATTGTTAAAGTTCAAACTCATCCTTATTACATTTGCACGAGGCAGTACTTTTCCCTTTTTTTGACTTCTGAAGGCCAAGCTACATGGCACCGTGGAAGCTGCTGATTGGAGGACTGCATTCCTCCATGCTGTATAACACACTTGCATTCTGTAGTGTTTGTGTTCGTGCTGTCTCTACCATTGACAATAAAACATGTCTTCTGTCTGAATGATCCCAGACTTTGTCATCTTCTTCAAGACTTAGCGTGACGCTCGCTCTCCTCCACTCACAGAACGAGGCTGCGTTCTCTAGCGTCTACGGCGCTGCTAAAAACAGTAACATGTTAGCAGAATTGGCTATAACTCTTCTTGCTGTAACTGCAGACACAGCAAATCAGCCCAAACAACACAACAGTGAGGAAGAGAAGAGGGAACTAAAGCGAAAAAATTATCAAAGAAGAAATCAAGCCCGGGTGAAAATAGCTATCTTACATTGTATCCTCTGGAGAGACCTGCGGGACCGCCTCGGTCTATCTATGCTCGGACAACATTCGGACGCGGAACTAGCGGTAATCTTTCAGTGATATATTTTGTTAGCAGTGTGTTGCTTTGGTACCATTTCATCAGCGATTGTTGTACAGTTTACAAGAAATTGCGCTCATGCTAATGTTTGCATAAAGATTGCAAATAAAACAAGACGGCTCCGTGGGATGAGAGCGTAGGGGAAATGAGAAGCCTCTGAACAAGTTGAGGGGCGGTGCTAAACATTCAAACCTTGCAGAAACTGGTATAGCTCCTTTAAGATCACGCTGGATATTCAAAACATGCTAAATAAAATCCCACAAGGGATTAAAATCACAAAATAATCCCAATCCTTTCTCCCTCACGCAACACAAGACAACACAACACAAAACAAAGTGGGCTCCATGCACGCACCACTTCCGCGTTTTAGCTACAACCCCACTTCACTTCCTGTTCGTGGGAAATGGCCTGAGTTTCACTGGAGTTCAGCAGTGGTTTACACGAGTTTCCAAAATAATGCTCAAACGGGAAATAAACTGTGAGGATACTGGGCATTTTTGGGACACAACAGTGCTCTTTGATACTGCTGTCATTGTGTTTTTTCTAAAGTTTAAAAATCGCTCTGAGTGGCCACAGTCGAAGCTCTACCTCAGAGAGAAAGCACAGTGACACTTTTGAGTCAGTCTCACAGCTGAATGTATCAATCTAATTACTAAAAAAACGTCACTAAAACCCACCTAAAAGCCATAGGATAGCATAGGCAGGAAGTGAATGGGCTGATTTTTGTTAACAGGAAACATACAACAATACAATATGCTACAAAAAAAGAAAACTGGCTAAAACACTCCCCGACTCTTATAAAGCGCTTTGGGTGACCTTGGTCTGTAAAAATGCGCTATATAAACAATATACACATATCTTCAGTCCTACTGTATATTTCAAAAGTTTTCGGAAAAAATTGAATCAGGTTTGCACATGTTTTTCCAATCCTCCTTTAGTTTGTATACAGTATATGCATTATTTGCTTCCAAGGGCAAGACGAAGAGAAGGTAGTTATTTTTGTTTTTGTTCTTTTGTGAGCAGCGCCTGCATATGGTTAATAATAGTGTGCCGCAGGAGACAAAGGCATACTTGAATTCTCTCTTGTAGAAATGGGACACAGACTGAACACAGAAGAGCTCCAATGTTCACAAAAGCACGCAACGTCCAAATGTTTAGGAGACTGTGTTGTTATTTAAGAGAGAGGACAAAGCATTTCCAAACAAGCTATAACTTTCGTTACAGAGTATGTGGAAATAGGTATTTGAAAAATGTTAACAAAAATAACAGTGAGTCAAAACCATAAAGACTTTACGGCTACGCTCTGTCTCGTCTTAAGACCCATTTTTACTCTCTGGTTTTTAACACTGTGTGAATTGCGTGGTCCTCTATTTTATTTATTTGATTGTTTTATGTTTATTTATGTATATAGATATATTTTTTCAGATTTTTTAAAATGGTTTTTATTGTATTTTTATGGTCCATATTTTTTATTGTTATTTTAATTGTTATTTATTTAATTGCATTTTATTTTTATTTTATTTTAAAAAGTTTATTTTATTTTAAATGTTTTTTTTTTTTTTTTTTTAACAGTTTTTATTTTATTAACTTTTTCCTTATTTGTATTGTTTTTATTTAAAGCTGGCAGACATGTATATTTTATGATGTGTTACTTTCATCTGTGCAGCACCACGACAGACTGGGCCGTATAAAATATCTATAATTCACAAAATGTAAAAAAAAATCTGTTTTTGTGCATATTTCACTCCCATGTCTCTTTATTCTAGCTTATATACTGTATACTTCCCTCACAGACGACCTCAGGTGACGGCGTCTAAACTGTGGATCTAACGTTGATCTGACGACGTTATTCTTGACATCGCTGAAATACTGAATCATTAATTTCTCCCTCACATCCTTTTTCGACGCGCTCCGATCCGTCTCTGGTGGATGCACTTCCTGTCCGTGATGTTTTCAATTACTACCGTTTGTCGAGTTGCCTCCTCAGCAGAATTCCCTCGCCCGGCTGCTTGTCTGTATAATTACGTTACATTTACGGTGCTCGGGCCTCTCTTCTCAGTTTGGCATCTTTGACTGCTGCTGTTGTGGCTGAAACAACATCTGTGATTGTGTAAAGTGCACTGTTATATCTGATGGGGAACGTGGCTATGTAAGTAGTTCCGCCGGTGTTAATGAATTTGCAATGTATATGTGCTTTCTTCACTGACCATGTGAAGCTAGGCAGCCAGCCAAAACTGTTTTATAGAGAACATTATTATATTATTGCATATACATAAATTGATTTGACTTGGAGGTACCATTTTTTTATGCACCGTGCCGCGCCGTGCCGTTACTATGGAAAAGCGGCATTGGTCCAGCAGAAGGTTTGGACACTGGGGCACTTTTATTTATAAGGCTACGCTTGGTCTGCTGCCATCTTACATCTGCCATTTATTCACACAAAGAGATGTTGGTTCATATGGTTTGCGATCAAATGATCTTTTGTTGTCCTCTGTTCCTTTTGCTCAAAACTGGGATAAAAGCACTAGTGGTACGCACACCACACTTTGAGAACCACTGATTTAGGGCGATACAAGAATACATTGAATTGAGTTGAAGTTATAAGTATGTTTTTTAAATGATGTGATGCTACTGTGTTTGCCTGAAATATAAAAAAATAAAAAGTGTATTCAGTTGTCTTCAAAACTACTTATTATTATTATTATTATCAAAGTAGTATAATAATAATAATAATAATAATAATAATGATGATAATAATAATAATAATAAAAATAATAATGCGTAATCATATTTATATTGTACTTTTTTGCCATACTGTAACATACATTGCCATCATGAACTTTATTCTTTTGAAATCAGTTTTCTATGAATCCACACTCGGACTTTCACTCACCCTGATCCAGCACAGTATTTTATATTTTATGTCATCGTGAAGCTCTGACCCTGGTCTGTGAAAGGAGCTGGATAAATTAAGCTTATTCTCACCTCTTCTTGCTCAGTGCTGTCCTCCACAGTCAGAGCTCACATGTTCCTCTGGTCCCACACGCAGAGAACGACAAAGAGGCCGAGGACATTTGTCACTTCCACTTAAGTTTGGGCTTCCATGCTGCAGATATGTTGCAATGAGCTCAGGCCATTGACTTGAATGGGCAGAAATGTGGTCATTCTTGACATGAGATTATAAGATTTGAACACAGACGTGCGTACATTCTTGTTCTTTGGAGTGATTTTTGTGGCTTGTAAACATGTCACTTCATGTCAAATCCCAGATAAACTCAAAATTGGTGGCAGAGTGGTTTACGATCTCACTTCTCTGCAAAAAGTGCTTTCTGAGTGTAGTTAAGTTTCTGGTTGTCCTTAAAAACATATGTGCGATAGTCCCTCTTTGTCGGTCTTACCTCCACTGTGTCTGCTACATTGTACTTTCACTACCTTCTTCACAGGAGGTGGTAAGAAAACTGTTTATGATTTGAAAAATTCAAGTGTGTGGGACTTTGGACTTTTTTGCCACAGATGTGAAAGTTTCCCTTTTTCGCCTCTTGATTGTGCATATGTTGATGTGTTAATGTGGCCCACAAGAGAATCACAAGCTGCAGCTCAGACTGCGCACTCTGCCAAAATGTCTCATTATCACATTATGTGTCGACACTGACAGCTTCCAGTCCTGCAGATTTATCCCTTTCAATAATGTCACAGAGAAACTTGGCACTCATTCAAACATATCCAGCAGTTTGTGTGTACCCAGAGTAATGTGTCCAAATACTCACAGTTGTGTTCCCAATGAAAGTGCAATTATAACTTTCTTTTTCTCCATGAAGAAACTCTTGTCTGGTGTGTTACATATTCTAAAAGGCTTTCATAACCATTTAAAATAGAAAAAAAATCTAACCTAGTTATTTGTATTAAAGGTATTTCGGAAGATTTTTCAGAATCTTTGGAAAGAACCAGAAAGAACCTGACCTCACGTCACATATCACAGGAATGATTGACAATGATGAAGACCAATAGACCAAAATCCTCCTATACCTGTATACCGTCAATAAAAATGATTATAATTTATCTGTTTTATTCTTTTTGGACACTCAAGCTCTGCCCTGTTGAGTTTTGATGGATCAGACTTTCCTTGCAAACAATTCACATGCATCACAACTGATCTGCCTCTTTGCTTCTAATAAACTGCAGGTGTCAAACTTTTTAGTGTCACAAACATATTGACACTTCATTCATATTTTTATCTCTCTAAGGAAGTTCCACATGTGTGTATTATTGAATTACTGTAATGAGGAGCACTCACTACAAGATACATGTGACTCTAAAATAAATACTTAGTAAAATAAAATACAATCTCAAACTTTAGCATAATAAAGAAGCAAGTATAAAATCTCTAGCTTTAGCATAAAAAAGACACAAATCTAACATCTTTTGCATAATGAAGAAGCAAGAATTGAGCACAAAATCTCGGACTTTAGCGGAAACATATAAGGACTCCTATGGACTCACAACCTGCAGGAGGATCAGTGAGAGGCTGGTGATCAGGGGAAGAAAATGGATGGATGGTCTCTGACTTTAGCATAAACTTTAGGATAAACACGCTATATTCTCTAGTGTACATCTGTAGATACATCTGTAATACCCACAAGTGTACCCTCAACAATATTGAGAAAAAGCAAGTTTCTAAATCAAGCGAAGACATACAGATTGCAAAGTACACAGTTGTCCTCAGAGCCTGCACTGTGCTGAGAGGCCAGAATCTCTTAAGCCACTGTTGCTGTGTGATCTGCAGAAACTGTCTGGTTCCTGTCACTAAAATGGAACTGGGGGGATTACAGGACTTTGTTTCTATTCTGGTGTGTGAAAAACGGCTGGTGACACCGAAGCAAAGACACAAAAATGATCGATACGGAGGAAAATAATGCTGGATGGGTGACGCTATTTTTCCTCAAAATAAACAGTCAGGTGTAAATTGGTGTGAAATATCTCGCCGTAAAACCATGAAAGAGAAACCTGTCAGCGAGAGGTGTCGTAGCCAAACAAAACCAGGAGTGAGAACGGGCATGTGTGCTCGCGTTAGAAAGCTGTTTACATTTGGATTAGGTTGATTCTGGCATGTCTCTGTCCTGGTGTGATCATAGCAGTCTCTGAAATACCAAAGCCACGCCAGATTTGAGCCAAAAAAAATCCAATGATACTTCTATCATTCATACTGACTGAATAATATCATGGGTATATGTCTTCAAGTACACCCTTTTTGCAAAAGAATGATTGGTGCTATATCTTAAAGGGGATGGCTGCAACTTCAATGGAATTTAATTTTGGACAATATGGCCCTGTAGTATCATCTAAAAACAGTTTAAAACAGTTTCTCAGCTGTAAGATTTGAGAATAGAGAATAGTTAGACCAATGACGAACTATTGGTCATTGGCGACAGTAGCTCAGTTGGTAGAGCATTGGCCTTAAGGCCAGAAGGTCGTGGGTTCAATTCCCACCTCTGCACCTTCTCCACCGACTCCCACTGATGACTGCTGTCGTTGTGTCCTTGGGCAAGACACTTAACCCCACTTTGCCCAAAGCCCCCGCTGAAAGATCAAGGCTATGCTCACACTCAGAGAGCAGCCGTCCTCCTGTGGACTCACCACCTGCAGAGGGTCAGTGAGGGGCTGGTGCTATGAGACTTGGGTGGCATCTCTGATTGCCACCCCCCTGACCCAGAAATGGAAAAAAAGGGTAGAAAATGGATGGATGGATGGATAGACCAATGATGTGGGGTCATAGTTGTCTATCAAGAATTAGAATTGTGTCCAATCAGAGTCCAGTGGGGGCGGGTCTAACTGGCGCTAAATTTACTGACCATCACTTAAAATATGGAGCTAGAAACCATACACAAAAAACTATGTAATAAAATCCATGTACCTGTATCAAGCAACCAATACATCTTTATTTGTAGACCGGCTTTTCAAATCATCACATAAAACAAACACCAAAATCGCTATTAAAAACACAATTAAAAATCACAGGTAATTAAAAAATAAATAATACTTTATCTAGCTATGGTTCCTGGCTTTTAAAAGGTCACTAGTTTTCCCAATCATGTAATTTTGGCCTCTGTAGATCAGCCGTTTAAGTGAGAGAGAGCCTTTCAGGATGTAAAAGATAAATTGTTAAGACAGAGACGGTCAGATTTGGACTCAAAATGTGTTAAAGAAACAAAAAAGCTTTTGAAAATAAATGTAAAAACACAACGATCCAAGTTTAGCCCTATATCATTGTATAAAACCTGAGCTATCTTAAAATAGAAGTTTGAATGTGATAAAATAAAACAAAAAAATTAAATCCATCTTGGAATAAACTTTGTGGAAAAAGCTTATTGTTTGGAAACGGATTGAAATGTACTTTATTCCCGCATGTGTCTCAAGTGCATTTCCATCCAATCTAAAATTAATTGTCAAAGTCGTCCAGAGCGTGCAGCCGAGCTCGCATTCTTCTCCCGCTCACACTCCCGTGAATACAGTTGGCATCTCTCCTGCTTTTCTTGCTGGAAAACAACAACAGTCTTTGCCAGATCAGCCAATTACTTTCCAACTTGCATCACTGTTCGTAAAAAAAGGCTCTTCTTTCGTCTGTGCCACAGAATGAGCTGATTTTTTTTAGAGGAAGCACCAAATTTTGATTCTATGTCGTTGGTTTTAAAAATGTATAAATCACGACAGTCTTTCAGTAGGTGCTGGTTCCAAAGTTTGAAATGAATGGACCTAATGCACTTGAGGCTAAATTTGTCTGGCCCAACACCCTGCTCTGTGATTGACACACACACAAACTGGTACAACTTGAATTGTGTATCTATGGTGTCTCTGTAAGTATGTATTGTCACATCTAAACAGTGGCGCTAACATAAAAGGGAACACACAAACATCCATCCATTTTCTACCCTTTAATCCATTTCTGGGTCAGGGGGGTGGCAATCAGAGATGCCACCCAAATCTCATAGCACCAGCCCCTCACTGATCCTCTGCAGGTGGTGAGTCCACAAGAGCTGAGATCTTCCAGCGGGGGCTTTGGGCAAAGTGGGGTTAAGTGTCTTGCCCAAGGACACAACAACAGCAGTCATCAGTGGGAGTAGGTGGAGAAGGTGTAGAGGTGGGAATTGAACCCACGACCTTCTGGCCTTAAGGCCAATGCTCTGCCAACTGAGCTACTGTCGCCCCGGAACACACAAACAACACAATTTAACTCCCAGTGAATCACATGTCTCCCTGCATGTTGATTGTACTGCAGCCGTTTCACAGCCTGTTTGGACAGACCTGTGAGCAGGCCATTGCAGTAGTCTAACCTACTGGAGACAAATGCATGGATAAGAATCTCCAAGTCTGCTTTAGACACTATGTTTTTGATCCTGGCAATGTTTTTTAGATGGTAAAAAGCTGCTGATGTTACTGATTTGATGTGGCTATTAAAATTTAAGTCTGAGTCCAGTATTACCCCTAGATTTCTGACCTTGTTTGAAGGTTTTAGGGAGAGAGACTGTAGGTGACAGATGACGCTCTCTCTTTGTTTCTGGGGACCAAAGAAAATCATTTCAGTTTTGTCTGCGTTTAGCTGAAGGAAGTTGTTTTGCATCCACTCACTGATCTGTTGGATACAGTGAAGGAGTGAGTCCACTGGTCCATGTTCTCCTGCAGTCAGTGAGACATAGATCTGAGTGTCGTCTGCATAGTTGCGATAGGACACTTTGTTTCTGCGTATTAACTGACCTAACGGCAGCATGTAGAGATTGAAGAGAAGAGGTCCCAGGATCGACCCCTGTGGTACTCCACAGGGGTCTGGGCTGGAGACAGCCCAGCGCACCAGAAAAAGAGGAACGCTTCTGGAGCAGCACCGGGATCTGCTCCGTGGTGAACAGAAGAACAGAACGAAACTCAACAAAATGTGTCCAAACAGAGTCAGAAACTGACTCCAAAGGTCCCAACGTCCAAAAGTGGTTGCATCCGTATAATAATTGTCAATACATTCATTCATCGCCTTATTACTTGGCTTTCTGACTTTTTTATTGATTCCCTCAAGCTTGAGTTACTCTTTTAGATGTAACTATGTAAATTCGACACAAAGACGAGTGTAGCTAGACTTTCTATTCACAGGGATCTGCCTTTGAAATCTGCTACAAATCTGCGTTTCGGCCATAGACTGTATATATTAATGGACAGAGTGACGCCTATCTCCGCCGTTCTAACTAATGGGCCAAAAAATGTGCTCTACTGGAGCAATCCAAAATGGCCACGAGTGGTCCCGCTCACAAGAAAATTGTGAAAAAACGCATCTGCGCATGTGTCAGCCGGCGCAACTCCATTCATTTGAACGAGAGACTTTGAGACAACGGAGCTTTGAGCCAAGAGCCAACTTTTGGACCATCCTGTAAAGACGTTTTCGAGAGGTCTGCCAATGCTATATGTTTGCATTGGCTAATTCTACTTCTGGGTCCACCCCCATCGGCCCGGGGTGGTATAGCAAGCATGTCAGCGCACGTCATTTTCAGAATCAGAATCAGAATCATTTTTATTGCCACGTAAGTAACAGGAGGTCACAGACTAGGAAATTGCTTTGGCTCAGTGCAACAGTCAAAAAGAGATAATAAAAATAAGAATAAAAAACACTTCTAAAGAATAAATTTAAATTTAAAATAGAGTTACAGTTACTATTTACAATATACAAGTGCACATGGTGCACACAATGTAAGGTGACAGCAGTACAGTGAAGTAAAGTGACGAATGATGGGCAGTATCTGATGTAGCTGATGGTCGGCTCCCACTTGAGGTCCTGGGTGATGGTGGTGCCCAGGAAACGGAAGGACTCCACAGAGGTGATGGGGGAGTCCATCACGGAGGGTGGGGGCGGGGGGACAGTGCTCTTCCTGAAGTCCACAATCATCTCCATGTCTTCTGGGCGTTCAGCTCCAGGTTGTTACCACTGCACCAGGACACCAGCCGGTCCACCTCCCTCCTGTAGGCGGACTCATCGTTGTTGGAGATGAGTCCAATGAGGGTGGTGTCGTCCGCGAACTTGATCAGCTTCACGGAGTCGTGGCTGGAGGTGCAGTGGTTGGTGTACAGGGAGAAGAGCAGGGGAGAAAGAACACAGCCCTGTGGGGCTCCTGTATTTATAATCCGAGAGTCCGAGACATTCTTCCCCAGACGCACTCGCTGCTTCCTGTCCGTCAGGAAGTCAGTGATCCACCTGCAGGTGGAATCGGGCACGTTGAGCTGGGAGAGCTTGTCCTGGAGCAGGGATGGCAGGATTGTGTTGAAGGCAGAGCTGAAGTCCACGAACAGGACCCTGGCGTAGGTCCCCGGGGAGTCCAGGTGCTGTAGGATGTGGTGGAGGGCCAGGTTAATGGCGTCGTCTACAGATCTGTTGGCTCTGTAGGCGAACTGCAGGGGGTCCAGGAGGGGGGAGGTGAGGGACTTGAGATGGGAGAGAACCAGGCATTCAAATGACTTCATGACGACAGACGTAAGTGCTACAGGTCTGTAGTCATTGAGTCCTGTGATCCTGGGCTTCTTCGGGACGGGGACAATTTGACGGGGACAATTTGACCACTTTTGAGCTGGAACCCTCCCCCACTGGTTTCGGCCAGACACTTCACAGACTGCTCGTTTACCATGAAACTGGACTGACTCAAAGGCTGATCTGGAAACCTGTGTTATGTGAGTACAATGCAACTAACTCGCGTATACTTCTGTGAAACAAATAAATAGGGCCTGATTTTGGAGGGGCTCTGATCTCATTGTTTGAAAAGAATTGTATAGGACAAACCCTATCAATCCCTAAGGAAATTACAGTGGTGCCATGAGCTGCTCTCATTCACACAATCACAGGTACATACAGTAATAAATAAGTTGCTAAAATATTAGAAAAACAGTGAAGTTTGAAACATTAAAAGTCAAAAGTTTATTCTCAGGTCTGAAATGATTGTGTATTGGTGGAAGCTAAATAGTTGAGTGTTTTTTATATTTACAGTCTATGGTGTTTACAAAGTCAGCGTGAGGGTGGGGGGAGGCGGGCTCACAGGGGTAGGAGCACAGGTCCAAGCATTTGCACAGATGCCACATCAACTATTTTGGCTATACTTTCTAAGTTATATTGGTTGGTGCAGTATATCACCCAAATTATGTATTTAAATGTGTTTGGGATGGACTGCAAAAAATGAAGAAAAGCGAAATATAGGACCTTTTAAACAATAAACCAAATAATCCCATTACGTAGTGGACATTCATGATATATGTCTCAGATTATACAGTATATGTCAAATGTATATAAAATACACGCTTTATTACAGTGAGTGGTGTTCACAGTCCCCACATGGCGTTTGTGAGGGTTGTGCTTAATAATTGTTTTGGTTAAACCTGTTCACACAACATTATGCACTTATTACATCAACCCAATTTGTGGTGTATCAAAGCGTCACTGGATTCAAGCCAAAGACATTCCATTTATTCATTTTGAAAGAATGATTTTTAATTACGCTTTTACACTTTTGCTATTTTAGGTACGGCCGCATTGAACTCTTCCACCTCTGCAGAACAAGAACGACAGCTCCCATGCCTGTTTTCATTATTGACAATGTGTGATGTAAAATAGGTCTGGGGACTGAGATGATCATTCCAGAACGTTGTGCTTGTTTCTTAGAATGCTTGTGCTCCACATGGCACCAGCCCCTCACTGATCCTCCTGCAGGTGGTGAGGCCACAGGAGCCTTGATCTTTCAGCGGGGGCTTCAGGCAAAGTGGGGTTAAGTGTCTTGCCCAAGGACACAACAACAGCAAACATTAGTGGGAGCCTTGAAGTAGGTCTCATGGTGGGCTCGAACCCATGACCTTCAGGCCCAAAGGCCAATGCTCTACCACCTGAGCCACTGTCTCCCTTTCCTGGACATTGTTCGAGTAGAATCCATGCGATTCTAAATTTTAAGAACATCCCCAGTGTGCACGGGACACACAGCCCACAGCAGGATGGAACCAGCACAGCATTTTTCTGTTGTTTTTCTTGTTTTTCTTGGAATGCATAATGCTCCTTGTTTTGCAAGAGTTTGCAAGAGGACAACTGAAGATACAAAACCATGAGTTCCAATAATTAGTATAAAAGGTATTCAAATCAAGACAATTTGGAAGGGTTCTTAAATGTATGCACATGTCTGATTTACGCACATTTTCTGTAAATTATGCAAACTTGATTTCCCTTTTGAAATAGCCTGTGTTCGCAAACTATAAAATCCTTTACGCCTCTAATATGGGTTTGCGTTACCGCCGTTATTAACACGTTTAGCTGACAGCTGAACATGTATAAAACGGCTATTGTATATACTGTATTACCTATAGTGTAGGAGCGTAATTAAAAATCTTTTTAAATGAATAAATGGAATGTCCTAAAAAAAAAAAACTATGATTTTGTTTTCTGGGTGCCTACCTATTTGCATGTCTTTTACAATTAGCAAGTAAGCCAGTGAGTAAGTAATTAATTAAGTAAGAAAGTAATACATCAATCTTTAATAATATCGACTCACAAAGCACCATCATTTTCTCTTGGGGAAGCTTGTAGTTCAGCAGGTTGTTGGCCACACCCCTGACCTGCCCATTGTGGAGCAAACAGGCTTCCTTTGGGACGCTGCCAAGAGTCGAGCACAGATTTGCATTTTGACACTGGATACGAAACTTTTCACAAGAGGTGAGTGAGACGCTTTGTTTTGTTATTTGATGCCACTGTCTTTCTGCTGCAGAGGCTGATTGGTTTGATCTGATTCAGACATAATATAAAACCATTCTACAGGTGAGCATCCATACATGTGTTTGGGGAAGAAGTAAGGTGGAGCTCCTACTGTACATCATGCTCAGCCTCCTGTGTCTGTCGTTCCTTCTGACAGGTGAGTGGGAATAAAATTTACACTATATTCTACCTAAATCCGAATGTATTTTATTTTACTTTAATTGTACTGGAAAGAAAAAATGGCAGTGCAGGTCTCACAGTATGCCCATTTTTAACCCTAACCCTCACAAGCAATGAATTTTCTGTGTGTAGAAATTCATTTTATTTTTGTAGCGATGAATTTTCTTTATAGCAAGGAATTTTCTTTGTGTAGCAATGAATTCTCTTTGTTTTAATACCAGTTTTCTTATGACCACTCTTTTATGTTATTGTTGCAGTAAACTAAACTAAACTAAACTGCATTTTCCAAAGGATATGCAAAATGAGGACAATTGAGACAAAAGCTGGAGCTGAGTGAAAAATGTACAAAGGCTGTGTATCTATGGTGTTGCTACACTATGAATAAATAGAGTAGGAACCCTGGTTGTAGAATGCAAAATACTTTAAACTACTACTAATAGAATAATCATATGGAATTTCTGTATCTTTTCTGTTGATTTTTATGCTGTATGAAAAATATGAGTTTAAATAAATACATACTTACTTACTTACCTATACTACATAACTTAAATTATATATATATCTTTTAGCTGTCTGCTTAGCGGCTCCTACTACAGTGCAAACAAACACGACTCTCGACATTTCAGCCTGTCCAATCACATACTTTGGCGGTGGACCGTATACTGCTTTTAATGTAAGAATGGATTCACTGCCTCTTGTCTCTCTGACTCTGTTCTTGCTATAATCTTGTATAATTTCTATGCCTTTGATACAGACAGCCTTTTCTGGGACCATCTCATTCACCTTCAGCTCCACAGACGAGATTACGTTTCCAAACTCTGCCGTAGCCGCAATTCATTATGACATTTTGCCTGCCGCTAATCTGACAGCTGTTGATGTGAAGAATGCTGCGGCCGCCATTGAGACCACGCTCAGGCGGCTTCCAGCTTCTGCGGTGGAATGTTGTATTAAAATTAGTGCCACATTCAATGGACCAACGGTGAGTGCTTTACCGGAATTCAAATAATTCGCCAAATCTAACTTTTTTCAATTATAAAGTAACTAAAGGAGACCTGGGCAAAGTCCGGTCCGGGTGCCACATACGGCCCGATTTACATTTCTATGTGGTCCTCTAACCATTTTTCACATCTGCAAACAACATACCGTTTGCCCCTATTTAAATGAATGTGGATCAATAGCCAAATTAAAGACATAAAGGAGGATTATCCCGAATTTTAGGAAAGAACCGCCCACTCCACTTTTTGAACAAAACTCTTTGGTCTTATTTGATGAGCATGTATCACCAGAATGATTGACAATTGGGAGGACAAATAGTTTTGATGATCCACCCGGAAGTAGAAAGTCCTCCTATACACCCCTTTAGGTTTCATATGAGTGCTATGATGGCATGTTATACCTCATAATAATTAATCAAAAACATGTATCTGTCTACAATGCTGAGGCTTCTTTAGCTCTAGTCCAGTTTTGGTTAAATCCAAGCAAGAGTTGAAATCTAAAGACAAAAAAAAAATATATTTAGTCCATGTTTGATAGTAAAGCCGCAGATGCAAAAGATTAGAGTTAACACAATTTACACTTTACAATTGGGGAATGTACACTTTCAATGTCATCATATTGTTATGGTATAGTGATATGGACATTTTAAAAGATCTGATTGTCACACTGTAAAAATCCACTACAGAATAATACATAAAAAAACAGAGCCTTAAGAATATGCCACGCAGTAGAAATAATATAATATGAGCTTTATAATAACATTTAACACAGATTCTTAATGTCGTCCTCAGATCACAGTCTAGTTTAGTTTGTCATTATTCCACAATTCTCTTTAAAAAAATATTCTTGTGTACAGAACATATACATCTTCAGCTACGGGTCACAGACAGCTGCTTTTGTAGACGCTGATATTGGAGCGACAGATGTAAGTACACTTGGATTTTTACTCTTTTCATGTTTTTGTAATTTGTCATTGTATGCATTGTCTGACTGCTGCCAAAAAAGGAAACAGCTACAAGTTTTACAATCAAGGGCATTGCACAATCCTGATCATGTCCCATAAATATGTCTGTCATCGTAGGCATTCACCTTTAGTTACTTTGGGGATGGATCTTATTCCACAAAAGTACCAGGAGCTTTCTCACAGGCTGTGGACCTAACTCGATGCAGAGATGGTAAGCAAGACAATAATAATTTGTCTGTATTTAGTTTGGAGTTTTCCATTGTTCTGCCCTGATTGCTTAATTGCCTTATTAACTTAAGCCATAAATCACAGCAGCAGCCATCTCGGAGGACTTTAAAAATGTGTCGATTCGCCAACAACAGGCTGTAGATCCGGGCCTCAAGCTGTAGAACCAGGCATGAGGCTGTAGATCCAGGTCTGAGGCTGCAGATCCAGATTTGAAGCTGTAGATCCAGTTCTGAGGCTGTAGATCCAGGTCTGAGGCTGTAGATCCAGGTCTGAGGCTGTAGATCCAGGTCTGAGGCTGCAGATCCAGGTCTGAGGCTGCAGATCCAGATTTGAAGCTGTTGATCCAGGTCTGAGGCTGTAGATCCAGGTCTGAGGCTGTAGATCCAGGTCTGAGGCTGTAGATCCAGGTCTGAGGCTGTAGATCCAGGTCTGAGGCTGCAGATCCAGGTCTGAGGCTGCAGATCCAGATTTGAAGCTGTTGATCCAGGTCTGAGGCTGTAGATCCAGGTCTGAGGCTGTAGATCCAGGTCTGAGGCTGCAGATCCAGGTCTGAGGCTGCAGATCCAGGTCTGAGGCTGTAGATCCAGGTCTGAGGCTGTAGATCCAGGTCTGAGGCTGTAGATCCAGGTCTGAGGCTGCAGATCCAGGTCTGAGGCTGCAGGATCCAGGTCTGAGGCTGTAGATCCAGGTCTGAGGCTGCAGATCCAGATTTGAAGCTGTAGATCCAGTTCTGAGGCTGTAGATCCAGGACGGAGGCTGTAGATCCGCGTCTGAGGCTGAGTGGAGCAAGACTGAAGAGGCTCAAGACGGGGGTAGGCGATGGGGGTACAGCCCATGAGTCCAGGACGAGAGCGACATGTTCAGTGGTGCAAGCTCGAAGAGACCTGGTTCAATAGTTCCCTCATCGTGCTATGAAACAGGCAATGAGACAGCAGGTGTATAGCAATGAACAGACTACAGAAAACCCCAGAATCCCAGCTAAGTTTCTCCATAAAGACAGATAGACACAGTAGATACTTTATTGATCCCGGTAGGAGAATATCCAGAAGCAGAAACACAAACAAATATGCAGCCAATCAAACGTCTTTTCTCAGACACCAGAACCTATGCAAGTGGAGAAATAGTGGCCACTTATGATGAGACCTGCTCCTCCGACATCTGCCAACCCTCTGGTGTCGTGGAGTTAACCAACGACTGTGGCCCGGGACAAGTCTGCATGGGCTTGGGGTGATTACAATATTTTGCTTTTTCATATTTTTTGAAATGTCACTCATATTTGACTCCTCGAATGATTATCAACAATAACTATCTAATTCAAGTTTTTGTGTGAATGTTTTAATCGAGATTGACTAATATGGGTATTCTTGCCAAGT
Organism: Knipowitschia caucasica; assembly: GCA_964034765.1. NCBI lineage: Eukaryota > Metazoa > Chordata > Actinopteri > Gobiiformes > Gobiidae > Knipowitschia > Knipowitschia caucasica. The sequence goes on from OZ035841.1 coordinate 24,100,218, forward strand.
TCAATTTTAAAGGACAATTTTCTTCACCAAAAAAAAAAATAATAATAAAGTGAAAGGCTGCAAATAAACAGGGTTGTTGCTGTTGGAAATGCTCTATTAGCAATTAGGGCAGTTACGGTTGTTAGCTTGTTACATAATGCCTTGAGGATATTGAGGAGAATAGCTTTATTTTTGTATTATTTGTTTATTATGTATATTTTGATATTTTATTACTCGATATCAGGAGTTTGGATAAGATTTAATAAACACAAATAGTTATAAATATTTGTGGAAGACTGGCTTATAGCTCATCAAAATAAAAAGTACCAAGCTTACTAATGAGTGATTTACAGATTGTATTTATTAATCATTTATTAATTATTACTAATTGCTGTTACATTGTTTCAGAAAAAAAATTACACAATTGTTGTGTGATAAGAATTGCATAAAACTTTGTATGACAAGCACATAGCAATAGATGGGAAGACATCAAGGCAGATTGGAAATTTCTAATATATGGTTCCCTGGGCGTACTAAACCATCGTACGAATAACATTTCGTTCTAAGGTCTGGCTTTGCTCCATTGAGCTCCATTTAAAGGGTGGGAGGGGTTAACTCCTTTTGCAGATTGAAACTATTGAATCTGAGTTTACCATGACATATGTAATGTACCCGAGTGAGTTGTTAGCATTTAGCATTTAGCCTAGGTTCAGCCATCTCCTTTGCCACTAATGGAGCCCGTGGGGAGTAGCGCCAAAATCTTTGCCAGCAATTACATTTGCTAAACATTCCTCTTGTGCTATTGCACTACTAGTTAGACGCTAAACTACATTTTGTTGCGTTGTTTTGACTTTCTAATGACAATAAAGTTGAATCTAATCTAATATAATCTCTTCCTCCGGCTTCAATTCCTTGATAGAACCAGAACGGATTACTTTACTATCGCATTCGAAAGGGCCATTGCCAAACTACAACCAGCAAATTCGGCGCAAACTTTTGACCCACATCTACCTACAACACCCGCCTCCCACGCTTGCTGAGTGGTCGGATAGAATTCAACTGATGTAATTGCAGACACAGGGACTAGACCCACAGGGTAAATGCAGAAAAATCATAACCGACCGGAGTTTAGGCCAGGCTCGGCAAAAGGTGCAATACAAAGTTACAGTACAGTGTTTTTCTTGTGTTCATTTTTCCCTCTTGACCTTTGACGTCTCTCAGATGTGGCGCCCGGCACTCCTGCTCCATCGTGGCGAACAGCGTGGTGGATGTAAACGGCGACACCGGTGTTATTCCTGATTTCTGCGCCTATGACATCATCACAGCTCCAAGTTTCACCATGACCGCCTTCCTCCGCGAGCGCCGCCTCACAGACACCCCTTTCGTGGATTCTGTAGACATCTATACAACGCCATCGTTGGACCATGTTTCTCTGGGCCAGGGAGGGAACGCCAAAAAGACGGCGTGTGGTCGACCTTTGGATCAAGCAACTTTAGTAGAAGTAAAAAATATTGATTTCATTAATCAATAGTGTACACAGCATGCACAGTACTTTTCACAGCTTCTGAACTTGTTAAAATAGTTTTCTCTTGTGATTTATATTTTTAAATTTCTCTTTGTGTAATTAATTTACCCTAAGCTCTGAAAACAAAAGAGTGCCAATGTGTTTCTTTTCTTTCTTTCTTTATCTTTTTAAGTATTACAATTTCCATTTTACTCAAATAGGACAAGCCACGTGTGTAATTACCTGAAACATGTTTTTCCTTCTTTAATGAATACACACAGAACTTAAATAAAAAAGATGGATGGAATTTGTGTCTAAATTTTTTATTGAAGGGATAGTTTACAGAAACATTTAGCTCATAGAGACAGGTATGTTCTGCACCAGATTATCTGATAGACTTTATTAATCTCTTATAGAAAGATAGCTAGTTTCCATCGGATGCACTTTATGTAAAGACAAATTCAGAAAAATAAATTATCCATCATTCATCTGTTCTCTTCTTTCTCAAACATGTGTGACAGAATATGCATTTGTTTCCACAGGTTTCTGGTGCAGACACAGCTTTGACCCTGAACTCGTCGGCAGTGACCGTGTTGGGCTTAGAGCTGTCCGACAACGGCACTGGACTCCTGGCCTTGTTCACGGACCACAACAACATCATCACAGAGGTTTTCTTCGACGGCACTTTACTGCACGTGAAACACACAGGTGCTTTTTCCAGCCATTCAACAGGAAAACATGCAGCACTTGTTTTTAACGTGACTTTTATCTCTGCCATATTCACATATGTGTATTATGTGTTATGTTTATGTATAATGTGTGAACTGTATGAAATGTATTATGAATGAGTTTGTATTGTATGTGTATGCATGTGTGTGTGTTTGTGGGTATCTTTGTAAATGAGGATATGTTCTCATTTGATCCGACCTGGTTCAATATTAAATAAATGTAAAGAAAATAAATAAAATCTGTATCGTTTTTAGACGTACTATGGTCAAAATTCAAAGTCTATGCCTGTAAAGAAGATTTAAAACTGAACTACTTTCACTTTTTGGGTATACACAGGTAAAACCAGCAGGGGAGTGGTTTAAATAACACTTACACATATCTGCACATGAAGCATATATTAAGTTGTGCACATCACATGCAAAGCTGTCAAGAATTGACTAACAGACTATGCTGTCTCTGCTGTAATGTGCGCAACAATGACACTGAAATTTCTCCACTGTGAGACTAATAAAGGTTCATCTTATCTTATCTTATGTAATGCACAAAGCCCACATTCTTACTGCAGTAAAGGGGCTAATGACAATAAAGGAGTGGAGCAGCAGTAACTGTCAATCACAGCTCTTTCTGATGAGTTTTACGAGTTGGACTGGTTTCACAAACAGCTTGTAACGAATGATCATACGGTATTTACAGTAGTTTTTAGGGTGGGGAAAGTAAGAGAACAGTTTTTTTTAGTTTTTTTATTTATTTTTTATTTCTTGTACACAAACCAAAAGTGAACAACAGGTAACCCACCCACCCAACCCCAAAAAAAACCTCATGCATACACTCATTCACACCAGCATGCTCACAACAAATCTCTAACTTATTTAAATTAACTGTTCTTTTAGTATAGTCCTCGTTGTCATCATCTTAATATTCCAAAGTTTAGCGTTTACCAAAAAGAAAAACAACAACCAATCACAAAAATAGAAACTAGGAACAGAAACAAAAAGATAAAATACAATAATAATGTTAATTAAAGGGAAGAGAGAAATTAAAAAATTGCAATACATACACACATACACCTACATATATATATAAACACACCCATATACATATCTACATATATATATATCTATATATATATATATATATATATATATATATATATATATATATATATATATATATACACATATCTACATATATATATATATATCTACATATATATATATATATATATATATATATATATATATATATATATATATATATATATATATATATATATAATGTGTGTATGTATATATTACATACATGTGCACACACATATATATATATAACTAAATTTTCAACTCATGTAGGTAAAACATGTAAGTAAAACCTCCATTTTGTATCAAACTGTGGTAGTTTCTTACAGTTGGTGGCAAATATTTTTCCTAAATTATATTGATAGCAGATTCTATTTTTGTGTGTTTTAAACACAAGCATGTTTTTGTTTTAGCTTTAGAAATAAATATCTTCCCCAATGTTATAACTAAATTTATAAACGGGACATAATCATCCCCCAAAATACCCAACCAAATGTTCATGGGTGTGAGTACTAAAGTATAGATTTTAGCCAGAACTGAACAGACGTCCAAAACTTTGCAACAAATGGACAGTAATAAAATAGTAAGAGAGTAAGAGAACAGTTTCCAGAATGGACTCACAGCTCCTGTTTGCTCCTCGATACGTTTTGTTTTTGTTTCAGTGGTTGAATGCTACCAGAGACAATATAATTTCCGGACATTTTTTCTCAAGGACTGTATAAACACAGTTGTGCAACTTGACGAATTCAAACTTCAAATGTTGAAAAATAGGAAAATGTATTTGAACAGATTTGAGATCTATTATTGTAGTGAACAAATGTACAAACTACTGTGTTGGTGAAGTGGAGATTTCATTTTAAAAGTCTTGAATGGTTCTTGGGAGCAGGACAGACAAGATTGCATATTCTTTCCTGTTTTGTTATTGATGATACTTTGCAGTTTAAGTGTATAGATGGACAATGCTAACCCCCAGCTCACGGAAACCCAATGGGGAAATGCTCATGGAAAAGTTTTGCTCTGTCTCTTCTTGACTTTGTGACGGGGTGAGCCCGTCCCTGAGCCCGCTGTCCCATGTGAGGATGTGCGCGCCCGGTGTCATGGTGGCTGCGCGCCGCGCCCATACCCATTCATTGACTATTTCTAGTATGAGGACGTGTTTGTAACATGTAGCGTGCGTGAGCGGGTCTTCAGGGTGCACACTTGCAAGTGTTGCATGGTGCAGTTAAATCTAGTTACAGTGTCATTCACTTGTCTGTGTGCTGGCGTGGTCGTGGCGTCTCCATGATGCGTTTTGGCAAACCCGGACATAAGGAGCCAGTGGATTAAATGCACCTGTCTGTGGGTCATGTGGACCGCAACTCATTTGCATGAACATGTATGTGTGTCGCTTGAAATGTATTTTACTGTATGTATGTACCCAAGTGCAAATCTATGTAATCATGAACCTAAGGAAAGAACCATGTATTGTAGATATGGTGGAAAATTAGGATGATCGATTTGTAATGTGGGAGGGGCCAGCAGGGTACATAAGGTCTGTTTGTCTGCCCCATGGCAGTCGTGACTCATTACAGAGAAGGTAATGTGGACTGCAGGTGCTTGAGTGAAAAGCTAAGGAAAAAGAGACTTTGTGTTGAAGTTGTGTATATTTTTTTGTAAATATCCTTTTTGCCTGTAGACTTTTCACTGTGCTCTGTAAATACGTTTTTGTACATTTCCCACTGTTTTTTTCTACTGAGAGTTTTTAATTAAAAACCTCTGAAAACTGCCTTTCTGACCCAGCCATCGGTATGTGAAAAAGAACCCATAACAGACTTTGTTTGAAAAGTGAACTCCTCTACCGCTCTGTCCCTTTGGGCTTTAGAAATTCTTGGTTTAGCACCATATTCCAACCAGGTGGTATATTGTGATATCTGTAAATTTAGATATGAGCCCAAACAACTGAACCAATCAGGAGCCTTCTGTAGCTGAATTTGCAGAAATTTGCAAAGATTTCCACTCAAAAGACTGTTTGAGGTTGCTCCAATAGGATGACACTATGTACATTGACCAGATGCTGAAGTCACCCAGTCTATTTTACACATGAACAACACATGAAATTTTAAAAGTAGATTATATTCAGTAAGAAATCACAGCATTTGTTATTAATACCCATGTGAATAATCAATTAAATGTATTTTTGTATCGGCATAAATCATGTGAGTCGTCACGGAGGGCCTTTCCAAAGTTGTCGACTCGCCAACACAGATAAGAGAATCAAACAGTTCGAACACAAGAAGTGCAATAATAACAAAATAAGAACCATTGGTCCATAGGGAGATGGATGACCAATGTTCATAAATGTCCCTGAATGTCCCGGATCATCACTGTCCTTAGACCCTGCTGCGGTTCCAGTCGACTAGAATCGTCAAGTCGCCTCTATTATTGAATATTATTATTTTCATTTACCCCACAGTGCCATATGGTCAAACTGCATATACGTCAGGTGTGTGTTTTGATGCCTCTACAATCAGTGCTGTGAAGAACGCTGGTCTGTCTGAGTCTGGGTGAGTGTGTAGCACTTACTGTAACTGCAGGGTGTGACACAAACTAACACTTGACACACACAAATGCACTGTTATTTAAAAGTGTCATGGGTTTTTGTACTTGATTTATCTCTGTAGCTGTGACACAGTCCCTCCTGATGCAGCTGGTGAGGGGATTGTCTGCGGACCTGTATGGAAAAGGTGAGCCAAACTATCAATGTGTCTCGGTATGTGTTTTTCATGATGGCTACAGATGTCTATATTATGGAAATCTGAAAAGCATGTTTAGTTTATAGTGACCAGCACCAAGTCACTTCTGCATCTAACTTTCTAGTGCCTTTTTGAAGACAATTTGGTCAAAGAAAGAAAATGTAAGATATTTGTCTTTTACTCTTGAAAAAGGAATCATCCTTTAAGTATGAATATGATATGCTTATTATGTTAATTTACTGTTTGTATTTGATATACAAATAAAATCGGTTGGTACTTTGGTTTTCAGTTCACGTACAAGTGGAGTGAATGCAGTGAAAAGCTTTGAATGACACATACACAAGAAATCCATGGTATTCTTATGATTATTTGTCTTGTTTCCCAGATGCATTGCTGAATTGGCCTCTGTGGAGGTGGCCTCAGTTGATAAGGGCCCCTTCGTCACAGCCTGTGCTGAAAACCTGCTGTGTGGCTATCCTGACCGCGATGACCTCTACTGCCGCTTTAAACACGCCTACGCCCGCACCGCCGGCCTCAGCTCCAACGGATGCTGTATGTTTTATGTATACTGTTGGCCTACATCAAAGTTAGTTGGTTCAGATCAGTTTAGATTCAGCTGGAGAAAGTGTCTATCGAGAAGGAAGTTGGAGTCCCTGTTTAGACTAGTGTCCCTGCGACGTAGCAATGAATGAAGAGGAAGAAAATCCACTCTTGTATAGATGGATAGTAGAATCAGATCAGATGGTTTACAATTGAGGGCAGTTATGTCAGTCAGTATGGCGCAGTTGGGGTCCCCGAACTGGAGCCAGGCCTGGGGTTGGGGCTTATCCATGAGCCCCTGGTGCTTCCTCTCCTGTGGGATGACTATCCACTGGGGGTTTAATGGGGGTCGATAGGGTTCTCGATGATCCAATTGTGGAAAGTACAGGAGGTCAAGAGATTCCAATTGGAGATAGTCAGACTCACCTCCACACATGGCTGGAGCTTTGGGTTGGACCCTCTACTTCTCTAGTGCGGCACGGGGACTGAGTGGATAGCACTCTCGCCTCTCAGCAAGAAGGTCCTGGGTTCGAATCCCGGATGGGGCCCTTTTGTGTAAGTCGTCATGTTGTTGTCGGGGATCCATTTTGGTGTCCACAGGGTATCATGTCTGCTGCTAGTATACAGTATGATGTTGTACTAATAAAACCCCAAGTGAGGGCATGGGAGGTCGGTAGAGAGGTCCTTGCTCAAGTGGAGGAGTTCGAAGTATCTCAGGGTCTTGTGGTGGATAGGGAGCTGAGTCGAGAGGGAATCGATCCATCTCCCCACCCCTACTTATGGAGAATGATCAGCAACCCCAGTGAAATGGAATTCAGAAATAAAACTAAATCCAAACTCAAACCAGGCAGTTAATTTATGTATATCAATTGTAGTAATTAATGGTAAAGGTGCACTTTATTTATCCCTGTAGGGCAATGTTGAGATATAACCTTTTTCTCTTTTACAGCTACTTCGGTTTGCCTGAACCATCAGTGCGTGTCTCATGAGTTTTGTGCTGTGGCCAACAGCGGTAGAGCTGCCTGTTTCTGCAGAAGTAATGATGCCACCACCAAGGCTTTTCGAAAAAATGGCAAATATGGTACAAGGACTTGTTTTTGTCTTGTTGAATTTGGCTGAGATGCTCTAACATCAACAGTAGAACGGGCAATCTTATCTTTTCATAGGCCATGATACTAACAAAAATATTTTTGGTACATTTGTTGTAGATTGTTGAAAATTATTCTATGCTTCTGTTTGCTTTCTTACGAAAAGTCTCATCCAAATGAATGATTTTGACTCATAAAAATATATATACACATTGTGTCAATTGAATAATTATATAAAATGTTTAAAACATAAAGAAAAAATTGTGTGTGGAGAAACATGCAGATTTTGTTGAATAAATGACAAATGATGATGTTCTACAGGACCTCCCCCCACCTGTGATGCTGGCTCCGCCTCTTTGGAATTTTATGGCTGTTTATTGGAAGAGGAGGGCATCAACTACCGGGGGCTGCATCTGAATGATGAAAACTGCACAGGAGTTGTTGATTCAGATTACAATACTATAACCTTCGACTTTGATACGAACACCAAATGTGGTGGAACTTACAGGGTAATTACTTTCAATGATAAAAAATATATTGTGTGACTTACTATGATAAAAAAGTGTTTACAGCCCAAGCCCCAGGTTGTCTATAGCCATAATAAAGCAATCTTTAAATATATTTAAGCACACCAAAACATTGAACATGCAACATTATGGAAGCTGATTACCGTAATTGCTGGACTACAAGCCTCTACTTTTTCGAAATGCAGCCATTATATGTATTTTTACATACCTGCTTACCTGTTTGTTTATGTGAACAGCAGATCAGAGTTTATGGACTTTTATGGATTTTGACTACATTTTAGTGGGGATGAGATGGATGCTGTCAATAGTATAGATACACATTGGTTGAATTCACCAGAGTGCTTGGATCATCGTGAGACAATTGAGATAAAACCCTGTCATTTAGTCATCTATTGGCCTTGTTTTTTCCAGGAGCTGTTGGTTAAGTGTACAATGTAACAAGAAAACCTGCTGCTTATTCTCAGGCGCAGACAATATGTGGATAAAATTTACTTTCTTTTCAAATTAAACAGGTGCACTTAATTTTCCAAAAAGTACTGTTTAATGCTTAAGAATTTGAATGGTACTGTATATTGGAATACTGGTGTTGCAAACAGTTTCTAAAATGCCTCTGACTCACGGTGCTTCTTTTGTAGAGTCTCCCCACTACCATCGAGTTCCAAAACACCGTTCAGAACACATACAGCCAAACTGTGACATACGAACCCAAGGTGGCGATTATCTTTAGTTGCTCCTACAACAAAACGGCCGAGCTCACCCCTCTAAACTTCCATCTCATCAACAAGTATGTATTCTGCAGCTCTATTCACACAAAGATCCTAGATTAATAAACACATATGAGTGTGTTCACAGTAAAATGACAATTGAAGTATCTGGACATTGAAGAGATAGTGTGGAAAAAATCAAAAGGAAAGATTGACATAAATTTTTTTAGCAACATTTTAAACGACAAAATCAACCTCTGATTGGACCATTCTACTGTGACGCCAGTTACATAGAAAATAAAATGTCCTCAGTCTGAAAAAGCAGAAGATGAAATCCCACAATATATACATGGTTAACACAACAGAAGGAAATCACTTGAGATTAAAAAGGAATCGTAAAAAAATAAAAATGAATGAATTAATTAAATGACCCCTGAAAAATGTATAACGGACGTGATGAGGACGGCCCTCTTTTCTCTAAAAATGTAACTTGAGAAAAAAAAAAATCTGGTCTGTTTTCACATTTAATTGCTTGACAATATGACAGTATCACTTTGCATCTACTTTGTGTAAAAAAGTAGAATCTCTGAATCAAATGTTGACATCTGAAAATACCTATCAAACTTCCACAAAGCTCATTCCGTCAAATCATCACGTCCGTTACATAAAATAAACAGAGGAGGTGCTTGGAAACATGAAAAACATAAAATATCTTCTGATTATTAAAATGTAATTTTTGGCCTTTTGTCACACTTTTGTGCCCTTAAGTGTGAACAAGCCCATATATAAAAGGACCATATTGTTGTGACACACGTGATTTTGTACTTAGTCATTTTGGTGTGCACAAACTTTGGAATCTTTGGGGACACCATTTTTATGTTTTTGATGGCAGAAAGCAACTATGGGCTACAGTAGAATATCATCTATAACTTTAAAAGCTAATTGTATCAAGAAAACAGCCATACCATTTATTTTATGGAATATTTCAAACCATTAAGTAATAGGTTTACAAAATTACCTACAATGTTTGGGGAATTGTTAAATTGGGAATTTGTTAAATAAAAGTTATCTGTTGGTCAATATACTGTACATTAATGATGCGAAAAGGGTAAAAAACTTTGAACAAACTTCCCACAAAAAAACAATGGATATTTTGGTATAAAAGTGTAGTCTAAACACAATTTGGCTAAAAATTAATTTGAACCCAGACCACAATGAGGTTGACACCATAGGTCTGGACAAACTTTTCAATCAGATAAACAAGTCTTGCCCTCACCTCGCTTATGCGTATTCATTTTTACCCCGAGAGTAATGAAGTTCGGTTTTAGAGCATGATGGGTTGATTTCAATATGAAGCCGTTTGTATCACGCTTGTGTTGCAGCTTTGTGACCGCGACCTACACCACAGATTCCTTCAGATTCACTTTGTCCATCTCCTTCTACTACGACGCCGCCTTCACCAGTGCTGTGGCCTCGGGCGCTGAGCTCACAAAAGGCCAGAAGGTGTACGTGAAGCTGAAGAGTTCCCAGCTCAGGGGAACGGGTCTGGTACTGGTCATCGATGAGTGCTGGACCACAACCGAGTCATCCCCCACTGGCGCCAACAAGTACTCCCTCATCCAGTCCCAGTGAGATGAGTTGTCAATTCCACCATATGTTTTGTATAGTTGCAGCAAGTTTTTTTCCGTGAACCTTGAAAAAAAGACAATCAAGACAAGTTAGTATGTTTTTTCTTGCTTGACTGCAAGGAGAGATTACAACCAGACCTGCAGAGGAGACGGCCTCTGCTCATCTCCTCTGCCACAACATTTTTATTGACCGAAACAAACAAACGCATTATTCACTTATAAAAATGGTCCAAACCAGTCTTGTTGACACACTGGTTAAACATTCACCTTTCCAACATAGGAGCTCTGGCATCCCGTATTTGCCTCGGACATTTTTACTGAACTGAAACACATTTACTTACCATCATCCATCCATTGTCTTCCACTTCATCCGTTGCCGGGTCGTGGGGGTAGCAGTCACACACACTTCCTTCAGCTCATCCAAGAGGATCCCAAGGTATTCCCAGGCCAGCTGAGAGACAGCGCGTCCTGGGTCTCTTTTTCTAACATAATAACATAACAACACGGTTACCGTATCAACCCAATAATTAAACTAGATAATATAAACACACAATTATTTTATCATTTCCAGTTTTTTCTTTGCATACTATATAAATTCAGTATAATTTTTACTTAAGTTTGCATCATGTTTGAACAATTGTGATGGTTGTTTTACCACCTACAGATGTGAAGTTCCTGCTGAGAGGGAGTACCTCGAGGTCCTCTCCTCTGGATCTGGCGTAGATGCATCTTTTTCTTTTAGAGTTTATAATTATGTCGGCATCTCTGCAACTGACCTGTTCATGCACTGCTCGGTCAGTCTGTGCAACGCCTCCAGCGGCAACTGTGTCCCGGTAACCGCCTCCGTTTCTATCCACAAAATACAAGTGTACCGGTGCTGTGCAATGTGCTGTACAGTATGTAGCTCCACACTCAAACTGCCCTAGACACAACAACTGATTGAAACATAGTGAATATTTAACTTGATTTCCACTTTTTATGTAAATGCAATATGTTTGGATACAAACCGATGAACGGATTTGACAGACTCAATATTTGTTCAGTCTGTCAAATCCGTTCATCGGTTTGTATCCAAACCGATGAACGGATTTGACTCAATATTTGTTCAAGGGCGACAGTAGCTCAGTTGGTAGAGCATTGGCCTTAAGGCCAGAAGGTCGTGGGTTCAATTCCCACCTCTGCACCTTCTCCACCGACTCCCACTGATGACTGCTGTCGTTGTGTCCTTGGGCAAGACACTTAACCCCACTTTGCCCAAAGCCCCCACTGGAAGATCTCAGCTCCTGTGGACTCACCACCTGCAGAGGGTCAGTGAGGGGCTGGTGCTATGAGACTTGGGTGGCATCTCTGACTGCCACCCCCCTGACCCAGAAATGGATTAAAGGGTAGAAAATGGATGGATGGATGGAATATTTGTTCATACATACTGTAGTTCTAACATGTATGTATAGTTATTTTCTTCATATTTATTTACAGACCTGCACATATTAGTCTGAGAGAGTTTCCCTGGTCGCTAAGGAGTAAGTATATTTTTTCTTCATAAATTTTGTACCGTAGTGTCTCAACAGACTTTGTACAGAAAAGAGTAAACAGTGCTTACATTTCATTTCAAACTTCATTCAAACTTGCAAGAGTACAAACAATTAGCATGGAAGAAGTAGATGCTCACTTGGCGCATTTGACAAAACCACCACCACAAAGCCTCTCATCCAGACAAGACACCGGCCCAGTCCCTCTCTGACCCTACTTCGCTCTCCCATTGGTCTCTCTGTCCAGAGGGCAGAGGCAGCCTTTTAAAGCAGACAAAATGTAATATAACTCCACGTCTAGAATCTAAAATTGTTTATCAATGGTTTTTTATAGATGCCTTTTCTGCTTTTTAAAACAAAATTAGTGCACATAAATTAGTTTTAGAACTTTCTCAAGTTAGATTATATTCATTACAATGGCATTATTTTTGGTTTGCTGCAAGTCATTTTTAAATTTTGGGGGAAAAATCTAATTCAACTCCTCTGGTTGTAGAATAGATAGAAGCGGAAAGGATGTTTTACCATTCATACTTGTTTCACTATATATGTTCTACTTAAGACACATTCTAAAACATTAAATTACAAAGTAAATAGTCCCCCTATCATTTTGAACAAAAATAATATATAATATGTATTTTTGTAAATGAATCAGTCTAGAGCTTCAGGCTTTAATTCTGAGATATCATGAAAATAATGTTGGAAATACTAACAAATTAAAGTTTCTGACTGTGTCTGTGCTGTTTTGTTACTGGAGTTAGTCAAGGCGGTGGCACAAACAATAATGGGGAATTCAGTTCTGGCAACATTCATTTCTGCTTTTGTTTTTAGGTCATTAAGAGCTCACAGAGACACCAGGCACTTGCATGACAAACTTTATTTTTTCAACACACAATTTTAATGGGAAAGTTAAAACAATTCTTTGATCCATGATTAAAATCCACATGTCCTCATCAGGTTGTGATCATGACGACTCAGAGGCTCCAGACTCTCGCAACGGACTTTGACTTCTGAAAACCTGGATTGCTACCCTGCTGACGGTGTGAAAAAATCTGCGACTGCCACAAGTTTATGACCATGATGCTAACTTAACTTCCTCGCACCAGCAAGAACTCAAAGTAATGACACCCTTATTGTCTACATCTAAGTTTTGTAAATTTCAAAGTAAAAAACAATTATTTTGTCATACTATTGTGATGAATAAAATAAGTGTGAAGGCGCCCTTTTTTACGGTCATTTCCTTCTTGTTTTGCAAATCAAGAATGAATTTAAAAAAAATAAAACCAACGTATATATACAAATATGTTGAGTTGTAGCACAGATGACGGGAATACACGATTTTCAAGTTATTCCAATATAAGGGTCTTTCTCTTAGATTGAAACTGCACTCTTCAGACAACTGATCTAAGGTGTGTAGGTCAGGGGTCTCCAACCTTTTTGATTGGAGAGCTACTTTTATGAAACAACTCCCTTCAGCAGTTTTAGTACTATTGTAGTCTATATAAGAACTACAGCCGATCGTAGAGAACACATATAACATAAACCACTGTACCGTACCATTAACCTCTTAAGAAAAAAGTAAGTTTCTTACGTTTCGTCTTCTGCTGCTCCAACAAATTAGACTTTCCCCATCCTTGCTTAGTCTCTTTCTCTCCGTAAGTCTTCATTGAAAAATAATATCCACTTGTATTTCCCAAAGTATAATCCATTCTTCAGAAATAATAAAAAGATGTGCATTTTTCTGTTGCAAAAAAAAAAAAAAAACGCTCCAAAAAATGTTCAGGCTTCTCTTTCACATTTCACCAGGTTTGAGCTTTGTTTACCCCCACAAACATCATATCCACGTTTTCCTTGAGTCCTTAGCTTCAAAAAGAGAGGTTCTATGAAAAGATAGGAGCAGCAGGAGCCTTGTGAAAAAGACAAACCGCATCCACTTGCACAGGGGTCCGTTTTCCCTTGTTGTTGATTAGCATGGCTAGCGCTATGAGCTAGCTCTGAATGATTGACGTGTCTAAGTAGCCAATAAAAAGAGCTTTCTTTCAATGGGTGGGACTTGTAGGAACTCTTTTCATTTTCACAGTAAAAGCGTGCGTAAAGACGCTGTTATTAATGCTGCTCATAGTTTATATGCATTTACACTACTAAAGAAATAATTTTCAAAACATGTAAAAGAAAATCACACAGATTTGTAACTTATAAGTACCAAAACTAAAAAATATGCTTTTTATGATGGTGAAATGTTAGTAAAGCAGTTTGGCACAATTTGGCACAAATGTTGCCAAATTGGTTCCGAATGATAAAAAAGAGAAACTGCATAAAAACTATAAAACTTAGAAGTCTGAAACTTTATACAGTTGTTGCCAACAACACAATAAACACATTGGCGTCTAAAATGTTCTTCTTCCAATGAAGTAGGCATTTATAGGCATTTATAAATTGAACCTTTTAGGCGAGGGTAAAAAAAAACAGGTTTTTTTCCCAAACTTCAAAGGATGCAGAGTAAAATAGGAATGACATACATTATTTCAGTGTATATTTACATAAACTAGAAGGGCCTAGCTTTAAAATGATGCATCACACAAGCATGTGAGATGTAAGATGTGTTTTTAAATAAGCAAAGACATTTGGGTATGCCCAACTTTTGTGCACGAGCCAAAACAGATGTAGCAGTTTAAGAGGTAAATAATTGGAATCTCACCAAACCTGATATTGTTGGAAAAACTTCAAACATTCAGCCATTGAGCGCATTATCTTGAATGCACTGCGTAAAATATTAGGTGATAATTACTTTAAGTGGTTTTTTGTCCTAATTTGAGAAACATTCTGACTGTTATAACAAGATATGCCAATGGGACCACGCCATTTAGTCTTATTTCAAGGACTGGTAAATGTAGACATTTCTTGAGTCTTTTTAAACAAGATAATTTCTCTTCTCGTGCTTTAAGACAGTAAAAAACAACAAAAACATGAAACAGTTTTTGATTTATTTTTCATAACCTTTTGCAGTGTGGGCCACCATCTTGGAGGCCCATTCCGGTCTTGCTTTAAACATATTTAAGTAATCTCGAAGTTGTTCAGCTCAGGTTGATCAAACAAAATGAATCCCGCCTTATTCTGCTTGATGCAGCTTTAGACTTAAAAACCAAAAACATTCACCATGTATTTTTGCGTTTGCACGACAGCCTTTTACTGACCAAATGTTAACTCAACCACGGAGGACAACAGAGTTCATTGTCACTACTCATTTTGCGTTGCGACTTCACCCTACTCTAACACTAAATTGTTTGTGCTGGCAAATGGAAAACCTATTAGCTTTAATTAAATTGCCTCTCCGAGTGTGCTAACCTCCAGCGACTGTTTTGTGCATTCGTTCCGTGACAACATAAGCAGTGGTATACTGTCTAAGGAGTAACTCGTTCTCAGTTTGGCCTTTGCATAACGGGGCGTGCGTCGTGATTCGGGCTAATGGGTATTCTGAGAAAAGGCCGTGTTCCGAAGTTACACAAACATGAAGAACAAGATAATTCCTCTCCAGGGGTGTGCCCAAGCTATTTTTGAAGTGCTTACCGCAGACAACAAGCTTGGGTGTAGTCTTAAACACAAACAAGCTCTTTTGTTATTTTGAATGATGATGGTTTCGATCTAACAATGCATCTCGGTTTTTTGATGCTTTGATTTTGCGTACTGAAATGCATGGTTGCAAGTTTTAGTCCTCAATACTCAGTGCTTCTAGTAGTGAGTATTAAGGACTAAAGCCTGTATGAAAATGTGCTAATTTGAAAAAGTTATGATACTAAAAATAAGTACATGAACTGGACAAAATTAGTAATTTCTTGATACATTTTACACTTTGGGGGCATATCTGGGTAACCGGTGCCATGTCGCTACGCCATCACGCCGGAAGCTAATTTAGACCTAGTACCCGACACAAAAAACAGACAAAAACAAGAAACAGACTACAAATGTTAGAACAGTTCAACAATGAACTATTTACAGATTATTTACATTTAAAAGACAGGCTTCAGTGTCCACACACTTTCTTTAACTTGAGTCACTGCTTGACTTTGCTGTTACTTTCAGATCAGTGATTAAGAGAACTTGTACCAAATCTTATGGCCCCCAAAAAAGATTCTTACTTTGAGCAAAAAAGATAGATTTTAGTTCAAAAATAATTGCTGTGTAATCTAGATTGGGAGGATTAAGTAGTTTTTGGAGTGTTGTAATCAAGTTTGAGGTTTAGCATTGTGACAACACCACTAAAATCCCATATGCCGTTTCATTTCTGAGGTCAGAGTCGTCTCGTTCGGATACTAATGGATGTTCGGGGATTTCTCCAGCCGAGCCACACTTGTTTTATCCCTCTGCATACGTGCGTGAAGCCTCCAGGGTAGAAGTAACATATGCACCGTGTTAAATAGGAGGGAGCACACAAAGACCTTTCTCACGCTGAATAATAGGACACCCTTGAGAGCGCGGCCCTCGATGCATTAAGACGCACTGGGTCCCGGCGGTTCACTTTTAAGTCCTTAGTCTCTTGCCGTAGTTATGGCTGCACGCCTCGAGATCCTCAGAATGTCAGAAGAGACCCATTAGCTTATGATAATGGCTGCCACGCTACAGTATGTCAATTCATAGGCCTATTCTTGTTCGGAGTGCTAATGAGACAACTTGGGAGGAATGCACTTTTTGATCTCCAGGTGAGAAAATCACACAGTTGGGATGTTGCGGCAGATGTTAAGTAGACGCTTTAATATCAAACACAAATATTCGGGCAGATTTCCTGAAGGCATGATTGTGAAAATAAGGGTAGCTTTCTGCATTTTCAACTTGGAATGGCCAGTGGTGTGGCATAATACAAAGCATAAGATGATCGTGGAAATACAATAATAAAAATGGCATTATTCTTTCACTCCATACAGAGTGGCAATAAACTACTACTAGAGCCACAGCTGCCCTGGGACACACTGACAGGAGAGAGGCCACCGGCTTCTAACCTAACTAACCACCAACTAATCACACACACCAGACTCATTCTAGGCAATGTGGTTGAAGTGTCTTGCATAAAGACATGACTACAGGTCAGCATTTCACAGAAACAACTGCCCCACTGCAGTACCTGGTGTTCCTAAAGGTCTCCCATCACAGTACTAACCAGGCCCTGCCCTGCTTAGCTTCAGAGGTGTGACGAGATCTGGCTTCCTACATACATCCCAACCAAATAACAAAAATAGGTTAAAGCAAAAAATTACCTTCCCACTGCGAATGATTCATAATGCTGCCATCTCAAACGTTTTCCATTCAGTTGAATAAAACCGGCTGATGCACCAGACTTTTTCACAACCCTCAACCCTTCGATCACACGGCTACTATCCTGGTATTTCTTCATCGCACTTGCAAGACCTTAGACAGGCAGATATTCTCAAAGCTTTACTGGAAACATGATTACAAAAATAAGTGGGGTGGCGGCGACACCTGTCACATTGGATGATTTATTTCAAGCTTGAAATGGCCGGCAAAGTGATAAAATATACAGTAGATCCTAGTTGATATTGTCCACAAGCAAAAGCCGGGATGAAAGCAGCGGTGCAATCCCTCACTGTCGTTCTCTTGTATTGTTTCATTTGTGGTGAGAGGCTGTGGACAGTAAAAAAAAAAAAAAAAATAAGTGCATTGAGTTCACACACACACACAGCCCTTTCTATAATTGTTGGCAAGAGTGGCAAAGTGATTTCTGCCGCCACTAAAACCTCCAGTGAGATTCACAGCTTGGGCCCCGGGAGAGGAGCCAAACTAGTTTAAGGTCACCTTGCTCAACAGCACGCTGGCAGGAAGCACAAGGAAGCTCCCTGTTACAGCTGCTACAACGGCTCTTCTCGCCCACTGTTGGAGCTCAAAGCGGGGGTAGTTGGCAATCATCTGTCTGGTGTCACCAACGGATCAGGCTCACACCCACACTCGCAAACCAAATCGTTTCATTTTCCCGGACCAGTGTTGTTTCGAGCCCTGGCCTTTCCTCGGAAGCATATCCCATCGCTGTTAAGTCAAACCCGGGTCCCGGATCTAACAAGATCTACCTGACCTCGAGTGTGTGACCTCCGTGGTGTTTGTCGTAGAAGACCGGTCGACGCTGCAGGGTTAGCCGGTTTAATTAACCCCAAACCTGGATCATGCTAGTTCTGTCAGCTGGCTAACATCTGGAATGACTGCAAGTGCTGAAGCAATAAGGAAACGTCCATGTTCTTGCACCTGCGAGTTTATTCAGAGCAAAAAGTAAACTGAGTAAGAAGTCTGTTTCACTCTCCGACATGATGTTGTGTTGTGACTTTGCGACATTATGTGAGTACATCAAACACTTTCAACTTAAAGGTTTATAGGAGGATTTTCTACTTCCGGGTGGATCATCAAGACTATTGGTCCTCCTAATTGTCAATCATTCTGGTGTGCTCGTCAAACAAGACATGAGAATTTTTATTTTTCAAAAAGAGGAGAGGCTGGCTCTTTCCTAACATTTGGGGAAATCTTATATATCTTGAACATGTAGAGTTCATTATTGTGATGGTAAGTGACAATTCAGACTAAATTAATATAGCATTAAAGTGTGTGTTTATTGACAGTGTGTATTTGGAGCTGTCCACGACTTGGCCTCTAGAACTGCCCACTGGACAAACGTCTGTTTCTCCAGTGGACTTGACATTTTTAGAGTTTTTTTTACAAAACCTTCAAATTTGTAATGGGTTAGGCCTGTGGCAGAGCTAAGGGAATTCTTGTTGCTTGTCAATTAAGTTATTCTTCCTCCCAAGAATAATTTCTCCAGATGTATTTAAGAATTACATTAGATATATTTTTTTTGCTCAGCGCTAAATCGTAACAGCAGTCGTCTCGCAGGACTTTACAAAGTTGTCGATTCACCAACAACAGATCAGAGAATCAAACAAATTGAATACAGGAAAAGCAATAATAATAAAAATACACATGAGAGATTGGTCCATAGGGTAGTGGGATGACCGATGTCCATAAATGTATTGTCAAAATTACAAATGCAAATGACTTTAAACATATTTGTATGACACATTGTACTCAAAAATAATCAACCAAAATGCAGACTCAACTCAGACAGACCCTGTGGATGTCAAACCCAGAACCTTCTTGCTGGGAGACTATGGCTCTGGATTTGGCCTTATTCGTTTTTTACCCATAGACACCGACCCCCGACACACACACACACACACATATCATACATAACCTCTTTACTGGTTTCAGATGCTGACCAAAATAGATTAGGAGTTGTAAGTCCAAGCCACCATCGTCTCTTTCTCTCTCTCTCTACTTTTTTCCTAGCTTTAGTTTTAATCCAGTTTGAGAAGAGCGCCGGTGGGCTTGTGCCTGATGCGGTTAAGGTGTACAGTCGTATAGAGCGCTGACTTAGCACGGCGCTAAAGATAGACCCCGCTGTGAAGAAGTACGAGGGTTAGTGGGAGTGAAGCCGCCAAAGCCAACTGTGTTTTTGCTAATGATGCGGTCCGCGCCATTGCCTCCACTCACTTTACTTTTCCGTGGCTTATATAGCTACCCCCCCACCTCCCCCCTGTATCCGTGTGAGTTTTTCCAGGAGGCTCGCGTCAAGTCAGAGGATGCAATGACAGGTGTCGTGTGTTGTTAGAACTCGTCTTGCTCAAAATTGGCCCCGCTCTTAGTATCACAGTCCATCTATGGGTGCAATGCGCCGGAACACGCTGCATTTGTCTGCAGGTCGGGGACATTTTCTCTTGCTTGCGACCAATTTAGAGGCGGCCCGGGTTTGGCAGTGATGGCCCGTGTTGTGGGTTGTTTGTGCGGATGAAGGAGAAGTGTTCGGGGCCGTGTTGTTATGGGGCAGAAAGCCTGAGGTGTGAAAAGGCGTCCCCGCGCTTCAAGGGACAAGCGTCGACTTCTGAATACAGCCGTTTTGAGAGAAGTCAATATACTGCAGCAGCACAGGGCACTCGGGGTTACAGGCGGCATTTGAGAGAGGAAAATGGTGAGCTGGACAGGGGATGTCTATATTTTAGCCATATAGAGTAAATTTTAGAGGGAAAATAGTTTACTTTTGCAATGTAAGGAATTATTCATGTTTGTTGTATGTTAAGAGATTAGCCTAAGTCATGTCATACTCTTGAAACTTGGAAAACACATCACACATCATAACTTATTACTAATATCTTACAAGTTATTTTTAGTTAATCAACCCCCGCGATAAACAAAGAACCACTGTATCTTCCATTGCGTGTTACGAGTCTGTTTTATATTAGTTTCAAATCATAAGTTAAATCACAGAAGTAAATTGACTTTTGATTGATATGCTCAGTTCTTGGGTCCCACCTGTATGTTTGAATTCTGTTTTCTTCCCCCAATTTATTTATGATTTGTGTGTAAACATGTGTTTACAATTTTTGTTTCTCACTGTGTTGATATTATGATGTAATGTAATAGCCTGTTGGTAAAGAGATGTTGAAAGGCTATGAAATGGTAGTTTTATGTTTTTCTCATGAATTCAAAAGTCTCATTTAAAATGGGCTTTTAGATACCAAAATAAAGTATTTCATTCGATAGAACAGCCTCTATCCTGCAGGAAAGGCTGATGTAGAGCCATTAAAAAGAACATTTCTGAAATACATTTCCGGTTTGACTACTTTATCCCCCTATTATTTACCATTTTAAAAAAAGCCTTTCGCGTCTCCATTTGTGTATCACAAGCAGTTTGTATTTCCTAATTCAGCTGCAACATCAATAGTCTTTGACGTCATTGCTCATTGGGCGGTAAAGTGGTTTGTGCTTCACAGCAAAAAGGTGCCTTTCTGTGTAAACTTTGCATATTCTCCCTGCGTCTGTGTAGGTTTCCCCTATTACTAATACTACTGTATGTACACGAGTGTACAACGAGGGAAAAATCTATTCAGTGATTTTTTTTTTATAACCCTCAAAACAGCAGTCATCTCTGATGACTTTACAAAGTTGTTGAATCACCAACAACAGATCAGAGAATCAAGCAGTTGGAAAACAGGAATGTTGGAAGGTCTGATTGTTGTTGGGTTCGATACGGTTCTGTCTTCACCGTGTGTGGAATGACACACACCAGAAGAACACAAAAACATGCAAGGTCCATTTATGTTTTGGGAAATTGTATTGCAATTGCAAAGGCTCCAGTTCCCTCCATAGTTTCCTAGTCAGATTACACAGTTGAATAAGTTCTGTATATCTGAGCGTTTAGCCAATGAGGCCTGAAAATACTAATATTTGAAAACCAGCACACGTGAGTGGTCTTGAGCGTGTCATTTCTCTCTTTCTGATTTAGGTATTGTGACGAAACATGAAAGCACAGGAACAAGGTGCTTCACAGTTCAGTATTCCAATGATAACTCCAATAATAATAACAATACAAAGCAATATGCATTTCTTCAAAGGCTGCTGCCAACATGCTTGCTTCCATATCTGGTCCACACATAGGAGCACTTTTCTGGGCCGTTCTGAGGCCGGAGCATGTGTTTGTGTGGGTGTGCTGATAGAGAAATCACCAGGCAGATGCCTTCCTCCCTGAGCTCTTTTACGTGCAGACACAAGCAAAACGCTGCATTAGACGGGCGGAGGCGCGGTATCCAGGAGAGGAGGAGGAGGCAGATGGAAAGCCAAGCAGGACTCCATTGATTGGGCCTGAGCTTAAAAAGTCAGCTTTATAAATGAAGCAGGGATGTGTAATTGACTACAAGATGATTAATATTCATGCAAGATATCCTCGGCAGTAAAACCCAGCGCTGATTTCCTTTTATGTGACTTTTACTAGACTTGGAGGCCATCCAGAAACTACCTCTGTCTGCCCGGTTTAATCTATCAATATAACATGGGAATGGATAAGCATATAGCGTTTTGAAATGGCCATTTTAGTATCTTTATGTTAATGGGGGTTTGCAATAAACTTGCAAAATGTGGTACTAAATATTGAATGTGTTGTGATTTAGTTTAGATATGTGCGAGGAACAGAATATAACTTTCCCTGTTGAGTAATTTCATTCATCTATTGCAGGGGTGTTCAAACTTTTTAGTAAGATGGCCACTTTAGTTAATAAGACTTGTCCAGGGTCCGATGACCCGTATTTTAAAACAGTTTTGACTGGATTCAGGCAGTTCTGAACATTAAATTAGTTATATCCCCAATGATTCACATTTGACAGAACTGAAGTCATCTGTGAACATGAGATTGTTGTGCCATGATCATCAGTACATGTTTGTATAGTCAAACAAAGTCAATGATAGTTCACTTTGGAGAGACCCAAGAGGGAAAATGCAGTTAGAAGTTTGTTGATTGAGTATGTTTGGCGCCCTAGGCCCGGGAGAGATGCTGATGAGTGCGGCGCTTGCTCGCGCGCATGATCCCCCCCGGGGCCTAGGCACTGGTGACGGCAGAGGCAGTAGGCAAGCACGCTTCGATGAGAGAAGGAGGAGGTGGGGCGGCGGAGGCTTTGCAAACTTCAGAAGGCCGGGAAAGTGGGCGTCTCCGGC
Source organism: Knipowitschia caucasica (assembly GCA_964034765.1). Classification (NCBI taxonomy): domain Eukaryota; kingdom Metazoa; phylum Chordata; class Actinopteri; order Gobiiformes; family Gobiidae; genus Knipowitschia; species Knipowitschia caucasica. The sequence goes on from OZ035841.1 coordinate 24,122,781, forward strand.
TTTTAACTTGCTGTCCTGGTGGTTATTGGTGGATTAGATGTGGGCGTTTTGCTGGTGTAATGAGTAGAGGATGAGCAGGCTTGTAGATCTGGCAGCAGTGGCCGGGTCTACCACAGTGAACTTTCGCGAAGAGCTTCATTTCACTTTGGAGAGACCCAAGAGGGAAAATGCAGTTAGAAGTTTGTTGATTGAGTATGTTTGGCGCCCTAGGCCCGGGAGAGATGCTGATGAGTGCGGCGCTTGCTCGCGCGCATGATCCCCAAAAACGGGCAGAGTTATCTTGCGCGCCGGGACGTGAGCGCTCGCTTCACGATCAACCGGACGCTGCCTGGGACGTGAGCGCTCGCATCACGATCGATACCAGACGCTGTAGCGGAGTTGTCTTTAAGCGCCGGGACGTGAGCGCTCGCTTCACGATCAACCGGACGCTGTCTGGGACGTGAGCGCTCGCATCACGATCGATACCAGACGCTGTAGCAGAGTTGTCTTTAAGCGCCGGGACGTGAGCGCTCGCTTCACGATCAACCGGACGCTGCCTGGGACGTGAGCGCTCGCATCACGATCGATACCAGACGCTGTAGCAGAGTTATCTTTGAGCGCCGGGACGTGAGCGCTCGCATCACGATCAACCGGACGCTGTCTGGGACGTGAGCGCTCGCATCACGATCGATACCAGACGCTGTAGCAGAGTTGTCTTTAAGCGCCGGGACGTGAGCGCTCGCTTCACAATCAACCGGACGCTGCCTGGGACGTGAGCGCTCGCATCACGATCGATACCAGACGCTGTAGCAGAGTTATCTTTGAGCGCCGGGACGTGAGCGCTCGCATTACGATCAACCGGACGCTGTCTGGGACGTGAGCGCTCGCATCACGATCGATACCAGACGCTGTAGCAGAGTTGTCTTTAAGCGCCGGGACGTGAGCGCTCGCATCACGATCAACCGGACGCTGCAACAGGGTTATCTTTGAAGAAGTGCGTGCCGCCACCAGAATCTTATTGGTTCACTTACTTTGCTTTGTATTGCTTTGCTGGGAGCTTACGAGGAAGCCAGTAGACGTTGTGCAGCCAGGATAGCGGACGCGTCTGGCCTGATGTAGGTGGAGAAAGCCGAAGAGGACCAGCGCCCCAGCTGTTGCAGAGAGGTGTGGGGGAGCCCCAGCGAGGCCGCGCGCGTGGCGGCGCCTATCCTGAAGGAGTGAGCTGTGTAGAGCTGGGGAGACAAATTACAGAGGAGCAGTAGGGATCTTAGTTGAGCTCTGAACCAGGTTGCTGTCATGGGAAGAATGTCTGGAGTGAGAAATAGAGGTCCGTTAAGATCTCCTTTTTGCAGCGGAGGCGAGTGTAACGCATAAAGGATTTGTAGGGGCAGAGAGATGTGTCCGAGCGAGCTATTACTATATTGCAGGCTCCTTTGATTTTTGAATGTTTGAGACGGAGGTTGAAATGGTCAGGGGACATTATGTTGGGTGAAAAAGAGCGACCTTTGTGTAATGCTTCCACTACGTCGAGATTATCACACGTGACAGAGATCCTCTTTCTCTGCCACGTGTGATTCCACAGCGCGCAGGCCACGACCACTGGGAATATCACGTGTAGGGCAGAGGAGATGCTCCGGTGGAAGTAGCGGCCACGGCCCGGCAACCCAATGGTCCTGGAAGAATCCCCCAAAACCCACGGAAGGGGCAGCGTCCGTGTAGAAGCGGAGACCTGTAGGGGCAGAGACATGTCGGAGAGGGCCATTGATGTTGCAGGCGCCCTTACGCTTGAAACCTTGGGTTGGAGAGTAGAAATCAGGATAGTAGGAAGGTCGGGAAGGCCGTGTCTCGGACCGCATGAAGGTTGAGTGAGCAATGGTGAAACGCTTACGCAGAGAAGCCATAGAAGGAGAGCAGGAAGATGCTGCGAGGAGGGCGGACATGTACTTGGAAGATGAGCCGGAGTTCAGCGCCGCTGCAGGAATGGGCAGCATGATGGGGAGCCTGCGATCAGAAGAGTGAAGAATACAGGTATGGATGCCTTTGATTAGGAGTCCGATTGACGGCTCAGCGCAGCTACTCGGCCAGCTGCATCTGATAGAATCAGAAGATTCAGTAGAGAGATGAAGCATGACCGCCGAAGCGACCCTGGGAGCATAGGTGCGAGTCCAGCGCAGCGCGGCATACCCAGCCGGGCTGCGTCCATTAGAAGCAGGATAAGCTTCTGAGAGAGTGGGATGCAGCAGTAGCAGTAGCAGCAGCAACCTCAGATAATAACGGCAATAGTCCTGTATTAAGCCGCGACAGTAGCAGCAGCAGCAGCAGCAGCAGCGTCCTTAGAAAATAACAGTAATAATTCTGTACCTAAGCCACAGCAGTAGAATGTTGTTGTAGCTGTTCAGTGTTTCAGTAAAAGAGATGCAAGTGAAGAGAGATGGCAAAGTAAATGAAGCAGCAGCAGCATAGTAGCAGAGCAGTAGCCGTATGAAGCAGCCGCAGTAGCAGTATGAAGCAGCAGGAGCAGTAGCGGCAGCAGCAGCTGCAGCATCCGTAGATAATAACAGCAATAATCCTGTATCAAAGCCAGAGCAGTAGAATATTATTGTAGCTGTTTAGCGTTTCAGTAAAAGAGATGTGAAGTGAAGAGAGATGTCAAGCATGAAGCAGCAGCAGCACGGCAGCAGTAGCAGTATGAAGCAGCAGCGGCAGCAGCAGTAGCTTCAGCATCCGTAGACAATAACAGCAATAATCCTGTATCAAAGCCACAGCAGTAGAATATTGTTGTAGCTGTTTAGTGTTCAGTAAAAGATGCGAAGTGAAGAGAGATGTCAAAGTACATGAAGCAGCAGCAGCACGGCAGCAGTAGCAGTATGAAGCAGCAGCGGCAGCAGTAGCAGCAGTAGCGGTAGCAGTATGAAGCAGCAGGAGCAGCATTAGCAGGAGCAGCAGCACCACGATGCGATTCATACCAACAACAGACGTGTCACGCCAGCGTGCGCCGCTTGTTCTCCGTGAGCCAGGTTACATACGTGTCTGAAGC